>CAMXCT020003687.1:10000-57014 GCA_947184155.2 Cladocopium goreaui | reverse complement strand
TTTCATAAAATTTCTAAATGATTTTCAAATAATTTCTGTTTTGGATCGTCTCTTCGAACCTGTGAGTGCTTGTGAGTACTTCCATTTCGACTTTGTTTCCGATTTATTCCAAAGTTCAATATCAATTGAGAAATGTGTTAGAAATAGAAGTTGCAGAAGAAACTTGTTGGAATTTGAAATTTCGATCGCTTGTTTTTTTGTATCTAGAGGCAGAACTCTCTAAATTTTCTTTCTCTAAATTTTCTTTAAGTTGTTTTTTTTTCAAGAAAAGGTAGGCCACCTGGTTCCTAAGTACAAAAGTCCAATTTTTCTTTAAACTTCAAACGGAGTTAGAATTCTGAACATATTCAACATTTCGATAAATTTGAAGTTTGGAAAACAAAACATTCGGTGAATTTACTTTTTAAAACAATTTGTTTATCAAATTTATAAATTTACAATTTGTTAAATGTATTGTTTTATTGTTTTAACATGTTTTAACAAATTTATCATTTAACAAATTTATTGTCTGATCTGTTTTGTTTTTCCAGGTTCAGAGCAGATCAACTGCTGTGGGCCAAGGTGGAGCAGGAGGACCGACACGGAACTCAAAACGTTGCAACACGAAACGACTCGTGACGAGACTCGTGCACGAAGATACACGAAGTGCGGACAGCAACTGACGTTGCAACTGGAGCAGGATGGAACTGTTCTGGGATACGTGTCGATGGTCAGGAACTCGTGAAATTCAGTTCATAGAATGCAAAACATCTCAAGACATCTCAGTTTCTTTGAGTTGCTGAGAGATCTGAGAGTGAACGTTGACATCTATGAGAATTGCTTGACAGTTGCTGAGAGTCTCAGGTTGAAGATGGGGACGTGGAAAAGGCAATGGCGAAAGCTGCGAAGAAACTTGCAAAGGACGTGGTTCGGACGTGGTTCAGACGTGGTTCCGTGTGGCTCCGTTTGTTTCCATTGACGCTCCATGACATACCAAGGGATACCAAGGGATACCAAGGGATACCAAGGTGTAATGTGTAATTAGAATATATGTCTAATATATTAGAATATATTAGAATATATTAGAATATATTAGAATATATTAGAATATATTAGAATATATTAGAATATATTAGAATATATTAGAATATATTAGAATATATTAGAATATATTAGAATATATTAGAATATATTAGAATATATTAGAATGTCATATGTCGTGTAATTAAACACATTAAACTGTAATTAGTAGATATTAGATGATATTAGTAGTAATCTCTGTCATCGTGGAGGTCAAAGGTCAGGTGCACATGGACGCTTCTCGAGATCTTATGACGCAAACATCGTTCCGCAGAACCAGTAATGCACCCAGGTAGCATTCCATGTGCTTGGATTAAATTCGAAGAAACGATGGAAGTTTCCCAGCCGACTTTCTTCCATCATGTTGGGTTGACATTGTTTACGTAGCACATCATAGCACCATCTGCGGCCTTGACGTCATTTACATCATTTACATTCCCGTGGCCATTCTCTTCTGATCCGTGGCGTTTACGTCGAACCGGGTGCGTCACTGAAGATAGGACAGAAGGAGGCTTCGAGATGCTTTGCGGGGCGCTTTTGGCGCTTTTCATTCTGTGCAAAAAAATATTTGGCGCGTTTTTGGGCTCAAATCGACCAATTCATTCGATGTGGCGCGCGGCGCGCGCTCGGAGTGTGTGGGGATGGGCGTGAGGATCCTCAGCGAGAGTCGGATGTGGAAACCGAACGGGAGTCGAGAAACAGACGAGCGAGAAGTCTTAGCATCTCTTAGCATCTCTTAGCATCTCGCATGTACACCAATGCACATCAGAGAACGAATCCAGGAACGCATGATATATCAGAAGCAAAAGATCTTGCCAATAAGATCACACCAGAAGCAAAAGAGATCAAAAGAGTAACTCACATGGTGCACAGATATGCACAGATGTCAGCATTACTTCGGACAGTGACACAGAACAGAGTAGAAACTGAGCCAATAGAAAGAACATGATGAACCAGGGGAACCGTGCATTCTGAGATGAAGACAGCGCAGGGGGTGCAAGAAGACTTTCTGGGTGAAAAATCATTGGGGGAAAATAGGGGTAGATGGGATGCTGACTTTCGTTCCCCCCTTCTCAGGTTTCATGCCTTTTTGGGGGATGTCGGGGGGCCTTTGACATGAGAGATTTCACATGAACATTGTCTACACTTGTGCTAAAGCCAAGCCAAAGCCAGGCAACTGCAGTTCCTGTGTCCTACACATCACAGAACTTCGCTTTTTTGGGCAAATTTTTGGCGAAATTCACAATAGGAACCGTGTTCACCGTTGAACGCAGCCGTTCCTGGATGTAAAACGGTACAGAAACTGTACAGCATTATAGGTAGGTCATACAGGCATACAGATAAGTTGTAGCTTCCTCAAGCCGAAACACCGAACCGTGCGCACGCTGATGACATGAAATGAACCTAACCTGAACATGAAAATGGACATGACATGGTTCCAAAAAGAACATGGACAGATGAAATTGTAATTTCAAATGAAAAAAATGTTCAAATGGAAAACTAGTTTTTTAAATTACGGTTTCTCGTCATTTCGTCATTTTGCATCTCATCCTATCAACGTCTAATCAGTCTCTGAAACTTCCGTCCCGGCACGGCCTGGCACCACTGGTACATGCACATGCACTGGCACATGCATGTACATTTATTAAATCTTATTAACATTCACAGAACCCTATGTTCTAGTTGAAACATGATGTGTAAACATGATTAAACATGATGTATAAACTATATACATCTATATACTATATAAACAATTATAAACATATATAAACTTTTCTATGTATTATATTTGGTTCTATATGGTTCTATATGGTTCTATAAACTAAGGCCTATTGTCTAAACATTGTCTAAATAAAATCTTCTAAAATCTTCTAGAACTGTTCTTCCCTGTGTCCTTGTGTCCTTGAGGCCATAGGCTGCCGTTGCACGGATGGCCAGGGCCTCAGAGCGTGGTGCGCGCAGTTGCGACGGAAGAGATTTCGTTTAAACAGAAAGAAATATGGAAATGATGTATAAATATTGTATTACGTTTCAACAGGATTGAATGATATTGAATGATATTGAATGTTTTGAAGGTCCACCAGATGTGCTCAACAAATCTGCGGTATCAATTAATACACAGCCAAGTGTGTTTGTGTGTGTATGTGTCTGTGCGCGAGCAAGCAGCCTCGAAGACCGACGTTTTTCTTTTGCAGTAATTCTTTTTCGAAGTCATAATATGTATTTAATATGTCATCATGATATGTTATATGTCATAATCATGAAATATCATGAATAATGAACCCCTTCCGAACCAGTGGAACATCAATTCTTTTCATGCCGATCCAAAGCCTGAAGCCCCGAAGTCAAACCGCCATTCCCACAGAGAGCTCGACATGGCTTGATATGGCTTGATATGGCTTGATAGAGGTAGATTCTAGGTAGATTTCATGGGGACACGTTGCGAAAAGTTTGATAGTTTTTGACGAAGGTAGGACTTGTAGAGGTCGGTTCGATAGGGATATGTTTGATAAAAGTTTCCGTCGAGCAAGTTTAGAGCTAAGTTTGATAGAGACAGTTTTGATGCACATAAATGAGATATAATGAGATAGAGATAACTTAGATTACTTGTTTGCTGAGCTAAGTGGATGGCGATGACAAGGATGTCAGTGTCACAAAGTTCCTGGGCCGGAGAGGGCAGTTCCCGCAGCCTTCCACAGAAAAATCTTCGATTCTTTTTCTGTTTTTTCTTTTTCTTGAGTTTTGGTTTGTTTTCTTTTGATTCTTGCTCTTATTATTTCTTATTTAGATTTATTATTTCTTTTTATTTCATTCGTTTCTTTTGCTGTTGACATAGGCGCTATCCTGCACCTCCTCCCAGCTCTGTCTCACCCCAAAGTTTCACCTGCCCAGTGGCTGAACCTGCCTAAGTCCCTAAAAGTCGGTCAAAGTCGAAGTCGAAGCCGGGGTACTTCGATCTGTTGGTACCATGGTGTTACACAGGGTGTTACACAGGGTGTTACACAGGGTGTTACACATGTCCCAAGGTCAACATTCCACCGACAAAAGAAGAGCGTTTTCCTGAAACAAATCGCACGAGAGCAAAGGGATTTGGTCGATCGCGCACGAGAAATCATTCTTAGAAGAAAATGCGGCAATTCCTCGCAATTCCTGGCAATTCCTCACAAGGATCTATGAAGAGTATTTGACTGTGTTCAATCTTTGAGCACTATCATTTTCACATCAAAAGGTGTAGCAATGATTTGATAGTTTGCAACCATGAATTCACACCTGGCATTCATTTAACACAGTCGTTTCTGCCTTGAAGAGGATATTGGTATTCATCAAAAAGCATTCTCCATTTTGAATACACATTTGGTTCATCATGCGAGCCAGAGACTCGTTCAAAAGATGGCAAGAGCTAACATCCGTCCCGTACAGACTCATGAAGGAGACATCGTCTCTGTAGTGCGCCATTGTACAGCATTGCTGCTATAGTATTGTTATAGTTATAAGCATTCCTTAAGTGCAATACTTGTAGACAGAATACATCAGAACACATGTATTATCTTGTATTTCTTGGCAAGAGTTCTTGAGCGTAGGGAGGACATGTAGTAGTCCTGGATGCAACATTCAAGCCAAAGAAATCTGCTCCAGCGAAGGATGCATTACTTAAAAATATGAAGCATGTCGGAAATTCCTGAATCATTTTCATCAAGAAAAAGCAATAGCTCAGTATCTCTAAAGCATGATGCAGCTTTCCTGGTGCAGCATTGTTTCTCCAAAGTAAGGCTCTTGCAAGAGCCATGTTCAAAGAGCCGTCCAAAAAATCTCTAAAAAACAAAAAAAAGTCTCTAGTTCGTCACAGTTCGTCCAAAAAAAAGTACCATTTAGATATTTTAGATCCATTTAGGACGATGGACGAGTTCCGCGTTCCATTGAGGTCATGTACCACACGTGAAGCTACTCCAGTGCTCCCATAAGAAAGTGTAACAGAAGTGTAACAGTCTGTAACAGTCTGTAACAGTGTAAGCAACATTAACAGACTGTTACAGTGTAACATTTTCTTGAGAGAGTCCTTTGAGCATGTGCGATATTACTTAAATTTTCAAGAGGCAACTTCATCTTCAAAACAAAACATGTTGGTTACCTTCCAGATAAAACCCCATTCCTTCACAGAGCAGCGTATGCCCATACCTTCCTAAGTTCAGACTTGCTTTGGGAGCAACCGATGAAGCAGATGAAGCAAGCTTCCTATTTTTGAAGCGGCTCCAGCGCGCACAAGCCAAAGCAGGAGCCTTCTGCAGAAGAAGAAATTACGAACCATCAGATCGACCCGCGAAAGACGGGTGCCAGGATTCTTTGCCTTGCAGACACTCGACTGACAGTCTTGGCCTTCTTCGACACTGACATTCTGACATTCTCACTGACAGTCTTCCCAGACATCCTTGAGACATCCTTGAGGCATCCTTGAGACATTCTGAGTGTGAGACTCTTTGAAAGCACTCTTCTGAGACCTTTTGAGAACTTTTTGATTTCACTTTTGTACGGACATCTTCGTTACGACACGTTTTGAAGATAATCTGACAATCTCCTAAGATGTTTTTTGGGGCGCACATTCATAAGACATTCTTTTCACACATTCCTGTGTGACACTCCTGCAGGACACGCTTGTAAGACAGTCTCTCCACACACTCTTCTGAGACTGTCTAAGGACACTAGTCCTCGAGGGCTCTTATTTTTGTGAGATACTTGTTATTTTTGTATACAAAAATAAGACACGCTTTCTCTTTGACAGCCTTGTGAGAGTGTGCAGCAAGACTCCTCTTGGACGCTTTTGATACACTCCCAGATACTGAGAAAGCCCGATCTTTTTCAACCACGAAACCGGATACAGCATTGAAGGAGTCATCAGCAACATATCAGGAATTTGTATCTATCATATGTTTCAAACAAAACATTTGCACTATCAATAAATCAAATATGTTCAAAGATGTTCAAAGACAGTTTTGAAATCTATACTTTGTATTGCGGAGCTTTGACTGCAATGACTGTCACTGCAATGATTGTCACTGCAATGTTCAACGTCCAGTTTTTGAAGGATGTCTCGCACGAAAGCTTCGTTTTCACAACTTGAGCTTTCATTTTTAGAAGGAAGTCTCGCACGACATGCGTTCTTGAGGGATAGGGGATACGCGAAATCGTATGTTTTGCGGCACCAAACATGCCTCGGAAGATGGATGGGGAAGGTCTGCCGCGCGTGTGCGAGACGGTCCCCGCTATGCTGGGATCATTCTCGAATTGACCCCGCACTGTAACTGCCCCTTCAGGTGTCGTTTTGTAAACTTGAAGTTTTTGAGGGGTGTCTCGCCCGGAAGCTTCGTTTTCGCAAGTTGAAGTTGCAGTTTTTGAGGGGTAGTCTAGCACGAGATTGTGCCAAGCTTGCGGCCATGCCTTTCATGTCCTTTTACTTTTAAGCTTCAAAATTGGCGCCAAGACTCGGTTTTGGAGCAGGTTTTTGGAGCGAAGAGCTGAGAAAAGCTAAGATGAGTTGAGATGAATGGCGGTTGGTTGCGATGAGAAAAGCTTGGAGAAGCTGCAGTGAGATGAGATCAGGTGAAATGAAATGGAACTTGAAGAGAGATGTCACAGGGCTGAGATGTCAAGAGTTTGTTGCTGCACAGCACAGAAGGCTTGCCCACACCCTACAGGCACATTCCATTTTTTGCTCTATAGGCTATAGGCCTTGAATTTTTGAAACCTCGGCTTGCCCGGGCACTACTTGTATTTAAAAAAGGATACATATGTCCAAGCAAGATATGTTTACAGAGAGAGGAATGAAATATTGGTGAGAGGCATTTAAACCAGGCAGACCCCAGTTTGTGAGTTGCATTCAATTGAGTTTGACTAATTGACGCTATATACCATATAAGCATTATTTGAGGCTATTTGGTGGCGTAAGCATTATTTGACGTTAATTAGCAGCCAATTGACTTCAAAACTGTGGCGGTAAGCTCCCAGGAAAGTTCATGCAACATTCTTTGTGCGGCAATCCGCCCGCAATTCGCACGCAGCACCGCACCCCTAAAGCTTTGCGCCTGCCACGGAAAATGAATTTGGACCTCGCCCCATGTATCCTGCCCTAAAAGAATGGAGCCACCTTGAAAAGACAATGGTGCACGCAAAAAATATTGCCTCTGTCATGCCATTTTTCGACTCACAATCAGGCGCGTTTGAATTTCGACAAGCGTCAAGCCCGCCACGCGAAACGGCATGCAGGGTTGTTCCTACAAAACCGACACACAAAACCTTCACAGTTGAGATTGGGCGCGGAATTAATTTGGCATTTTTTTTTCAGTCTGGGGCAGCTTTCCTAGCTATTGTGGAGCTAAAGTCTCTCATGTGTGTGCTATTTGCTGCATTTTGGAGCAAAAATCTCTTATTTGCATATTTTTTGCAGCATTTCGGAGCTAAAATCGCAAATGTGGGGTGCTAAAAACGCAAATTTGGACAGTATTTGCAACATTTTGTTTTTTACCAAATTTCCCATGGTTTTCAAGGATGCCTGGATGGTTTTCATGGATTTCTTGATGGTCTTCAGTGATTTTTCCTTGGTTTCAGAGATTTGCTCATGTTTTTGCCGCATTTTGGCACTTCAGCCTCTCATTTGAATGGTATTTGCTACATGTTGGTGGTTCAGACGTTCATGTGGGTTTCTTCAGGATTTTTAAAGGGTTTCTTTACGGTTTCTTCAGGATTCTTTAAGGGTTTCATTTAGGGTATCTTTAAGGTATCTTTGGGGTGTAATTTAGGGATTCTTTAGGGTTTCATTGGGGTTTCTTCAGGGTTTCATTTAGAGTTTCTTTAGTTTTTTTTTTGGGTTCTTTAAGGTTTCTTTAGGGTTTCATTTGGGGTACCTTTAAGGTATTTTTGGGGTTTCTTTAGGGTGTCATTTAGTGTTTCTTTAGGGTTTCATTTAGGGTTTCTTCAGGGTCTTTTCAGGGTTTCTTTACGGTTTCTTTAGGTTTTTATTTAGGGTTTCTTTAGGGTGTCGTTTTTGGCTTCTTTAGGATGTCATTTAGGGGTTCTTTTAGGGTCTCATTAATAATTAAGGGCTTCCTTAAGGTTTCATTTAGGGTTTCACACAGATCAACTCACGTAGATATAGTTGGAGACCAGATTCAACAAGTGTCCTGAAATACTTTTTTCAGATAAAAAAGAGCTAGTTAGGACACTTGATGTTGAAAACGGTTGCGCAACCCCACACCTAGTTTGCATACAACTTGCATACAATCTGCCCCGGCGCATTTGGGAATGGGAAAACCTAAAAAAACCTTAAAGAACATGTGTTTCTGCAGCTGCTGTAGGAGCATTCGAATATATATATATAGTTTTATGTCGGTAGATATGTGCGAAATGTCTTCAATTGCATCTTGTTGCTATAGTAGATTGACAACCACTATATGAGAACATCGTATCCATCACCCATATCACCCATATCCACATGCAGACTTCAGGGGCAGACGGGGGCACTGAAGCATCTGCCGAAGATGATGTGGTAGCAATCAGTGCCATAAGCGACACCACAGTTGTGAAGAAGGAGTGGAACTCTCACGAAGAAGTTCATGCTTTCATAATGCTTGCATGTGGCTTTTGCGCACCTGCGCTTTCTCAGAGTTGTTTTGGTTGCCTTATAGACATCCTGCATAAGCAAGGGGGGGTGGCTTAACTGTTTCAGTTGCGAGTCGCAGTTGTCTCACCAAGAATGCCTCCTATGTCCCTGCTGTTTGTGCTTTGACTTAAATTTGACATCAGTGAACTCTTGACACACTTGTGCCTTTCTTGCCACTTTTGGCATACAGCCGGTCCGATGAGGACAAGAATCGATTAGAAGATTCCAGGAAAAAATTGGTCGCCTGCGCGCGAGCACTGCGGGTGCAGGGCTCAGACAAAAAGGGGCGCAGAAGGGCTATCACCCTGTAGATTCGTAGCTTTCAGAAAGCGACCAGCTTCTTTCCCCAAAGCTTCGCCGTGGCAAAGTGTAAGCACTTGACAGCCCTTGCAAGGCAAGGCTTGCAAAAGAACAGGCCGATGTTTGGAAGAAGGCTGGGGGCACCTTACAAAACGCGCTGTGTTTGTGAGCTGGGTGTGGACCAGGCTCAGAGCGGTCAAGACGCAACCAAGGTATACCACATGTTTAAAAATTAAGCACCAGATCACCGCACATGTTGGGCTTTCCGATTATTATCAACAGGAGTGTGCTGAGCTAGGATGAAGCAAGCGAATGAAGAATGCCAGATCGAGATTGATAGGTGTGAAAATAGATAGATGCATAGACAGGTAGATCCATAGACAGATAGCTGGATGGATATAGATAGATGAATTGATGGATAGGATAGGTAGATAGATAGGCAGAGAGACAGACCATTGGTTCAGAGTGGTTCAGAGTGGGTTCAGAGAGGCAGTCTAGACAGGCAGGAAGTGCCGCGCCTGCCCAAACACTATTGGCAGATATAGAAGTTGATAGAGCTGCATTGATGGAGGTAAGTTGGCAGAGATGAGTTGATGGAGCTGCGTTGATGCAGGTACGTTCGCAGAGGTGAGTTGATTGATAGGCGGATAGAGATACATGTGATAGAGATAAATTGGCTGGTTGAGAGAGAGAAGTTGAGACAGAGAAGCTGGGTAGAGATAAGTTGATAGAGAACGTGGATAGATATATGCTGGATAGAGAGAGTTGAGACAGAGAAGTGTGATAGACAGGAAGGAGGGTAGGAGGAGGAGGGAGAAGGACGAGGCGGTAGTGCAGCGAAAAAACAAGAAGCCCACCATGTAGGGAATTACACGACCAGAAAAACCAAAGGACCCGAAAAACACATGTCAACTTCTTCCAGGAAGCACGGAAAAGGTGTGAAAATGAGATGGGAAAGGCAGGAAAGACGAAGGAGGCGCTGGAAGAGTGATCGGTCAAAAAATATGCAGTGCAAAGGAGAGCATGTCCATGTATTGCATAGATGAATAGATGCTTTGTGTAAGGGAGTCGTGCGCGTGCGCGACAATGTTGTGCGCATGCGCGTTGGTGTGTGTGTGTGTGCGCGTGCGTGTGTGTCTGTATGTGTGTGTGCATGGAACATCTGAACAGATGTAAAATTTCTATTTCTGTCATTTCATGCGTAAAAGGGGGGGGGCAAGGGGCAACAGCCCATCTTCCTATGTTGCCCAACGAAGCTATGGAAGATGTGGTGGAAGGGTTCATGGACGCATGAACCTGTGCCTGCTCTCTGTATGGGATCCGGCTAACCCAAGAACCGGCTTGCCGTTTATCATGTCATGTCATGTCATGCGTTTTCTAGGGTAGGTGAGCAAGGTCAAGTGAAACCATGTTGCATAGCTGGTGGTCACATTTGGCGATTCTGTATGTCTCGCCTTTTTGGAAACATGGTGATGCACCTGGATGCCGATGCATAGCTGGTGGTCACATGGTGATGCATCTGGATGCTGTTGAATAGCTGGTGGTCACCTAAACTAATAAATGGCAGGGGTCCATCGTCATTTGCTTTTCACAGAAATGGCGAAGGGCTAGGTCGAGAACCCTACCGGGACAATCTCCTCTCGAATGTGTACGATTGCCTCAAATCTACCTTACTTCAACAATCTTGTTCAATTATACGTTTTGGGATTCAGTTCCCGACGGATCACTACAATGATCCAGTTCTTGTCTAGTGTGTGTGTGTGTGAGAACCATCTGAAGAGATGTAAAACTTCTAAGTTTCGCAGGGGGCCCATGGGCACTCGGATGGCATGGGCCAACGAAGACCCATCCAAGTTGCTGTGCAAACGTACCTGCAATTTTGGATCGTGATGGGATGTGGCTAACCCAAGAACCACCATGCAGTTTTTCAACGAGAATCACATCAGGCTTTTTGAACTAAGCACATGAACGGATGAAGGTGACTTCTCATTTATCTTTCTGCACAGTTGGCACAATCTGAGACTGCGGTGAATCTCTTGTCCGTTACAATTTTCTGCTTATATTGTGGGATTCTTCCTGGCTTCTATTGATTTTATTCCATTCTTCAAGGTTGCGACGAAAGAATTTTCCTTTCACTCCACACCAAACACCCTCCTGTTCCTGTCAGGTGTAACTGGATTGTTTTTGCACGTCAGATGCACTCCACAACAGAATTCGCACTGACAGTTCTGAGCAAGTGTGTGTACCATCTGAATAGACGTAAGGCCTTTAATTTTTGCAGGGGCGTGTGGTACTCACGTCCTGACCAGGATGCAATGAAGCTGTGGGCGTTGAGTGTGAAGGGAAACGTGGCCGGTTTCCAATACCTGCATGTGGGTGTGTGTGTGTATATATATATATATGCATAGATATAGATATAGTCCCGTCCCCAAGTCGCAGCTGGGGGGACATATATTTTGTCGCTGCTGTTTTATATTGCCAACGTCGCATGTGATCTTAACATGTGACAATCTGTGTGTGACAGAGTTGTGTGTAACAATTTTTTGTGCGACAATGTTGCGTGTGACAATCTGTGTGTGACAGAGTTGTGTATGTGTGTGTGACAATGTTGGCGCGTCTAGAGAGTTATGCGTGACAAAGTTGTGTTTGTGTGTGTGTGTGTAACATCTGAACAGATGTAAAACTTCTTTGACTCTTACCGTTTTACATTTGCAGGGAATCTTTTTACATTTGCAGGGGGCCAGCGCATGGCATCACGACGCTGGCCAACGAAGCTAGTGATGTCATGGGAAGCAGTTGGAGACGTCCAACTGTGTACCTGCAGAAATCAAGTTGAACTGTTGAACACGCTGTCTTGTTGCTGCACTGTTGTCGCAATCTGGAATCAATTTTGAGATTTACATGCATCAGAACCTTCCTCAGATTTTCGCCGAAACCATATCGCCGACAGTATTATGATTTTTGACATATTTTCGCCGAGATCATGTCGCCGATGAATTTTGGGTCATTTTGGGAAATCGTCGCCGAAACATTATTTTGGATTTTCAACATGCTGGTCAAAACTCTATGGAATCTGGTTAAGACTACGTTTGACAATATTGGATGCCCTACATCGTTTTCGAGAAGTACCTCATGTGGCTCCTTCATTAATCTAACGATCTAGGCTGGTTTGCATGTTTCAGGATTCAGTTCCTGCCGGATCATATAATGATCCATTCTTGTCTAGTGTGATTTCCATGGTGGCTCCGACATGGTGCCATGGAGCCATTTGAGGCAACCCTTTTCAGGGTGAGTGTTGACAGTCGTGAATTCTGAATTCACACATTTTAACTTAGTAATTCGTCTAAGTAAAGGGCAACAATCAGCCTTACGGTTTTCCAGCCTTTTGAGATTGTCCCGCTGATCTTGTGGTCCCAGGGATTACTCGCCGATGCGTTTCTTCAACTGTGAAGCCGTTCTGAATTGCCAGAAACCTCCGGTTTTGCAGCAACTTTTGCAGCTACATTGCATCACGTCATGATACAAGTACCAGGCAGGCTCACGACTTTCAGGTGTGGTGTCTCTTTCTTTTGATGGTTGTCTGGTGAGGTGAAACATATTGTGCATCTAATTCGTTGGAACTTGGAAGCTGTTTTATGCCATTGGGGCAAGACTTGACCACGGTCCCGGTGCAGGGAATAATTGCACGACCTTTTAGGCATTCAGGGACTGAATCCTGTATGTGATTTTCCACTTCTGTTTTGTTCTACTTGAGCGATGTATCCGTGGACCACTCCGCCAACGTCATGGCCTGCTCCACCGCAGCCTGCAAACCCATCTTCGACGTGGCCGCAATCATCGCAGAATGCACATCTATTTGGACATCCCTCGTCATTGCATCCTACATGGTCTTCCTCAGCTTCGCTCATGCCGTCTGCATCCGCCCCAACACCGTTGCCGTTCACCTCATTGACTTCGGCTCCTCATGCAGTACCAGGCCCACAGCTCGTACCCACCATGCCCACACCTATGGCCCCTGAAACCACTATGGTGCACACCGCTCCGTCGACCTTTCCGGCTCCTTCGGCACCCACCGCTCCACCTACATGGCACTCTCCTCCGGCTCCATCCCCTACTTCGACTACACCACCTACATCGACTACGCCACCGACACCTTTGCCCAGTTCTCCATACCCACCTCACCACATTCAACCTCCACTACAGACGGACGCTTCGATGGCCCCTCCAGATGAACCTTCACCACGTGCTCCAGCAGTTAAGGAGGATTGCTTTTTTCCGTGCGTGGCCGTGGCCGTGGCCGTGTGGCCGTGTGGCCGTGTGGCCGTGTGGCCGTGGCCGTGGCCGTGGCCGTGGCCGGCTGGGTGGTTGGGATAGCCGGCTGGCCGGCTGGCCGGCTGGCCGGATGGCCGGCTGGCCGTGGCCGGTGGTCGGGTGTGTCGTCGGTGGCCGGGTGGCCGGGTGGCCGGGTGGCCGGGTGGACGGGTGGACGGGTGGACGGGTGGCCGGGTGGCCGGGTGGCCGGGTGGCCGGGTGGGTGGCCGGGTGTCTGCCATCCGCTTGCATACCAAGCAGCTTGTCTTTTCGTACATTTCGGGGAATTTAGCCATACACATCAGTGCTAATTATACGCGCAGGCCAGTAGCAAAGCAGCAAGCCTGCGCAGCAAAAGAAGAGCAAGTAGCGTAGCAGATGCACATGCAACAGACGAGCCAATAGTGTAGCAGCAAGTCTGCGTGCACATACTCAAGCAGTGTATCAGCAAGTCTGTGATTTATCTATCTAGTTGTCCATTCTTTCTATTCGCTCTATTCGTTCCAATCTATTTATCTTGCTAACCATCTAATCTACTCTACTCTACTTCACTCTAATCTAATCTAAACTAGTCTAAACCAATCTAATCTAATCTAACCAAATCTAATCTAATTTGCCTACGGCCTATTCCATTTACGCTAGGCTCTAATCGATCTAATCAGTAAAACCCTGAATCTAATCTATCTAATCTATCTAACCTCTCCATCCTTTTACATCAATCTAGTCTATCCAATAGATCTAACCCATCTACTTTGTCTAATCTACCTACTCTACCTCATCCATCTAGCCAATCTACTCTACCCAATCTATCTAATCTATCTAATCTACCAAACCGATCTACTTTACCTAATCCATCTAATCTATCTAACCTATCTAATCTATCTATAATCAATCCATCCATCCATCTGTCTATCTAGCTATCTATCTATCCATCGATTGATCCATAGATCGATCGGTCTGTCCATCTTTCTAGGCTGATCTTTCTAAACCCAACTTGACAATCAATCGATCAATCAGGTCTACCAATCTATCTACCTATCTTGCTTTCCACCTATCTAATCTGATTAATCGTCCTAATCTGTTGATCAATCTAACTACCAATCCTACCTCATGTAGCTAACCTGCCTAATCGATCTAATCTTTCTAACCCACCTACTCCACCTAATCTATCTAATCTATCCAGCCACCCTATACTCTATATAATCGACCTAATCTATCTAGCGTACCTAATCTAGCTAATCTGGCTAGTCTAGCTGATTTATCGATCTAGACATCTTTCTTCTCTATTCTTCAAATGATTCTATTTCTACCTCTTTTTCTATGCCTACTTCATTCTTATGCATCCAACCGTATTCTATTCTAGTCTGTGCTATGCTGCTCTATTTTGTTCTACTCTATATCCATCAAACCCGCCTAGTCGATCTAATCTACCTCATCTAACCTATCTACTCTATCAAATCGATCTCATCTATCTACCCGATCAAATCTATCTATTCCATCCGGTCAATCTAGTCTACATAATCTTTCTAATCTTTTCAATCTATCTTCTCTATCTTCTCCATCTAATCTATCGCACCTATCTATCCACCTATCCATCTATCCGTCTATCCGCCTACCCACCTATCTATCTATCTATCTGTCTATCTATCTGTCTATCTATCTATCTATCTATCTATCTATCTATCTATCCATCTATCCACCTATCCACCTATCCATCTACGCACCTATCCACCTATCCATCTATCCACCTATCCATCTATCCGTCTATCCACCTATCTATCTATCTATCTATCCATCCATCTATCTACCTATCTACCTATCTACCATTCTCCCTATCTACCTATCTGTCTACGCATCTATCTATCTATCCGTCCATCGATCCAAACATCTATCTTCTATCTAGTTATCCGTCAATCTATCAATCTATCTATCTATCTATTTATCCATCTATCCATCTATCCATCTATCCATCTATCCATCTATCCATCTATTCATATATCCATCTATCCATCTATCCATCTATCCATCTATCTAATCTGATCTAATCTAAGCTAATCTATTCTATTCTATCTATCCATCCATCCATCCATCTATCTATCTATCTTATCTATCTCATTGATCTTATCGATCTTATCGATCTTATCGATCTTACCTATCTTACCTATCTTATCTATCTTATCTATCTTATCTATCTTATATATCTTATCTATCTTTTCTATCTTATCTATCTTGTCTGTCTTATCTATCTTATCTGTCCTCTCTATCTATCTATCTTTCTATCTTTCTACCTATCTATCTATCTATCTACCTATCTAATCTATCTTATCTATCTTATCTATCTTATCTATCGTATCTAATGTATCTATCGTATCTATCGTATCTATCGTATCTATCTTATCTATCTGATCTATCTGATCTATCTTATCTATCGTATCTATCGTATCTATCTTATGTATCTTATATATCTTATCTATCTTATCTATAGTATCTATCTTATCTATCTTATCTACCTTATCTATCTTATCTATCTATCTATCTATCTACCTATCTATCATATCTATCTTATCTATCTTATCTATCTTATCTATCTTATCTATCTTGTCTATCTTATCTGTCTTATCTATCTTTTCTATCTATCTATCGATCTATCTAGCTATCTATCTAGCTATCTATCTAGCTATCTATCTAGCAATCTAGCAATCTAGCTATCTATCTAGCAATCTAGCTAGCTATCTATCTATCTATCTTTCTATCTATCTATCTGTCTGTCTATCTATCTATCTATCTATCTATCTATCTATCTATCTATCTATCTATCTATCTATCTATCTATCTATCTATCTATCTATCTATCTATCTATCTATCTATCTATCTTACCTATCTTACCCATCTTATCTATCTTATCTATCTTATCTATCGTATATATCTTATCTTTCTTTTCTATCTTATCTATCTTGTCTGTCTTATCTATCTTATCTGTCCTCTCTATCTATCTATCTATCTATCTATCTATCTATCTATCTATCTATCTATCTATCTATCTATCTATCTATCTATCTATCTATCTATCTATCTTACCTATCTTACCCATCTTATCTATCTTATCTATCTTATCTATCGTATATATCTTATCTTTCTTTTCTATCTTATCTATCTTGTCTGTCTTATCTATCTTATCTGTCCTCTCTATCTATCTATCTATCTATCTATCTTTCTATCTTTCTATCTTTCTATCTTTCTACCTATCTATCTATCTACCTATCTAATCTATCGTATCTATCTTACCTATCCATTTATCTACTTATTTTATCTACGTCAGATGCTTACGTGATATGTTGCGATCAGCACATATACACAATCACGTAGTTGAGTCAACTCGCCTCCATAGCAAGAGCTGCTTCAACTGCACCAAGCAACGGCATGATGTGTTCTGCTATGTTTGTCTTGGCTGGATCAATGCAGCCATTTGAATTCGGGCATGTGGGGAAAGGCTGTCGAAATAAATTGTGGCCGTGTGGCCAGCGTGTGGCCGTGTGGCCAGCGTGTGGCCGTGTGGCCAGCGTGTGGCCGTGTGGCCAGCGTGTGGCCGTGTGGCCGTGTGGCCGTGTGGCCGTGTGGCCGTGTGGCCGTGTGGCCGGGTGGCCGGGTGGCCGGGTGGCCGGGTGGCCGGGTGGCCGTGGCCGTGGCCGGGCCGTGGCCGGGATGGCCGGCAACTAAAAAAGGCTATTGTGGCAGTTAAGGCGGCTCCCAGGCTTCGCTCTGACAGGAAAACGGACAGACCGCGTCGACCAGCTCCGAAAGCCCCTCCTCCTGCCACACCACCGGCACCTACGGCAGCACCGACTTCATCCGTTTCACCTGAACTTGCATCACTGGGTTCCACTGCACAGCAACTTGCGGAATCGGTTCGACTTATTCAAGCTCAGCAACAATTGATCATGGATTCTCAACGAGCTCAAGAACAACGTCAGCTCCTTCTCCAACAAGATGGACCTCCACCGAACCCTATTCCACCGACACCACCACCTACAACTACACCACCACTGATCGCCACGCCTCCACCTGCACCGAAAGCCAGACCCACCGAACCTGACGTTCCGGACCCTCGCATTGTCCAAGCTCCAGCCATCGCTCCTCCTCACCAACTACATGTTCCACCATCACCAACACGCCGACCACGATCCAGGACTCCAAGATCACGTTCCCATCGACCTTCTGTACATTCCCATCACCATCGCTATTCTCCTCAACGTGCAGTTCGACCTCGTTCTCCTCTTCCTCGTTATCGGTCATCCACGAAACACGCCAAGGACCGCAGAACCCCATCTCCATACAGACGACGATCACCACCAAGACGCCGCTCTCCCGTGGTTCCTCGACGTCATCGATCTCACCCACGCCCACGTTCCGCGACACCACGTCACCGATCCAGAGGCCGTGAAGTCGTACTTCGACCAGCTGCAAACCCATCCAATCTGGCCTACATCCCCGTTCCCGACGCTGATGACACCTGGGGCACATGGAACGACAGCCACTACACCGACAACTACCATCATCACAATGCTCGACCCAACTCTCCTGCCGATCCACCACCACCGGAACCACCAACCAACCCACCAACCCACACTTCAGCACCACTTGGCGCTGTGTCCTTCCGAGTCCCTGACGGCGACTGTGAAAATTCTGAGGTTGCAGATACAATTTCGATCACCAAGTTCGACACGAATGACATCGACCTCAGTGAAATGGTTGAGGCGGCCAATGACCCCCTTAGGGTCCGCTGCCTGACTGAGCTTGGCCCCGATCATGTTGTCCCCCTACGCCAATCATTGACCCCGGCCATCTCGCAGCTCTTCAACCAATTCGTTGACGAGATGTTCCACCAGTTGGCTCAACCATACCGCACCGTCAACAACCAACGTATTTATATCAAAGCAAGCCAAGCCACCGTCAAGAACATTGCCAGGGCCTTTGCACAATCCAACTTACTGGACATCGAGCTTGCGAGGCAAACACAAGCCTTCTACATCGAGCCAGAGAACCTGCTGACCATCACGGTTCCCACAGGATTGAAAAAGAAACCAATCTATCGTGGCGAACACATGGGCACCTACCTGATCTACCACAAAACGAGTTGGGAATCAGTTGCCAAAATTCTCGCGGAAGACTGCATTCGCCCGGCAACTTGGACAAAAAACGAAGCCGGCATGCCAACTCAATACCCATGTTACGGGTTCTTCGGTATGTCCTCTGAGATCGCAGACATCGACAACCTACCCGGCTACGCTGTCAAGATCTGTACTTCTCAGCTCTACAAAATTGGCAAAGGACAAAACCCATCAGGCCTGCTGGCCATTTGCCGCTCACCCAAATGCATCCGTGCCCTAGCGGGAGGAAATGACCAAATCCAACGCTTGTGCAACCTTGCGGGCATCGCCAAGGGCAAAGACAATGCAACGGCTATGAACTCCAGCGCGGCATCCATATGCTATGTTGCCTCCACTCACTCGGTTTTCCCGGGCTTGATCACACACCAGACGGCGGAGACCAATGCACCCACGGAACCTCCTGATGATCATGCACGTCCAGTACGACCTGACCCTCCTGCCGACGCCCCAGAACCTTCGGAGCCACCTCCAGACGACTCTCGAGACACACCTAGCCATCGCGAAACCGCTGCGTCTGGTTCTCGAGATCATGCTCGCCGATCTTGGCACGACAATGCTTCTTGGGACAATTCAACCTACAGCCGCCGAGATCGCCGTTCCTCATATCATGAAGGCCACTCTCGAGACCAGCACCGTGAAGGCCGACCTCGTTCTCGCCATTCGACATATCACTCCAGATCTCGTTGGTGAACTCTTTACCTCTGAGGAGCACCGGAACAAGTATCGACTATTCTACGACAGCGATACAGTGAGCCTAGTGGCCCTGCCCGATCATTTTGGAGTAACAATGCTTCTCCCGACATTCGGTATTGATGCCACTTCTTCCTCAAAAGGTTTGTGAACTGCTGCATGCTCATGATCGTTGAACCTTACGCCAGTTTCGTATTTCACTTTACGTTTCACATACTGGGACCACGTATTATGTTTCACACCATTTCAATCGCACACTACTCTTGTCTCACCTTGACATTTTCCGCAGCTTTCAATCGGCAGTTCGAGCTTATTTTGACCTATTATCTCGTGGCCCCGTCTACATCATGGCGTCCCAGGACCTGATCTCCCAGTTCAGCTCGGATGTGAATGGAATTCCTCCTTCCCAGCCGGATCGCTCTCGCACACCTCCCCGTCATCAACATGGATGGCACCAAGCAGTACCTGCGTTCCGTGGCCCGATGCACTATGCCATGGCGACCCATCGACCTTTCTGGAACCCATCCGGAATACCGCCTCCGCCACCTACATCTCCATCGTTCCCAACACGCCCACCATGGACTCCACCTACGGCACCTTTTCCACCCACACCGCCTCCGTGTTCACAGACACCTCCCAACAATGCCAACTTTGCACCTCAACGTCATCCTTTTACACCGAGATCGCCGAGGCCTATGTCATCCCGGGAGCAAGTTCCACTGTCAACGAAGGATATACATGCAGACCAATTGAAATCCCACCAGTGGAGCAATGGAAACCTGATGTCGACTTCCACGACTCCAACAAGATCAATGACTCTGGAAGTTCTTGTACCAGGGCTTGCACAATACCTGGCTCCGTCGGGTTGCATACGGAAGAGAAACCTTCGTCCTCCCTTTTGACAACATAGGCACTACAGTATTTGTGGCTGAATTGGTATCACAACTACGCACCCGCAATGTGGATTTGGACAAACTTGCTACCTTTCGAGCTCGCTCAGCAGGCCAATGTCTCAACCAGAAGGAAGCCACTCAAAACATGGCCAAAGACGTCGCTCAACTTCTCCAATCTTGGCTCCCGGCTCAACCCTCCGCGGACGTGGCGAGCCAACAACGCATTCTTGAACTGGAAGCTGAACTGGCCAAGGTAAAATCGGCCGCCACTACTTCACCAGGTACGGCACCTCAGGGCTCTACACCGGCCACGACACCGATTGGACGCGCACTTCAAGGACAACCTGCAGCCTCTACGACCTTTGACCCTTCGACTCTACTTATTTCCCCGGGATCCGTGAACACTTGGCTCGTTGACAATCAACCCACATCATTGTCGGATACCCAATACAAGAAGTGGGTGAAAGACCTGAAGTTACCACAGCCCAAGCAGGACATCCTGGAGAAGAACTTGGAGAAGGTAAACGAATGGTGGCAAAACCAACCCGATGATGCTTCAAAAACTATCCAACGCGCAAGCGTGGCTATGGGCATCGACCCATGCAAGCATAAAGGGGCCTCCACGGATGAAGTCGTCCTCAAGGTCATGACTGTGGCGTTATTGATGCACTCCTGACTAGCAGCGTATTTGAAATCACCTGGCTCAAAAGCAGCCAACATTATGCGAACTTTGGCCGTGGCTCATTCCTGTATTCTTGTTCTTGCACTATTGACCCCCTTCACGCTGTCCCCTTCTGTTGATGTCTTTTTTGCCTTTCGGATGCTCCAAACGGTACTGATGGGCCAATATGTGTTATTACATCCGCGTGCCAATCCGAAACTCCAAGCCTTGCTCAAAGGCACTCCGATGCAGAGTATTTTCTTTTGCAGATCGTGGGATGACTTGTCAGTCGCCCTCCAATGTTTCAAGCACCCTCAGGCGGTGTATATTCGCTTTTGCCACATTGCTAATTTTCAACCCAAGTTTTATGTTGGTTCCACTTCTTCGTTTGTTTTGGACCGCGAACACTCTCGCTATCGGAAATTTCTGCAAGTGCAACAACATAAATTCGTGCTGGCCGAAGTTGCCTTACGGTTTTGGTGCAGATTTGACAATTTCTGGATGTGGTCTGTTTTCCCGATCTACACCAATAAATCCAACTTTTGGGTTTTGGAACAAGCCTTAATTCAATTGTGGCAACCTCGATTAAACACTCCGTTCATTTACCAGTTTTTCAATTGCCGAAAAGGACTCATTGCACGTACCAAATTTTCCGCCTCCCGACAATTTGGAGCATTTTCCTTGTGGCGGAAACTTCGCTGGCGATCTACACCCCATCATGTTCGACATGCTCTTCATAGTCCTCTTTTCCATCGACGAGTACAACTTTGGGAGATCATTCAGGATTTGGGCAGTAACTCCGTCCGACGCTTCCACATGGAGAAGAAACTCCGATCCAACGAAATTGGAGCCCAAGGATGCTATTTTATTCGACGTCTTGCCAACAACCTAGGCGAACCCCAGAGGTCGTACGCAATCAATGCCATTGACCGAGCCTTGACCTTCTGGAAGGCCAAACGAGTCAGGAAACCGGTTCCTCTTCGTGCACCTTGGTTACTAGGCCCCAACTGGACTCGAGATCTTCGACGGCTGCTTACCTCCCACATTCATCAAACTCGACGTTACAACACCACACTGCAGACTCCTTCCACCGGGATTGTCTTCACAAAGTTCCCCTCGGTGATGGACAGCTTGTGCAATCACAAAGAAGCCGCTACAAAATGGGCTGATGGCGAAACCCCAAAGTGTGCCTGTGACGCCTTGCGACCTCATGCCCTTCATGATCCCCAACCTGATCACCACTTGGTCCTGGACGGCGACAACCTACATTTCGATGACGGCCCACACACATCCATTGCGACGGGTTCGCTTCAAAACAAAATCTTCCCACCTTCCAAAGAAATCCAGACATCCCTTCGCCTGGCTCTGCGGACGTGGACTACCCGGAACTCACTCCCTTCCTTACAAAAGTCCCATATTGATGAGCTTTGGCATCGCTCTATTCAGTCCCACTACCACACCCTCAACAACCACATCACACATAAAGACATCGGCCGCTTCAAACGTCTCTTTCCAGAAGCCGTCTTCCACAACGAGGACAAGCGAGCTACATCCCTACGAATCTACTGCCCCGTACTCTACTTCCAGTGCCTCACCACCACCTTCGCCGACCCGTTGGTATTTCGCAAATCGGAGCAAAGCCCAAATGACATCATCGAGAAGACCATCGCCGAGATCAACCGTCAATTTGGCAAAGCATACCCATGGGCACTTGGGGCTGGACGAGACCTACCGAATGCTTACGTTCTCCCCAAACGGAAGAAACAGTTCAAGGCCGGGCGACCCATTGTCAGCTTCTTCACGGCACCTTTCCGACCTATGTTGAATTGCACCGCCAAGCTGATCTACAACCTTCTACCCCAAGCGTTTCCCCACAACCTGGCAAGGGGTGATGTATTTGATCTCATCAAGCTCCTCAAGGACACCGACTTCGATTCGCTCCCTACTCCACGAATACACAACCAAGATCTTGCGGGTTTTTTCACGAGCATCGACACTGACCGCTTCATCGCTAGCTGGCGACTGACCTTGCAGTTCCTCTCGACTCTCATGAACACCGACCCTGACGAGATCATCTCCGTGAAGGCAACTCCGGGCAACACCACAGGCGACGTAGTCAAAGGCCGCACATGCCGTACACTCAATGTGACCAGGAAGATCTTCATTCGGGACATTGAACGCATCATCCTTATGTCTTTGAAGATGACTCAATTCTCCATTGGCACTACGGTTTTTGAACAAATCCGGGGATCCCCTATGGGCTCCCCACTGAGTCCAGCATTGTGCATGATGGTTGTCGCACTCTCTGAAGAAATCTGGTACCGAACCTACCGCACCACCCTCAGCACCATGGATCTTACAGCTCGCCTCCTTCGCTATGTGGACAACAGACTGTGCTTGTCGGATCCCTGCTGGGACTACGAAATCTGCTTCGCCAATTTTCTTCACCCGGAGTTCTACGGTCATCCCATCATTTTGGAAACGGAACCGGACCAGGAGTTCTTGGGCTTTTGCATCGAGTTCGAGCCCTTTGCCCTTCGCTACAGCCCTCCACGCGACTTCAACCAGGTCATGGCGCCATTCTCCGCATCACCTCTGGCCGTCCAACTTTCGGGTTTTGTTTCACGATTATTTCTGGTCGCCAAATGTGCGCACCCTGCACACGAACGAACACGAGGTTTTGCCGCATTGCACCGCTTGTACAGAACTGCAGGTTTTACCGAGTCCGATCTTGCCGCTGCCGCCAAGCCGATCCGTCAATACTTGCACGTTTCCTCATTGTGGTAAAATCCTGAACCGTCCTGCCGCTAGCGCTTACGTTTCATTATTCACATCCTGCTGACCGTTTCACCTATCCGGACCACACGTGAATTTATATGATCTTGGAGTAGTGCGTTCTCAGCTGGCTCACCCTCAAACTCGGCTTCATTTACTTCTTGGCCCATATTCGACGCTTCGTCATGGCTTCCTCGTCTCCTACTACGTCAATTCCGATTCAAGAACCAGTGTTTCTTCAATTTCTTCATGATGTTCACCATGCTTACCTTCTACTACATCGAGCAATGGCGCTACTACCACCCACGCTCATTCCCAACATTGAACCTACTCCTCTTCCCAGTACAGACGTATGCAATCAACCTGATGGGCTACGACCACATTACTCGGACCAGACCAACGACTTCATTGACAATGCCCCCATCCCATCGCCGGATATTGTGGAGGACGAGACACTTATGGATGAACTGGTGGAAACCCATCTCCCTGAACCACACCACCATGTTGCCGCTCCGTCACCGGATGTCCTACCTGCACCCTCGAAGTTTTCTACCAGAACACCATCACCGCCGACTCGCAAACAAAAAGCCAAATCCGCTCCCAAAGCGCCTGCCAAACGTGGTCGCCGACTTGACCAATCCCGATCCCGCTCCTCGAGCCCACTGTCACTCTGGACTTCCGAAGACAAACAGAAACTATGTACTTTGAAGGCGGACGAGAAGTCTCGATTTTCATGGCGGGTGATCTCGACCAAGATGGGCAAGTCCGAGGAAGATGTTCGCTCTATGTGGAATAAGATCAAAGACAAACTTGGCTGACCAACGACATATGCGAACCAAAGAAAAGTTAGCCTGCGGCACTGTATTATAGCTTCACCACCCAGTTTTGCTCGTCTTTTGAGATTTTTCGTTCTTTAATTTGATCTTCACAAACTCGGGCGTTGTTGCTCCATTGAAATTTGACAAGTCATATCATACAACCCGCCAGCCATTTATTATGTCTCTCCGCATTCACCTGGACCGCTATTGCCAACTGCGAGCTATGTCCCACGAGAGGATCTCACCTACACGACGCTCACGCTCTCCAATAAGGGCATCGTCTTCCGCTATGGGGTCTTCGTCACTTCAGCACCCACCCAACCGGACTCCGCCTACGACACCCCATCGACCGGTTATTTTCCAATTGGACCTGAAGCCGATGCAGCAACTTGCCGTCCGCAACCCTTACTACAACATCTTGACCCCCAAGGTCGCGGGCAACCTCTCTACGGCCACCTATGATAGCCTGTTCCAGACGTTCAAGGTGATCTACCCGGACTATGCTCGTAGTCATTTCGTTTCAGACCTCAAAACCGTGGTTACCGACACGCTGTTACAACGATGGTCGATACACCTACCAGCGACAGATTTCTACATGATGATTGACACCGATCAAGGGGCTCAGATGCTTGACGACCTCCCTCATTCTCTCCTGGACGTTTTGAACTGGTTCTACCCGACATGGAAAACTCATCAACATCTCGATGCCTTCACGACTCGTGAGTGCTCACCTTTGATGCTGACACCCCATCCAGATCCACAGGACACAGGCTTCGCTGTCCATGTTCAAGTGATTCCCCGCGGGCATCCATTCGTCACGGCCACCAGATACACTAAAGCGGCCGAGTGATTAGCCTTTGAGATAGATCCTGGAGACGCTCACGTCTATGAGGAAAAAGAAAAAACACTCGTTATGATGTCCGCCACCTCGGTTTTGGGTTTCCTTTGTCTCACTTACTTCTCTTCTTTCCATATTGTGATGTTCGTTATTCTTTTCTTCATCATTGACCTTTCCCACGGCCTTTTGGCTTCAGTTCAGTGTATCTCGATATCATATTATTGCTATTGTACATGATGACCTCCAACACGGATGATACTGCTCGATTGGTCTCACACTGTTCCCCACCTACATCCGTACATGGCCTTGTCCCACACCTGCCACCTGATGATCCTACTTCGGCATCGTATATTCCCCGTGCAGCGCGAACGATCCCGACCTCTACAACTGTCCATTCCGTCTTCATCAAGAAGCTGAGCTATCCCTTGTCTACCCGTCCGGAT
Organism: Cladocopium goreaui; assembly: GCA_947184155.2. Classification (NCBI taxonomy): domain Eukaryota; class Dinophyceae; order Suessiales; family Symbiodiniaceae; genus Cladocopium; species Cladocopium goreaui. The sequence goes on along the minus strand of CAMXCT020003687.1, from coordinate 31,406 downwards.
GAACTTTGGATCGTGGAAAGGACACTTGATGGTATTGAAACGTGGAAACCAGTGGAAACATTTCTGGAGAACATGCACCTCACCAACGATCAGGCTACCCTACGTACCACGGCTAACCATTGGCGCTGATACTATGACGTACCAATTCAATCATCCTCCTCCCCTACGGCAACTGCTGTTCCTGTTCTACCACACCCTGAACACTCCAACGTCTATGTCTCCCAACCGTACGAAGCGATACCGGACCAACTCCATATTTTACAGTCATGCTGGGGACGCTCTGCCCAACACCACTCTCAAGGAACCACCACCTCTTTATATTGGCCACCATGGCGGTCTACACCACCTTCTTCACCACCGGCAACACTGCAACGTACTTTACATCTCACTCGCCCTACCGTCCCTCCTCAACAAGTACATGGTCCACTGGATGCGAACGATATGGGCCCGATGGATATGTCGGACTCCAGTGTGTAATACACCACATCATTTGTCGGCATCGGAAAAGAACAGTGACTTACCGTCGTTTTGTGACTACTCACTAGGTACACCGTTTCCCTTCATTTTTCAAAATTTTGAGCTTTATTCTTTGGTCATTATCAACCTATGTTGCAGCTTGGGCTTTCCGCTTTATCTTCGACACTCGACATTCGACGCCATGGCTCATTCTTCTCGGCCCCATCCATATCGCGCTACATCCACGGTTGAGACACCACTGGGCACCCGAAATGTTGGATGGCTTGCTGGACCCCGAGGCCTACCTGGTCACGTGAACCCTCCTCCAAACCGACCTGTTCTTATCTTGATTGACTACTCTCCCTTACAGGCATTGACTCATCGCAGCGAACCTGACCGTGAACACTACATGGCTTTGGCTAGCTCAAACTTCAAAAATGTTAGTGGCTACGAACTTGAAGCTCTGTTTACCTGGTCGCGTCAGATGGAACCAGTTGAAGCCGGCCTCATTCCCACTGGCGAACTACGCTTCTGTATCTCAAAAAGATTGAAGTCCCAATGGGACATCCAAATTGACCCTTCGAATTTGGAGTTTCGCTATTGCGATCTGGACGGTGACACATTTCAAGTCTCCAATGATATGACGATCTTGCAGTTTTTGGAGGAATACCGACCCGAATGGCGACTCCGGCAGTACAACTACCGCGAATCCTCTTTGCTCATTCCGGGTACCTCACAGCCTTTCGTACTACGTCTGCGATGCTACAAAATTAGCCCCGGTGTGATCTTGCCCTGATACGCTAACTGGCCAAAAAGACCATGCTGAAGGGTTTTCGATTCTCCTTTGACACTTCACCAACACAAAGGATTCTTTGATTTCCACCTTGTTAGACTTTGAGCTTTGGCCTTTCCGTGGCAATTGAACCACTTGATTGAGGACTGGACTTCACTTCTATCATTATTGTTATTATTGTTATCATTTTCTGGCTTGGCTTATATTCGCAATTTCTTGATGCCTCAGCCTTTGTTGCACCATTTCCCGCATTTCTGATCGTTCCACCCATGGAGCATAAACGAGACGCTACCGTGGCGGGCTTGGCTTGGCCTTCGAATCCTACCCGTGGACTCGCTCCTACCAACCCAGTTCAAGTACCAGACGCCCAGGCTTCTGCACTATGTCATTCTGGCCTTCCTGACCCTACTACTGACACCACTTCGGCACCTTTGGCGACTGACAGTACAGCTCCTGACCTTGGAACTACGGTCCATTCTGATACATATTCAGGCCTCGCACCTCCTGATGTCCCTTTTCCGACGGAGCCAAGTCTTGCATACCACTACTTACATCGTGCTTCCTTCTCATCCCGCGTGGTCCATCAGATCCAATTCAAGATCATTACCCACTCCAACAATACCAGGGAGTTATTCATCGAAGAGATTCCCATGTCGGGGCACTCCAAATGTCGTGACCCCGAGCACTACTTTTATGGTCTTTCGGGCAACTGGGAGTGGTCCCTGCGCACAGCGGATTATTGGCGACATCACTTTGAGATTCCTCTAGTTCATGGGCATCATCCTTTTCACAATGTTCCCATCGAGACCACTACACCTACGGAGGCAACCCGCCTCATCCCGAAGATCCAGGACCTGGCCAAACAACTTTCAACCACTTTGACGGCTGCTATGGCATCTGGGGAAATCAACGAAACGTGGAGAATGGTTGAAGGCAGGAGCTTCCGTGAGGCGATCCAAATACTTCAACTTGAAGACAATTTCCCTGCTGAGTGAATGAACGCGGCTGTGTACATTAGCACCGGAAAAGCCTTTTGTATTTGAATCTTGCCGACATTTGCTGCGATGGTCTTCCAAAAATCAAACCCCGCTACATGCGGGGTGTGTGTGTGTGTGTAACATCTGAACAGATGTAAAACTTCTTTGACTCTTACCGTTTGACATTTGCAGGGAATCTTTTTACATTTGCAGGGGGCCAGCGCATGGCATCACGACGCTGGCCAACGAAGCTAGTGATGTCATGGGAAGCAGTTGGAGACGTCCAACTGTGTACCTGCAGAAATCAAGTTGAACTGTTGAACACGCTGTCTTGTTGCTGCACTGTTGTCGCAATCTGGAATCAATTTTGAGATTTACATGCATCAGAACCTTCCTCAGATTTTCGCCGAAACCATATCGCCGACAGTATTATGATTTTTGACATATTTTCGCCGAGATCATGTCGCCGATGAATTTTGGGTCATTTTGGGAAATCGTCGCCGAAACATTATTTTGGATTTTCAACATGCTGGTCAAAACTCTATGGAATCTGGTTAAGACTACGTTTGACAATATTGGATGCCCTACATCGTTTTCGAGAAGTACCTCATGTGGCTCCTTCATTAATCTAACGATCTAGGCTGGTTTGCATGTTTCAGGATTCAGTTCCTGCCGGATCATATAATGATCCATTCTTGTCTAGTGTGTGTGTGTAACATCTGAACAGATGTAAAACTTCTTTGACTCTAACCGTTCCACATTTGCAGGGAATCTTTTTACATTTGCAGGGGAGTGGAGCAGGCCTGCAGAGCTCCACTTAACAAAGCTCTCTGCAGTGTCCTGAGGATATCACTGGAGACGTCCAGTGACGTACCTGCGTTGTTGTGATCACCTGTTGTTCAGGGTTTGCTTCCATTCAATTGTCCATGTCTGCTGATGGGAAGAGGCTCAACCCAAGAACCTCAACTTCTATTTATTTATTTCTTCACGGTTGCCACAATCTGTATTGCCTGCATCAGAACCTTCCTCAGATTTTCGCCGAAACCATGTCGCCGACAGTATTATGGTTTTTTGCTATATTTTCGCCGAGAGCATGTCGCCGATGAACTTTGGGTCATTTTGGGAAACAATCGCCGAAACATTATTTTGGATTTTCAACATGCTGGTCAAAACTCTATGGACCCTGGTTTAAACTACGTTTGACAATATTGGATGCCCTACATCGTTTTCGAGAAGTACCTCATGTGGCTCCTTTATTAATCTAACGATCTAGGCTGGTTTGCATGTTTCAGGATTCAGTTCCTGCCGGATCATATAATGATCCATTCTTGTCTAGTGTGATTTCCATGGTGGCTCCGACATGGTGCCATGGAGCCAGTTGAGGCAACCCTTTTTAGGGTGAGTGATGACTGTCCTGATTGCCGAATTTACGCATTTTAAGTTGGTAATTCATCTACGTAAATTGCAACAGCCGGCCATACTGTTTTCCAGCTTTTTTGAGATGTCCTGCCGTTCCGGCTGTCCCTTGAGATCCTCGTGAATTGCTTTCTTCACAGAGGGAAGTCATGCGGAACAACCAGAAACGCTCTTTTTCGACCACTACAGCTCAAGCTTTGGCAGTAAAACATGCCCATGTGACAAGTTACAGGCAGGCACACGACTTTCAGGTGTGGTGTTTCTTTCTTTTGATGGTTGTCTGGTGAGGTTAAACATTTTGTGCATCTAATTCGATGGAATTTGATAGCCGTTTGATGCCATTGGGGCACGACTTGACCACGGGCCTGTTGTGGCACAATTGCACGAACAGTAGGTCTAGGAACTGAATCCTGTCGTTGCATTTTCATTATTTTTCATTATTCCTCGTGAGCGATGTATCCGTGGACCACTCCTCCGACGTCATGGCCTGCTCCACCGCAGCCTGCGAACCCATCTTCGACGTGGCAGCAATCATCGCAGAACGCACACCTATTTGGACATCCCTCGTCATTGCACCCTACATGGTCTTCCTCAGCTTCGCTCATGCCGTCTGCATCAGTCCCAACATCGTTGCCGTTCACCTCGTTGACTTCGGCTCCTCATGCAGTACCAGGCCCACAGCTCGTACCCACCATGCCCACACCTATGGCCCCTGAAAACACTATGGTGCACACCGCTCCGTCGACCTTTCCGACTCCTACGGCACCCACCGCTCCACCCACATGGCATTCTCCTCCGGCTCCACCCTCTACATCGACTACACCACCTACATCGACTACGCCACCGACACCTTTGCCCAGTTCTCCATACCCACCTCACCATATTCAACCTCCACTACAGACGGATGCATCGATGGTCCCTCCAGATGAACCTTCACCACGTGCCCCAGCAGTTAAGGCGGCTCCCAGGCTTCGTTCTGACAAGAAAACGGACAGACCGCGTCGGTCAGCTCCGAAAGCCCCTCCTCCTGCTACACCGCCGGCACCTACGACAGCACCAACTTCATCCGTTTCACCTGAACTTGCAGCACTGGGCTCCACTGCACAGCAACTTGCGGAATCGGTTCGACTTATTCAAGCTCAGCAACAATTGATCATGGATTCTCAACGAGCCCAAGAACAACGCCAGCTACTTCTCCAACAAGATGGACCTCCACCGAACCCTATTCCATCGACACCACCACCTACAACTGCACCACCACTGATCGCCACGCCTCCACCTGCACCGAAAGCCAGACCCATCGAACCTGACGTTCCGGACCCTCGCATTGTCCAAGCTCTAGCCATCGCTCCTCCTCACCAACTACATGTTCCACCATCACCAACACGCCGACCACGATCCAGGACTCCAAGATCACGTTCCCATCGACCTTCTGTACATTCCCATCACCATCGCTATTCTCCCCAACGTGCAGTTCGACCTCGTTCTCCTCTTCCTCGTTATCGGTCATCCACGAAACACGCCAAGGACCGCAGAACCCCATCTCCATACAGACGACGATCACCGCCAAGACGCCGCTCTCCCGTGGTTCCTCGACGTCATCGATCTCACCCAAGACCACGTTCCGCGACACCACGTCACCGATCCAGAGGCCGTGAAGTCGTACTTCGACCAGCTGCAAACCCATCCAATCCGGCCTACATCCCCACTCCCGATGCTGATGACACCTGGGGCACATGGAACGACAGCCACTACACCGACAACTACCATCACCACAATGCTCGACCCAACTCTCCTGCCGATCCACCACCACCGGAACCACCAACCAACCCACCAACCCACACTTCAGCACCACTTGGCGCTGTGTCCTTCCGCGTCCCTGATGGCGACAGTGAAAATTCTGAGGTTGCAGATACAATTTCGATCACAAAGTTCGACACGAATGACATCGACCTCAGTGAAATGGTTGAGGCGGCCAATGATAACCTTAGGGTCCGCTGCCTGACTGAGCTTGGCCCCGATCATGTTGTGCCCCTACGCCAATCATTGACCCCGGCCATCTCGCAGCTCTTCAACCAATTCGTTGACGAGATGTTCCACCAGTTGGCTCAACCATATCGCACCGTCAACAACCAACGTATTTATATCAAAGCAAGCCAGGCCACCGTCAAGAACATTGCCAGGGCCTTTGCACAATCCAACTTACTGGACATCGAGCTTGCGAGGCAAACACAAGCATTCTACATCGAGCCAGAGAACCTGCTGACCATCACGGTCCCCACAGGATTAAAAAAGAAACCAATCTATCGTGGCGAACACATGGGCACCTACCTGATCTACCACAAAACGAGTTGGGAATCAGTTGCCAAAATTCTCGCGGAAGACTGCATTCGCCCGGCAACTTGGACAAAAAACGAAGCCGGCATGCCAACTCAATACCCATGTTACGGGTTCTTTGGTATGTCCTCTGAGATCGCTGACATCGACAACTTACCCGGCTATGCTGTCAAGATCTGTACCTCTCAGCTCTACAAAATTGGCAAAGGACAAAACCCATCAGGCCTACTGGCCATTTGTCGCTCACCCAAATGCATCCGCGCACTAGCTGGAGGAAATGACCAAATCCAACGCTTGTGCAACCTCGCGGGCATCGCCAAGGGCAAAGACAATGCAACGGCTATGAACTCCAGCGCCGCATCCATATGCTATGTTGCATCCACTCACTCGGTTTTCCCGGGCTTGATCACACACCAGACAGCGGAGACAAACCCACCCACGGAACCTCCTGATGATCATGCACGTCCAGTACGACCTGACCCTCCTGCTGACACACCAGAACCTTCGGAGCCACCTCCAGACGACTCTCGAGACACACCTGGCCACCACGAGACCACTGCGTCTGGCTCTCGCGATCATGCTCGCCGATCTTGGCACGACAATGCCTCTTGGGACAACTCAACCTACAGCCGTCGAGATCGCCGTTCCTCCTATCACGAAGGCCATTCTCGAGACCAGCACCGTGAAGGCCGACCTCGTCCTCGACACTCGACATATCACTCCAGATCTCGCTGGTGAACTCGTTACCTCTGAGGAGTACCGGAACAAGTACCGACTATTCTACGACAGCGATCCAGTGAGCCTAGTGGCCCCGCCCGATCTTTTTGGAGTAACAATGCTTCTCCCGACATTCGGTATTGATGCCACTTCTTCCCTCAAAAGGTTTGTGAACTGCTGCATGCTCAGGATATTTGAACCTTGCGCCAGCTTCGTATTTCACTTTCCGTTTCACATACTGGAACTACGTATCATGTTTCACACCGTTTCAATCGCATACCATCCCCGTCTCACCTTGACATTTCACCGCAGCTTTCAGTCGGCAGTTCGAGCTTATTTTGACCTATTATCTCGTGGCCCCGTCTACATCATGGCGTCCCAGGACCTGATCTCCCAGTTCAGCTCTGACGTGCACGGAATTCCTCCTTCCCTGCCGGATCGCTCTCGCACACCTCCCCGGCACCAACATGGATGGCACCAAGCAGTACCTGCGTTCCGTGGCCCGATGCACTTTGCGACCCATCGACCTTTTTGGAGCCAGCCTGGGATACCGCCTCCGCCACCTACATCTCCATCGTTCCCAACACGCCCACCATGGACTCCACCTACGGCACCTTTCCCACCTACACCGCCTCCGTGTTCACAGATGCCTCCCAACAATGCCAACTTTGCACCTCAACGTCATCCTTTTACACCGAGATCGCCGAGGCCTATGTCATCCCCGGGAGCAAGTTCCACTGTCAACGAAGGATATACATGCAGACCAATTGAAATCCCACCAGTGGAGCAATGGAAACCTGATGTCGACTTCCACGACTCCAACAAGATCAATGGTTTGGATTTCCCCTCCAGAATCCGAAAGAGCAGATTTTCAAGCTACAAAGACATTGAAGGGATGGATCCTTTACAAGTCCCACTCTGGAAGTTCTTGTACCAGGGCTTGCACAACACCTGGCTCCGTCGTGTTGCATACGGAAGGGAAACCTTCGTCCTTCCTTTTGACAACATAGGCACTACAGTATTTGTGGCTGAATTGGTATCACAACTACGCACCCGCAATGTGGATTTGGACAAACTGGCTACTTTTCGAGCTCGCTCAGCAGGCCAATGTCTCAATCAGAAGGAAGCCACTCAAAACATGGCCAAAGACGTTGCTCAACTTCTCCAATCTTGGCTCCCGGCTCAACCCTCCGCGGACGTGGCGAGCCAACAACGCATTCTTGAACTGGAAGCTGAACTGGCCAAGGTAAAATCGGCCGCCAGTACTTCGCAGACTTCGGCACCTCAGGGGTCTACACCAGCCACGACACCGATTGGACGTGCACTTCAAGGAAAACCTGCAGCCTCCTCCACGACCTTTGACCCTTCGACCCTACTTATTTCTCCGGGATCCGTGAACTCTTGGCTCGTTGACAATCAACCCGCATCATTGACGGACACCCAATACAAGAAGTGGTTGAAAGACTTGAAGTTGCCACAGCCCAAGCAGGACATCCTGGAGAAGCACCTGGAGAAGGTCAACGAATGGTGGCAAAACCAACCCGATGATGCCTCCAAAACCATCCAACGCGCAAGCGTGGCTATGGGCATCGACCCCTGCAAGCATAAAGGGGCCACTACGGATGAAGTCGTCCTCAAGGTCATGACTGTGGCGTTATTGATGCACTCCTGACTAGCCGCGTATTTGAAATCACCGGGCTCAAAAGCAGCCAACATTATGCGGACTTTGGCCGTGGCTCATTCCTGTATTCTTGTTCTTGCACTATTGACCCCCTTCACGTTGTCCCCTTCTGTTGATGTCTTTTTTGCTTTTCGGATGCTTCAAACTGTACTGATGGGCCAATATGTGTTATTACATCCACGAGCCAATCCGAAGCTTCAGGCCTTGCTCAAAGGCACTCCGATGCAGAGTATTTTCTTTTGCAAGTCGTGGGACGACTTGTCAGTCGCCCTCCAATGTTTCAAGCACCCTCAGGCGGTGTATATTCGCTTTAGCCACATTGCCAATTTTCAACCTAAGTTTTATGTGGGTTCCACTTCTTCTTTTGTTTTGGACCGCGAACACTCTCGTTATCGGAAATTTCTGCAAGTGCAACAAAACAAATTCGTGTTGGCCGAAGTCGCCTTACGGTTCTGGTGCAGATTTGACAATTTCTGGATGTGGTCTGTTTTCCCGATCTACACCAATAAATCCAACTTTTGGGCTTTGGAACAAGCCTTAATTCAATTGTGGCAACCTCGATTAAATACTCCGTTCATTTACCAGTTTTTCAATTGCCGAAAGGGACTCATAGCGCGTACCAAATTTTCCGACTCCCGACAATTTGGAGCATTCTCTCTGTGGCGGAAACTCCGTTGGCGATCTACACCCCATCATGTTCGACATGCTCTTCACAGTCCTCTTTTCCATCGACGAGTACAACTCTGGGAGATCATTCAGGATTTGGGCAGTAACTCCGTCCGACGCTTCCACATGGAGAAGAAACTCCGATCCAACGAAATTGGAGCCCAAGGATGTTATTTTATTCGACGTCTTGCCAACAACCTAGGCGAACCTCAGAGGTCGTACGCAATCAATGCCATTGACCGAGCCTTGACCTTCTGGAAGGCCAAACGAGTCAGGAAACCGGTTCCTCTTCGTGCACCTTGGTTACTAGGCCCCAACTGGACTCGGGATCTTCGACGGCTGCTCACCTCCCACGTTCATCGAACTCGACGTTACAACACCACATTGCAGACTCCTTCCACCGGGATTGTCTTCACAAAGTTCCCCTCGGTTATGGACAGCTTGTGCAATCACAAAGAAGCCGCTACAAAATGGGCTGATGGCGAAACCCCAAAGTGTGCCTGTGACGCCTTGCGACCTCATGCCCTTCATGATCCCCAACCTGATCACCACTTGGTCCTGGACGGCGACAACCTACATTTCGATGATGGCCCACACACATCCATTGCGACGGGTTCGCTTCAAAACAAAATCTTCCCACCTTCCAAAGAAATCCAGACATCCCTTCGCCTTGCTCTGCGGACGTGGACTACCCGGAACTCACTCCCTTCCTTACAAAAGACCCATATTGATGAGCTTTGGCATCGCTCTATTCAGTCCCACTACCACACCCTCAACAACCACATCACACATAAAGACATCGGCCGCTTCAAACGTCTCTTTCCAGAAGCCGTCTTCCACAACGAGGACAAGCGAGCTACATCCCTACGAATCTACTGCCCCGTACTCTACTTCCAGTGCCTCACCACCACCTTCGCCGACCCGTTGGTATTTCGAAAATTGGAGCAAAGCCCAAATGACATCATCGAGAAGACCATCGCCGAGATCAACCGTCAATTTGGCAAAGCATACCCATGGGCACTTGGGGCTGGACGAGACCTACCGAATGCTTACGTTCTCCCCAAACGGAAGAAACAGTTTAAGGCCGGGCGACCCATTGTCAGCTTCTTCACGGCACCTTTCCGACCTATGTTGAATTGCACCGCCAAGCTGATCTACAACCTTCTACCCCAAGCGTTTCCCCACAACCTGGCAAGGGGTGATGTATTTGATCTCATCAAGCTCCTCAAGGACACCGACTTCGATTCGCTCCCTACTCCCCGAATACACAACCAAGATCTTGCGGGTTTTTTCACAAGCATCGACACTGACCGCTTCATCGCTAGCTGGCGACTGACCTTGCAGTTCCTCTCGACTCTCATGAATACCGACCCCGACGAGATCATCTCCGTGAAGGCAACTCCGGGCAACACCACAGGCGATGTAGTCAAAGGCCGCACATGCCGTACACTCAATGTGACCAGGAAGATCTTCATTCGGGACATTGAACGCATCATCCTTATGTCTTTGAAGATGACTCAATTCTCCATTGGCACTACGGTTTTTGAACAAATCCGGGGATCCCCTATGGGCTCCCCACTGAGTCCAGCATTGTGCATGATGGTTGTCGCACTCTCTGAAGAAATCTGGTACCGAACCTACCGCACCACCCTCAGCACCATGGACCTTACAGCTCGCCTCCTTCGCTATGTGGACAACAGACTGTGCTTGTCGGATCCCTGCTGGGACTACGAAATCTGCTTCGCCAATTTCCTTCACCCGGAGTTCTACGGTCATCCCATCATTTTGGAAACGGAACCGGACCAGGAGTTCTTGGGCTTTTGCATCGAGTTCGAGCCCTTTGCCCTTCGCTACAGCCCTCCACGCGACTTCAACCAGGTCATGGCGCCATTCTCCGCATCACCTCTGGCCGTCCAACTTTCGGGTTTTGTTTCACGACTATTTCTGGTCGCCAAATGTGCGCACCCTGCACACGAACGAACACGAGGTTTTGCCGCATTGCACCGTTTGTACAGAACTGCAGGTTTTACCGAGTCCGATCTTGCTGCTGCCGCCAAGCCGATCCGTCAATATTTGCACGTTTCCTCATTGTGGTAAAATCCAGAACCGTCCTGCCGCTTGCGCTTACGTTTCATTATTCACATCCTGCTGAACGTTTCACCTATCCGGACCACACGTGAATTTATATGATCTTGGAGTAGTGCGTTCTCAGCTGGCTCACCCTCAAACTCGGCTTCATTTACTTCTTGGCCCATATTCGACGTTTCGTCATGGCTTCCTCGTCTCCTACTACGTCAATTCCGATTCAAGAACCGGTGTTTTTTCAATTTCTTCATGATGTTCACCATGCTTACCTTCTACTACATCGAGCAATGGCGCTACTACCACCCACGCTCATTCCCAACATTGAACCTACACCTCTTCCTAGTACAGACGTATGGAATCAACCTGATGGGCTACGACCACATTACTCGGACCAGACCAACGACTTCATTGACAATGCCCCCATCCCGTCGCCGGATATTGTGGAGGACGAGACACTTATGGATGAACTGGTGGAAACCCATCTCCCTGAACCACACCACCATGTTGCCGCTCCGTCACCTGATGTCCTACCTGCACCCTCGAAGTTTTCTACCAGAACACCATCACCGCCGACTCGCAAACAGAAAGCCAAATCCGCTCCCAAAGCGCCTGCCAAACGTCGTCGCCGACTTGACCAATCCCGATCCCGCTCCTCGAGCCCACTGTCACTCTGGACTTCCGAAGACAAACAGAAACTACGTACTTTGAAGGCGGACGAGAAGTCTCGATTTTCATGGCGGGTGATCTCGACCAAGATGGGCAAGTCCGAGGAAGATGTTCGCTCTATGTGGAATAAGATCAAAGACAAACTTGGCTGACCAACGACATATGCGAACCAAGGAAAAGTTAGCCTGCGGCACTGTATTATAGCTTCACCACCCAGTTTTGCTCGTCTTTTTTGAATTTTCGTTCTTAATTTTGATCTTCACAAACTCGGGCGTTGTTGCTCCATTGAAATTTGACATGTCATATCATACAACCCGCCAGCCATTTATTATGTCTCTCCGCATTCACCTGGACCGCTATTGCCAACTGCGAGCTATGTCCCACGAGAGGATCTCACCTACACGACGATCACGCTCTCCAACAAGGGCACCGTCTTCCGCTATGGGGTCTTCGTCATTTCAGCACCCACCCAACCGGACTCCGCCTACGACACCCCATCGACCGGTTATTTTCCAATTGGACCTGAAGCCGATGCAGCAACTTGCCGTCCGCAACCCATACTACAACATCTTGACCCCCAAGGTCGCGGGCAACCTCTCTACGGCCACCTATGATAGCCTGTTCCAGACGTTCAAGGTGATCTACCCGGACTATGCTCGCAGTCATTTCGTTTCAGACCTCAAAACCGTGGTTACCGACACGCTGTTACAACGATGGTCGATACACCTACCAGCGACAGATTTCTACATGATGATTGACACCGATCAAGGAGCTCAGATGCTTGACGACCTCCCTCATTCTCTGGACGTTTTGAACTGGTTCTACCCGACATGGAAAACTCATCAACATCTCGATGCCTTCACGACTCGTGAGTGTTCACCTTTGATGCTGACACCCCATCCAGATCCACAGGACACAGGCTTCGCTGTCCATGTTCAAGTGATTCCCCGCGGGCATCCATTCGTCACGGCCACCAGATACACTAAAGCGGCCGAGTGATTAGCCTTTGAGATAGATCCTGGAGACGCTCACGTCTATAAGGAAAAGAAAAAAGCACTCGTCATGATTTCCTCCACCCCGGTGTCAGGTTTCTTTCGTCTCCCCGGCCTCTCCTCTTCCCTTATTGTGATGCTCGTTGCTCGATTCATCATTGACCTTTACCTACGGAATTTCGGCTCCAGTTCAATGTTTCTTATTCTCATATTTTTGCTACTTTACATGACAACCTCCAACACGGATGATGCCACTCGATTGGTCTCACACCGTTCCTCACCTACATCCGTACATGGTCCTGTCCCACACCTCCCACCTGATGATCCTACTTCGGCATCGTATATTCCCAGGGCAGCGCGAATGATCCCAACCTCTACAACTGTCCATTCCGTATTCATCAAGAAGCTGAGCTACCCTTTGTCTACTCGTCCGGATGAACTTTGGATCGTGGAAAGGACACTTGATGGTATTGAAACGTGGAAGCCAGTGGAAACATTTCTGGAGAACATGCACCTCACCAACGATCGTGCTACCCTACGTACTACGGCTAACCATTGGCGCCGATACTATGATGTACCAATCCAATCATCCTCCTCTTCTACGGCAACGGCTGTTCCTGTTCTCCCACACCCTGAACATGCCGACGTTTACGTCTCCCAACTGTACGAAGCGATACCGGACCAACTCCATATTTTACAGTCATGCTGGGGACGTTCTGCTCAACATCACTCTCAAGGAACCACCACCTCTTTATTTTGGCCACCGTGGCGATCTACACCACCTTCTTCACCACCGGCAACACTGCAACGCACCTTGCATCTCAATCGCCCTACCTTTTCTCCTCAACAAGTACATGGTCCATTGGATGCGAACGATACTAGCCCGATGGATATGTCGGACTCCAGTGTGTAATACACCACATCATTTGTCGGCATCGGAAAAGAACAGTGACTTACCGTCGTTTCGTGACTACTTACTAGGTACACCGTTTCCCTCCATTTTCCAAAATTTTGGGCTTTATTCCTTGGTCATTATCAACCTATGTTGCAGCCTGGGCTTTCCGCTTTATATTCGACACTCGACATTCGACGCCATGGCTCATTCTTCTCGGCCCCATCCATATCGCGCTACATCCACGGTTGAGACACCATTGGGCACCCGAAATGTTGGATGGCTTGCTGGACCCCGAGGCCTTCCTGGTCACGTGAACCCTCCTCCAAACCGACCTGTTCTGATTTTGATTGACTACTCCCCCTTACAGGCATTGACTCATCGCAGCGAACCTGACCGTGAACACTACATGGCTTTGGCTAGCTCAAATTTCAAAAATGTTAGTGGCTACGAACTTGAAGCTCTGTTTACCTGGTCGCGTCAGATGGAACCAGTTGAAGCTGGCCTCATTCCCACTGGCGAACTACGCTTCTGTATCTCAAAAAGATTGAAGTCCCAATGGGACATCCAACTTGACCCTTCGAATTTGGAGTTTCGCTATTGCGACCTGGACGGTGATACATTTCAAGTCTCCAATGATATGACGATCTTGCAGCTTTTGGAGGAATACCGACCCGAATGGCGACTCCGGCAGTACAACTACAACGAATCCTCTTTGCTCATTCCGGGTACCTCACAGCCTTTCGTACTACGTCTGCGATGCTACAAAATTAGCCCCGGTGTGATCTTGCCCTGATACGCTCACTGGCCAAAAAAGACCATGCTGAAGGGTTTTCGATTCTCCTTTGACACTTTACCAACACAAAGGATTCTTTGATTTCCACCTTGTTAGGCTTTGAGCTTTGTCCTTTCCGTGGACCTTGAACCACTTGATTGAGGACTGGACTTCACTTCTATCATCATTATTATTATTGTTATCATGCTCTGGCTTGGCTTATGTTCGCAATTTCTTGATGCCTCAGCCTTTGTTGCACCATTTCCCGCATTTCTGATCGTTTCACCCATGGAGCATAAACGAGACGCTACCGTGGCGGGCTTGGCTTGGCCTTCGAATCCTAACCGTGGACTCGCTCCTACCAACCCAGTTCAAGCACCAGACGCCCAGGCTTCTGCACTATGTCATTCTGGCCTTCCTGACCCTACTACTGAGACCACTTCGGCACCTTTGGCGACTGACAGTACAACTCCTGACCTTGGAACTACGGCCCATTCTGATACATATTCAGGCCTCGCACATCCTGATGTTCCTTTTCCGACGGAGCCAAGTCTTGCATACCACTACTTACATCGTGCTTCCTTCTCATCCCGCGTGGTCCACCAGATCCAATTCAAGATCATTACCCACTCCAACAATACCAGGGAGTTATTCATCGAAGAGATTCCCATGTCGGGGCACTCCAAATGTCGTGACCCCAAGCACTACTTTTATGGTCTTTCGGGCAACTGGGAGTGGTCCCTGCGCACAGCGGATTATTGGCGACATCATTTTGAGATTCCTCTAGTTCATGGGCATCATCCTTTTCACAATGTTCCCATTGAGACCACTACACCTACGGAGGCAACCCGCCTCATCCCGAAGATCCAGGACCTGGCCAAACAACTTTCAACCACTTTGACGGCTGCTATGGCATCTGGGGAAATCAACGAAACGTGGAGAATGGTTGAAGGCAGGAGCTTCCGTGAGGCGATCCAAATACTTCAACTTGAAGCCAATTTCCCTGCTGAGTGACTGAACGCGACTGTGTACACTAGCACCGGAAAAGCCTTTTGTATTTGAATTTTGCCGACATTTGCTGCGATGGTCTTCCAAAAATCAAACCCCGCTACATGCGGGGTGTGTGTGTGTAACATCTGAACAGATGTAAAACTTCTTTGACTCTAACCGTTCCACATTTGCAGGGAATCTTTTTACATTTGCAGGGGAGTGGAGCAGGCCTGCAGAGCTCCACTTAACAAAGCTCTCTGCAGTGTCCTGAGGATATCACTGGAGACGTCCAGTGACGTACCTGCGTTGTTGTGATCACCTGTTGTTCAGGGTTTGCTTCCATTCAATTGTCCATGTCTGCTGGTGGGAAGAGGCTCAACCCAAGAACCTCAACTTCTATTTATTTATTTCTTCACGGTTGCCACAATCTGTATTGCCTGCATCAGAACCTTCCTCAGATTTTCGCCGAAACCATGTCGCCGACAGTATTATGGTTTTTTGCTATATTTTCGCCGAGAGCATGTCGCCGATGAACTTTGGGTCATTTTGGGAAACAATCGCCGAAACATTATTTTGGATTTTCAACATGCTGGCCAAAACTCTATGGACCCTGGTTTAAACTACGTTTGACAATATTGGATGCCCTACATCGTTTTCGAGAAGTACCTCATATGGCTCCTTTATTAATCTAACGACCTAGGCTGGTTTGCATGTTTCAGGATTCAGTTCCTGCCGGATCATATAATGATCCATTCTTGTCTAGTGTGTGTGTGTGTGCGTGAACGTGTTGTGCGTGATGATGTTGTGTGCGACAAAGTTGTGTGTGACAATGTTGTGCATGTGCAGCAAGGAGGATGGGGACGAGGAGGACGAGGAGGAGGAGGAGGAGGAGGAGGAGCAGGGAAGGAGGCGGACGGGTACTGAATAGAACCTCACACGATCATGGGGGCAAAGAGTGTTTTACCGCGTGTGATGCCCACTGACATTCTACCTGACATGTATCCTGACATTCTCTTAGGCATTTTCTCTGACATTCTAGCTCACATTTCTTCTGTCATTATCTGACCTCCGTTTTGACATTTATCTGACACTTTTGCCATTTTATTTGGCATGCTATTTCGCAGTCTTTCAAGCATGCTGACAGACGTATATTCTGACCTTCTATCTGGTACATATTACATTCTTCTACTTGGCATCTTATGTTCCTTCTTGAAGTTACTTGGAATTCTATCAGGCATAAGGTTTGGGCCCGCCGCGCCCCAGAGAGCTGGCGAGCTCGCCGTTGTAGAGCATGCTTGGCAAGCTGGCGATGACATGCTTGCGAGAAAGCTGGCGTGTGTTCCCCGATCCATATCCGTATCCGTATGTGCGTGTCTCTGTGTGTGTTTCTGTCTGTCTCTTTGTGTGTGTGCGTGGGTGGGTGGGTGGGTGTGTGTGTGTGTGTGCGCGCCTTGGTCCGTGTGTATGTGTGTAAAACCCGCTAGGTTTCATGCGAGAAAGAATGATCAAAACAACATGCAGATTTAGCAGGGGCGTGCAGCACCTTTGGCATACCACACGCAACGGAGCTATCGCCATTGGTGGGACGGGGAGGCTGATCACCTCCCTGTACCTGCATCATTTCAGTTTGAACTGTTGAGCAAGCTGTCCAGTTCTGTGGTCCTTAATTTGCTGTAGAATTTTCATGTCAGGAACTCGCCTAGGAGACAGTAAGGCGTCGACGTTACCATCATGAAAAAGCTCCTTGTCAGAATAAGCCAACTACTCATTCAACAGTGTGTGCGTGCCCGGGACTTCTTGCCCTAGAGACCTTCACCTGCCAGATAGAAAATGAAGCATTTCCGCCTTTTTTTTTGGGGGGATTGCTTTGTTCCACCGATAGTCAAGAAGGATGGTGCAGCTTGAAGAAATTCAGTTTCTGACAGGCTGGTGACTAGCGCTTTGAAGCGGTTCTCGTCACCCCGTAGCCAGCGTCGGGTTTTTCAGCAACGAGTCACCTTCTTCGTGATGCCAGGATACGATCCCAATTTCCCCTGTTGCTTGGCAGTCGCTCGGCTGTCCCGCCATTGCAGTGGCAGGCAGAGGCAGAATTCAACGTGCAGAAAATGATTTGGCAGAGCTTAAGTTGCGGCCTGAATCACAACATAAACAACATAAACAGGCACTAATGGGCAATTGAGATGTAATGGTGAAAAGCACACCAGGTCGTGCTGTGACCATGTGACGGCGCGCCGCCCACCTCAGACAATCAACCGTTCTTCGTCCTTGTTGGATCGAACCTGGCCAATAGAGCAACTGTGAATTGCTCAGAAAAACACCTGTGGGACATTCGGTTCTCGCAATTGTCATTCTACCGCACCATTACATTTCTGCCATGCAGGAGCAAATCATTTTTGGGGAGTGTGCTGCTTCACTGATTAGCAAAAGTGTATCTATTTGTGGAGGGCCTGATTTCGTTTGGGCTGCCGGTCTTTGTCACTCCCAGCTCCCACCGCGAGGATGATCCCTTGAGCATTGTTGGATCTCGGCCCATTTTCTCCTTCTCCATTACGGCGTCTCCGTACATGGTCTCACTCATGCGCCCGTGCCAGGCTGCTTCTGGAGACTTTCGCCATTCTTGTATTCTTTGACATGCTGCTCGCATCAAGGAGTCCAGGCGCGCCTTCCGCATCTCCATCAACAACCATCCGTTTCTCTCATCCCGAACCTTGTCCTTTTCGCTGGCTCTTGACCTATAGGTGCCTCCAAGCTCGGCGTTGGCCGCAGCCCTTCCCCACTTCGTAGGATTCCTTTCGGACTGCCAGCTGCTACCCCTCCATCTCATTTCGTCCTGTGTTGCACCACCATACCAGCGCCACCATCCCATTCATCGGCTGCTATACCCATAACAGATGACGGTGCGGAGTCTGTACTGGCACTTATCTCTGCTGTCCTTGAGCGTGTGATCCGCATCATCCTGCATGCCTTTTAAAGCAGCGTTTGCTATTTCGCGCTTTGTGGCTCTCTTCTCCGGGAACCATGTCCTGTTCTTTAACAACCATTCTCTGTTAAGCAAATCGCATTGAGTCTGTGTGTTGCAGGTTGTTCTCTCCACTCTGGCTTGTCGCATTGGGCACATGAAATTTGAGAGGCAAAAGCAAGAAGTGATCGAAGTGCAATATGTAACAGACACTTTGCGGAAAGCCATGTGAAAGGAGGCTTTGCTAGACGACATGTTTGATCGGCATGCTCTAGGACAGAAAGAAAACAAGGGGCCAAGGTCGGCGTGCAGAGCAAACTTTCCGGCATTTGCCTCTTGATGGTGTTGGGTCTTCTCCTTGCAGCGTTTGTGCTGAACTAGCCGCCCATCACAACATGGCTCGGTATTCTTCTTTTGTCTTCACGGCCATGTTTTGGATTTTGGTTCACTTGCTGCCTGCCCGCCGGCCCAGGCTTGGGACTCAGCAGCGGCTGCCTTCCCATAGCCAGCAGCATTAGAGCGAACCTGCCAGGCTTGCATTGCCCAACTCAAAGATTTTCTTCTGTGGCATCAAATCAAGATTTCGTCCAGCATTTGATGTGGATGCTCAAAAGCACTAGTGAGAGCTCGATGTAGGTCGGATCCACATTCTATGTGCTCACTAAGGTTTTGTTGCTGCATTGGATGATGGCGTCGCATCAGTAAAATCCATGACCATTCAATGAGCTCTGATGGGGTAACACGCCTTAGGCCCTTTTCATCAATGGCCGGTCGCGCCCATGCTGCAGTGGGTGCACTCATGAACCGTGGAGCGAATTATTGACTCACTCGGGGGGGCTCCACCTCGTCTGGCGCCACTTGAATGCTTTGGCACGCTCAGCACAACCAGAAAAGTGCCATTCTTGATGGGGCAGTTCCGACAGTGGCCAGCAGCTTTAGGAGGACCACCTCTCGAGGATGGCCTGCAAATACATGGCGGGTAGGATAATCTTGCGTCGAAACGTGGCTTCTTTGTTTGGCTTTAAGCGTGCCCAGGCAGGGGAAGAAAACGCTCCAGTTCGCCATGCTCTGCTAAATTCGGGGTGTTCGGTGGTTCGGCAAGGGGAACGCTTGACGACGAAGGCATCTTCAGCAATTCATATTGTCATTTTGCATTGCGTTCCACAAGGTGCATTTTGATTGAATTTATCACTTCAGATTTTTCGTGGGAATTCTTTGGGTGAACTTGTCCATTGTTGCCTAACTTAAAGCAATGGCCCCAATGCAGGGTTGAGTTCCCAAACCAAAGGCATTCGCGTGCGAGCTCCAACAAGCCATTTGAGACCCCGCGGAGATTCAATTCTGCACCTCGGCCCCTTGATCGGCGGTCTGTTGCCGGCGCGCGGACCCGGTTCACGGTTCAAGGAAATCATCGTCCCTTGGTTGGCCGACATTGCCGACATCTTTTTCCATGTTCGGCCTGTTGACAATGGATTGCGCGTATTTTTTGGCAGAGTTGCTGGGTAGTTGGAAAAAGAATTCACCAGTATAGATTTCAATTTGAGGGCTCAAGCTTCAGATTTAGCCAGAAAAGTGATTAGTGTTTCAATGGAAGCATCAAGCTCATTCAATTCAGATGGCCAGAATTACAGGATGGGCGGCGGCGACAAAGTTCTGGTTGTGTTGCAGCCATACGCAGCACAACACGTCATGGACATGAAGTTTTCTGGCAGATGCAGGTGCAATCCTCGCTTTACCCTGTCCATTCGACCCACATGCCGTCCATTTATCTGCCGCTTCGGGTTAAAATATGCAGCATAGCCATAGACACGGTTTCGAAGACTGCAGCGGACTCCGGTTGCGTTTCCACCGAAGGCTCACTTTTGCCAGCCCACTTCATCACAGTCAGGGGATCGTCATTGCCATCTTCATCCTCAGGAACGTCGCAGCTTCAGCAAGGCGTGCAGGATCAGGTTTCCATCTCATGCACATTGGAGCATCCAAACTCCTGAGGATCAGGAACTTTGAAAGGCTTGTTCAAGGGTTGTGCTCGTTCCCATTGATCTGAATCATTGTGGTTTGCTGCTTGGCGTGGCCTGCGCGTCTCATCAACAACCATCCAGAATTCTCCTCAAGCAGAGCGTACAATGTTGTACTTGGTGGGGTTGCGAAGTGCGTGGCAAGAATCCAACATCCTTCGGGTCACAGCCTGCCGTCTTGTAGAAATTTGCTCCAACCCTTCAGGCACTGAACTTGTTCGAATGCTTCCTCGTACCAGCAGTCGCGTTGAGGCCGCGTCGCTGGCTCTAGAATCAGCAGGGGTGCTTGGGCGGGGTCACAGGAGCAGCGGGTGCTCCCAGTGTGGAAAGTTCAGGTATGAACAAAGGTCAAGAGCATGCTCGGCCTTATGACGCATTGGAATGCCCACAGTCCCAAGGCTCATGCAGGGGCCTTATATTGGCCAGGTTCGATCCGAAAAGGACGACGAACGGAGTGAAGTAGAGAGACCCATGCTGATGGCACCAAGTTCAAAAGTACAGCCTTCATTAAAAACTTCAGCAAATGCAAATGCACGTGCCCGGCATGAACCACCAGCAGATACCATCAAAGGATTTTGTCGCCAAAGCCTTGATCCGCTGTGTGCTTAGGCTTGCAGCGTGGAGCCAAGCAGTCGACCCAGAATTGGGTGTTTTTTAGCGGTTTGTTGCAGGGTGGTAGAAGCCGAAATGGAGAAAGCCGGAGCAAATGGCAAAGGTCCAATTTAAAGAGGTTGAGGAGCTCTGGAATGCTTGCAAATTTGACCTAGCTCATGTTGCGTTTGTCTTTACACCAAGAATGAGCAACTTCTGAACACAATCCTGTGTCCACTTTAGTGTGCTCCAAGTAGTGCGGGTGCCGTGCGAATTTACCAGGTTCCCAGACCTAATCTGTTGGAGAAACGCTGTAGGAAACGGACAACAGCGCGCACAGTTCAGACAGTTCCAGTTTAAAGAAGCCATCAAATGATTTGTTAAAGCGTTCCTTT
>CAMXCT020003687.1:0-7500 GCA_947184155.2 Cladocopium goreaui | reverse complement strand
AAGATGATATCAAGATTCCCACCCCCATGGAACGTCAAGTTGGCTTGCAATGTTCACGAGGGTAGGATGATATCAAGATTCTCACACCCATGGGACTTCACATTGGTGGTGAGTGTCTACATGCAAGAGTATGATGATTTCAAGAGTCCCACCCCCCATGGAATCCACAAGGGTAAGATGATATCAAAGAGTCTCATCCCTCATAGAACTTCAAGCTCATTCGACTGCCCACAATGGTAAAATGATATCAAGATTCCCACGCCCGTGCAGCTACAAATTGACATGGAGTCCACAACCCACACCCATGTAACTTGAAACTGACAAAGTCCACAAGGATAAGATGACGTCAAAATTACCACCCCCATGGAACTTCAATCTGGCTTGGCATGTTGACAAGGGTAAGGTGGTGTCAAAATTCCCATCCCCGTGGAACTTCAAATTTACTTGCAATGTTCACAAGGGTAAGGTGATATCAAAAGTCCCAACCCCATCTTCAAATTGACTTGGCATGTTCACAAGGGTAAGAAGATATCAAATCTTCTTCTGGAACTTCAAACTGACTTGGCATGTTCACAAGGGTAAGACGATTCCCACCCACATGAGCTTCGCATTGACGTGGAACGTCCACAAGGGTAAAATGATATCAAGATTCCCACACCCATGGAAGTTCAATCTGACTTGGCATGTTCACAAGGGTAAGATGATATCAAGATTCCCACCCCCATGGAACGTCAAGTTGGCTTGCAATGTTCAAGAGGGTAGGATGATATCAAAATTCTCACACCCATGGGACTTCACATTGGTGGTGAGTGTCTACATGCAAGAGTATGATGATTTCAAGAGTCCCACCCCCCATGGAATCCACAAGGGTAAGATGATATCAAAGAGTCTCATCCCTCATAGAACTTCAAGCTCATTCGACTGCCCACAATGGTAAAATGATATCAAGATTCCCACGCCCGTGCAGCTACAAATTGACATGGAGTCCACAACCCACACCCATGTAACTTCAAACTGACAAAGTCCACAAGGATAAGATGACGTCAAAATTACCACCCCCATGGAACTTCAAATTGACTTGGAATGTTCACAAGGGAAAGATAATATCAAAGTTCCCATCCCGTCACGTCATCACGTCACGTCGCGCCACGTCACGCAATCCCCTCACGCCACGTCACGTCGCGATTTCACGTCACGACATCACGTCACGTCATCCCGTCACGTCGCGTCATCCCGTCACGTCACGTCATCCCGTCACGTCATCCCGTCACGTCATCCCGTCACATCATCCCGTTACGTCATCACGTCACGTCATCAGGTCATGTCATCAGGTCATGTCACGTCATCCCGTCACTCAGAATCCCTTGCGCCTGCCATGCAAAACCACATCCTAACTTCAAAAGGTGCTCTGAGAATGGTGTGATTTTGTACATTTTGGCTTCGAAATGCGCTTCGCGCCACAACGGCGTAAACTTTTTCCACTCTCTTCTAGCCAGATGGCTCCGCGCCCGCCGCTTTAGCAAGCGTACCTCGCGACTTTTTTTTGACCTTTTTGCCACCTGCATCTTCTTTTTTCTGGCTGTTTCTTCTGGCTGTTTCTTCTGGCTCTTTCTCTTCTCTGGTCTTCTTTTTTTTTCTTCTTTTCTTCTCTTCTCTTCTCTTCTCTGACTCTTCCCACCTCTGCTTTTCATCTGTCCAAATTGTCGGAAGTTTGAGTTCTAAACTTCCTTCGGCCAATTTGGAAGTCTATTTCGGCTCTTCTGGGTGAAGTGTTCGACTCGCACTGGCAGGGTGGCACGCGTGCCAAGGCATCAGGGCACTGCTGCGATGATCGAGCCATATCTTCAGTGCGTCGATGATTTTTTTGCCGTACTCACTTTAGACATTCCAAAAAGCGACTTTTAAAAGTCATTGAGCGCTTGAATGCGAAGGTCGAAGTTGGAGTTTGCCATGCAAAGCCATACGAAGAACTTGACCGCGGCTGTGGCACTGTCCTCAACAAGTCAACCTCATGGAATCGCGGAATGCAGATTGATTGATTTGATTGGAATTACTGAATTTGCTGAGAATTTGCTGATGGGTGTTGGAACAGGATAGATTGAGGTATTGGAATTGTAAAGGTCCAGCTGTCTGTTGCTCGTGAGGAAGCATTGGACGCCTGTGTTCAACGCAACGAAGGACGGGCTGTGTCAGGTACGTTTTTGCCACTGCGTGGTCCAATTTGCCTTGAGAAGGGTACACGGTGTGCTGTTCGTGCTATCACAATGTTGCAAATTTCAATTTTCAATAGGACCTTGCATTTTTTCAATCATTCATGTTGGTTGCGTGCCGGTTTCCTCGCCATGTGTCCCCCTTCTGAAGCACGAGTTTTCTGTAGATTTCCATGTTTTCTCATGTTTTCTCGATGTGCACAGGCTTGGACCTCCTGGGAGTTGCCATGATCGAAAGCATTGAGGCACCGCAACGTTTTGAAGGCGAAGAAGAGGTCGAAGAGGTTGAAGTTCTCTGAAAGACCTTTCGAAGTTGTTTTGAAGTAATTCTGAAAGTTTTTGCCCACATGTTGTCCACATTCTGTCCCCAAGGCATGTTGCAGCTTTAGTTTGCTTTGTCCTGGGCGTTGTAGTTTCCGAGGCAATCAAGAGGTCTGCGGCTCACGCGGATTCGCGACAGGCAAAGACTCCGAGAACACATCGTTCAAGCAATTTCAATGGGCTAACCTCCGCTGTGCCGGTTTGTAGGAGCTGGCAGCGCTTCTGGACAAAGCAGCAGAGGACGAGAACAACGCGCAACGATTGTGAAAGCTAGCCGCACTAGCCTGGTGCAGAATGCTTTAGGATCTTGCAAGTGAAGTTTGCCCCCAGATAGCGAAACTATTAAGGGTTCTTACTTCGAGTACAGGACGAGTTGCATGTCTGCGTTTTGGAGCGCGCAGCGCGCATGTTGGTGCTGCTGCCGGGTGCTGCTGCAGGCTTGAGGGTGCTGCTGTCAGAGTGGTGTGTGCGCTTTGGAGGGTTGCCCTAGGGTGCTGCTGTCAGAGTGGTGTGTGTGCTTTGGAGCGGGATGGTGCTGCTGGAGTTTGGTTGCTGGTGCCTCTGTGGGGTGCCGCTGGAGGGTGCTGCTGCAAGGTGCTGCCGTCAGAGTGCTGTTGTGCTGTTTGTGCTTTGGAGCTTGGTTGCTGCGTGCCGCTGCAGGGTGCCGCTGCAGGATGTTGCTTCTTGGGAGTGCTGCCAACAATTTTTTTTGGTTGCTATTTGGGTCTCTGCTGGTGTAATTAATATTTTAAAAGAGAGAGAGAGAGAGAGACACCTCGTGCATGCCTTCCCCAGATGGTACTGTCTCAGCCTTGCCTTCTCAAGCCTGGTGCAAGGAGATAGGTTCTGGAGTTGTGTCGATGCCCCAGTGACGCCAACTTTCAGAGATGACGCAGCTGACGCGCATCATGACAGCGTAACTTGTTATGTCGAGTAAGTTGGGTTGTCCTGGACAAGTCTATCAATCAACGCGTGTTATTTGCAATGGGATTTGAAGGCGGTGGTCATTGATGCTGCATATTCCCACATGACCCATCCTCTTTGCAAAATTGCGCTCTTCTGCTGGTTTGAAGGCCAGAGTGCCATTGCTTTGTTTGCCTCGTAGACCTATGTGACATTTTCTCGTTGGGAAAGTTGAATTTGGTGGGTTTGTATCACGGTGGTTCATTCTTTTCCCTCAAGGGCGATCAGTACAGGGGCAAAACCATTTTTTGATCAGGTATTTTGCCAAACCTTGCGCTTTCCAATTTGCTCAGTTCTCCCAACAGGGATATTTAGGTAGCCCTCGGTTTGCGTCATTTCGGACATGTCCTGCAGCTGCACGCCGGATTTCCCTAGGTCCAGACGAGGTCTTGATCTCAGATTTTATTTTTGGCCCGCTGCCATGAATTGCTGTCGTTTCACATGGCTTACTCCCTGCATTGAGAAAGCGGAGCAAGCGCCAGCAAGCACAAGGGCGAAGTTCTGTGCAGAACGGGCAAGCAAAGAAGCGGGACGAAGTGTGAATTTGGATGCCTATCGAAAATACTCGAGAAAGTGCGCGGGAGTGGCTTAGCTTTTACGCTGCGTTAAATCAGTTGACAGACATCAGACATCAGCAGACATCATCAGACTTTGTGTGAAATGAACCATTCAACAAGTTTTGAAGACTTGCAACGAGTCAGGAGAGGAAGAAGCTTTTAGAGTTCAATTCGATGGAGGAAACTACAGTAGCGACTGCCGCTTAAAGGTCGACATTTTGCGGGCGCTTACGCTGCATTGCTTCAAGCTTTACAGCATTGGACAATATTGAACAGGATTTCGGATAAACAGCAACGCTTTTCATCCAAGGCGGCCAGGCTTTCTTCAGGGAGCAGGCTTCCTCTGCCTCTGTTCTCCACCAAACGGTGGCATCTGTGCAGCACCAGCTGCTGCACTACATATTGTATATATTGTTCTGGTTCTAAGGAGTTGAAAAAAAAGCAGAAGAAAACAAACAAGTTTGTCAAGTATGTTAGCCAGCAAGCCGTGGCCTTGAACTTGATAGTACAGCTATTATCGACGCTTTCTGGATGGTGTTCTTGCCTCACTTCCCAGGTGAGGGTTCCTAATTTTTTGTTGGCCTGCTCCTCCGCTCGTCGCTCCTTGTTCTAATACTTTGCGCTGCTCCGATACGGCAAGCTGAACTCCTTGCAGAACTGATCGCAGTCCGCCCGGGGCTGGACATCTGAAAGATCCGAAGACTCTGGGCTTGCCGACTCTGCCGGCTCTCTGGGCTCTCGCCCGCTGTTGTGACCCTGCCAGCTGTTTGGATCCATGGTGGCGCACCATCTGGGTGATCAATCTCCTGTCAAGTTGCGCATGTTGCAGCTTCCAACGTGTCTGCAGGTCAAGCCCAATTTTCTTTATTTGCTGTCCTTTTCAAATGGGAAATATAGGATATATAGGTGCTTCCACCATGAGTTGTCTTGTGGTTGCGGGGATCTGAGCAGTAATGCGTCATTCTCACAACACAGCGAAGGGATTTTCAAAGGAAGGGCAGTTTTTTCTATTCAAGCTGATGTTTTTTATTTTAAGTCTGCCTGTGCTTTTGCTTTCTCTTTCTACTCTTTGCTTTTCTGCTTCTTCGCTTTTCCCGTTCTCTTCTGCTTCACTTTTCCCCTTCTTTGCTTCTCCACTTCTCTGTTTCTTCACCTTTTCCCTATTTTTTATGGAGGGCTATTTTTTTTGGGATTTTTTTCCCGTTTTTTTTTTGGGAATTTTTTCCCGTTTTCTGGTGGAAGGAAGGAGGGAGGAAGGAAGGAAGGAAGGAAGGAAGGAAGGAAGGAAGGAAGGAAGGAAGGAAGGAAGGAAGGAAGGAAGGAAGAAGTAACCTTCTCTTGAAAAATGAAAGGAAAGCTTCCTTCTCTTGACCCCACCCACCCGCTTTTATTTTTTAGCCGGCTCCCCTTGCTACCTACTATTCTTTTTTTTTCACAAGCATCATCGTTGTTTATTTGGTTTCATTTAATCTTGATTGATATCCATCGCGACTTGTGCCTATGTACTTCTTTCTTGGTACGCATTGCGCCCCCCCACCCGCTTTTATTTTTTAATCGGTTCCCCTTGCTACCTACTATTCTTTTTGTTTTTCATAAGCATCATCATCGGTTACTTGGGTTCATTTTATCTTTATTGATATCCATCGAGATTTGTGCCTATGTACTTCTTTCTTGGTACGCATTGCGGGGGGAGGCGCTGCGCCCTCCCCCCTGCACCCCCCCACCCGCTTTTATTTTTAAACCGCTTCCCTTGCTACCTACTCTCTTTCATTTTTTTCATATGTACATCGTTTCTTTGGGTTCATCTTCTCTTTCTTAATCTTTATTTATATCCATCGAGACTTGAGCCTGTGTGCTTCTTTCTTGGTACGCATTGCGGGGGGAGGCGCTGCGCCCTCCCCCCTGCACCCCCCCACCCGCTTTTATTTTTTAATCGACTTCCCTTGCTACCTACTCTCTTTCATTTTTTTCATATGTATCGTTTCTTTGGGTTCATCTTCTCTTTCTTAATCTTTATTTATATCCATCGAGACTTGAGCCTGTGTGCTTCTTTCTTGGTACGCATTGCGGGGGGAGGCGCTGCGCCCTCCCCCCTGCACCCCCCCACCCGCTTTTATTTCTTAATTGACTTCCCTTGCTACCTACTCTCTTTCATTTTTTTCATAGGCATCGTTTCTTTGGGTTCATCTTCTCTTTCTTAATCTTTATTTATATCCATCGAGACTTGAGCCTGTGTGCTTCTTTCTTGGTACGCATTGCGGGGGGAGGCGCTGCGCCCTTGTTTTTGTTTCGACCTAATACCTACATAGGTACATGCATGAGTATTGAGCACATTTATATGCGCCCTCAAGGCTCAAGAGGTATATAGAGTAACCCTGTAGACAAGCACTGACCGGCAACAGGCTGAGAGTAAAAGAGTGCTGTTATTGGGGAAGACGCCTTAGCTGATCTTGAAGTAGACGCTAGGGCCCCTCTTCAAGTGGTAGCGGAGCAGTGATCCCTCATTGAGGGTGAGCTCCAGGTAGAGCCCAAGAAATGGCAAGCCATGGCTATGATGATGATGACTTCGACATTGTCGATGCAAATGAATGGAACCAATATGACTCTTATGCAATGAGAAGAGCACCCCAGCATACACAGATTCATATGACGCAACAGATGACCACAAAGGTTGCTCCAGCCTATGATGGGAGAACCAGCTTCTTTGCTTTTGAGGATGCAATTGATGACTGGTGTGACATTACGGAGTTAGAACCAGAGAAACGTGGTCCAGCATTGCGCAACAGACTGGAAGGAGATGCTCAACAATACAAGAGGCTATTGGATAGAGAATTACTCAGGGATCCCCATGAAGGAGTGGCTTATTTCAAAAGATTTCTACGACCTCATTTCATCAAAGGTGCCCAGAACGTGTTCTTATACCGTTTCATGCAGTTCATGAAGTTCAACAGAGGAACAATGGATCTTCAGAAGTGGATGACTAGATTTCAACTCACTGGAAATAGACTTATTGAGTCTTGGATGGATTTACTTCCAGAAGTAACAGTGACTAGTCCTGAAGCAATCCTGTTTGTTCAACAACGACGTCAAGAACATGAACGAGATCAACAAGAGAGAGCTGAAGTAGCAGCAGCCTCAGGAACACCCAATGTAGCTGTTCCTTGGACAGATGAACTGGCACTAGCGGCATTCAGACAATTTCAGTCAAGATCAGAGAAACACACTCACAAGTATCATGACACATCGTGGACGAACCCTCGATCGATACAGTATTCAAGAACTACGTGACCTGTTTTTGGAAATGTTTTGCACTACCAAAACAGCAGTTGAAAATCCATTGATGCAACCCTCTGGCATGGCACAGAGAAGATCTTTCCTCGTACTGGATGAAGGTGAATTAGAAGGAACCGACGGCTATTGGGCCGAAGATGAAGAAGACGGCGCAGAAG
>CAMXCT020003686.1:0-57043 GCA_947184155.2 Cladocopium goreaui | reverse complement strand
ATGCAGCAGACTATGGCTGCATGGACCAAATTAAAGCCTTTTTGGAAAGCATCCAATTGCACTGTTGGTTGGAGACTACGCGTTTATCAGGCTGTCATTCAAAACAAACTGATTTATGGTCTTGAAACCGTGCACTTGACACAGGCAATGCTAAACAAGATTAACGCGTTTCAACTTCGGGGGCTTAGATCTATATTAAATCTAGAGCCCACATTTGTTAACAGAAGAAACACCAACGAATTTGTACTCAGAATGGCTTCCGAAAAAGCTGGGCACGAAGTGAAACTTTTCTCCGAACTTCTTTTGGACAAACGAGTTAAACTATCTGGACACCTTTTGAGAGCAACAGACTCGGACCCAATGAGACAAGTAGTTTATTCTCCTCAATCAGCAAACGCATATCCGATTGGTAAAAGGAGGGTAGGAGCGCCTAGGCAACAATGGCGCCACTTCACCCATAAACATATTTGGAACAAACTTACGAACGGATGGACGGACTATTTAAACACGGACGAGCAAAACAGGCGAATCCACCAAATGGCTCTCGCACGACAATTTTAAGCTGTCGCAGTGCCGGCCCACGGACGCTTTAGCGACCATGGCCGGAAAAAAAAAAATATAAAAAACTAAAAAATTTGGTCGGACCGTAATAATAAACACCCCGGGGTTGACTAGTTTTTAGTATTAGGGGGGAAAATCCACAAATGGTAGCTTGATTTTCAAATTGTTTTCTAAAGGGGATCAATTAAAAGTCAGATTGGCCAATCTGACATTTTCCAGCAAAATTGGAGATGGACACTAGTTTTTAGTATTTGGGCGGGGTTTAATAATAAGAGGAAGGGATTACACCCCGTCAAGTCCAGAATTGACCACTAATACAATAGGAAGGTAGTGTACCCCAATGAAACAAAAGACGCATGCTATTCGGCCATGCATTTGTTCAATGAAGCAAATTGGGAAATCTCCCAAATCTGGTTGGTCATAAGCCATCGCCCCAGTCCCCCGTTTTATGGTTTGAAGCCTGAAGGTATTGGATCCATACACGACACCGAGGCATTTGGTGTTTACCCTGCATCTGTGGGAAGTTGACCAGTCGAACGGGCCGGGCGTTCTCAGCCTTTGTCTACAAGCGCCTGCATACCTTTTTTCTGCTGGTGCCTTGTTGAAAGAGAACTTGGACCAAAGATGGAGAACCATTTGCGGGCCCGTAGGTGCCTCATGGACATAGAACAGTGCAAAAAGATGCAAACAGCATTATTAAAGGATCATGATTTGGAGAAGCAGTGTGCTCTCCGTAACTCGGGTTATCTCGGGCTATAACCTTTATCAATATGTATCAACATGTTATAACATGTTATAACTGGCTCATGCAGGTAGTCACAAGTGGTGGCAGATCATGTGAATCCTCCAGCTGGGGGGGCCGGAAGCACATGGAACCACCGGGCAGTCCGTAAAGGCACCCCCAAACCACCAGTAAACAGAAATGAAGCGCGGTAATGATTGAATCGGACATATCATTTTAAAAAAAAAATCAATCAGCAAAAGCATCAGATATTTGCACTTTTGGGTGATGAGACTGGATGATTTTCATTGATTTTCCATCGCCAACTTAGCCAAACAACTAACCACAGCACTGCTCGAGGCGACTTACTTCAATGTTTTCATCCTCCTCTTCACCTTGGGCATTTTGCCCGATTGGACAGCCCCTCGGACCCGAAAGCTGTGAAATTGCAGCTGACCTGGTCTTTCTTCGCGGACTTTTTTCTGCATCAAAAAAGAGCATTTGATCCACCCAGAAGGGGCCCTTGGCCCTTGTAAGTTGGCTTCGTTTCCGCCATCGTTTCGTGCAGAGATATCCACCATAATCCATCGTTTCAGGTCAATGAATTTGTGGTCTACTTGGTGGGTTTTATCGATTGGGTCTTCGTACATACGGAGAAGCTCATAACGTCCTTCTCCATTTTGTTGCTCGGCAACGGTGACGATGAGAAGGAACAAAGCCCAGGTCTTATGACTTGTGCCGCATGATCTCCAACCATAGGCATTCGCCCGTTAGTGTGGGCTGTTGGAGATCAAAAAATTATGACATTATGATTTATCCATAAGCCCCGTGCATCCATATATTCAGCACTCAACCCCTTCCCTAGCCATCACTTCCAAACACCATTCTGCTCATTGCAATGGGCGCAGCGAAAAACCAAGATGTCTCCCTCATTTTCGTGAGAGCCCGCCTCACATGTTTCAGGCGGACTTAATGGACAATCTCAATGGGATTACATAACCATAAACCATGGTAGTTTAATGGGAGTTCAATGGAGATTGAATTTATTGATGGTTAATACCATGTTATACCATATTTGGGGGATGAACATCCATTTGCAACGTGTTTTGGTGTGAGCAGAAGGCCACTAGGTTTTGGATCCATAGCCAAATGGGAAGAGAAACATGTCAAGATTCTTTGACTGACACAAGAATATGATGTTCCAACCAAAAAAACTATTCATATTGTATCCCCACTATCCCAACAAACATCAGGGAAATTTACAAACATCCAGGAACTCATCTTCAACTCACCATTTTTCCTGGCTTAAATCATGCTATATCATGTGAAATCACCAAATTTTGCAACTCTGTCACAATTTCATCATCCAAAAATCACCATGACTTCCCCCATGTTTTCCGCCATTTTCCACCCCTTTTAACGCTTAAAAAAGCAGTCCCCGGTGGGCCCGTTGTCCCGTTGCGGTTGCTGCGCAGGTTTTGTTTCTACCTGCTGTGGCGCTTCCGGCACCGCATCGCCTTGGCCACGGGCCTGGAGCACATCACCTTGATCCGCTTCAGCTGGCGCGACGCTGGGGCAAGAAACATGATATATATTATATATATATATTATATATATATGATAGGTTAGTATGTATGAATAATGCTTAACAGTTCAGGTTTACAATTGGTAATATTTAACTTAATTTCATAATTAACTTTACCATATATAAATCACCAATATGGATATACATCATATATAAAGCAATAGTAGGTGATATAAGCATACACTAATAGATGTTAGTACTGGTATATATCAATCATATTAACCTATTTACTATTTATATAATCGTACACTGGTTGGAGAAAAAATGTCCAGTTTCGGAGTTGTTGAACACTCTCAACTATTTGTTGGAGATTATATGTGCCCGATAGTTGGGTGACGTTCAGCTAGCGTATTTACCGACCCTTGATTTATTTATATATATATATATATTTAAAAAAAATACGTGCATATTATATTAAATTTCACGAGCTCCTGGGAGTTTGTGATTTTTAGGGAATATTGGATACCAAGGTCAAGATGCAATATTTGGTGCATTGTGCGCGCACAAGGGTCGCACCAAAAAACTTAAGCGTCATGGTTTGCACGGGTTTGCACTGGATCAGCCTTCCATAAATGGAATTGGTCCAATTAATCGGTCAGAAAAAATGAAACGGTCGGAAACGGTCGGAAACGGTCGGAAACATGATCAGGCCAAAACTTGTCCAACCCGCATTGCCAAAACTTGGCAAACCTTGCAATTTCCGTCGTTTGCTGCAATCACCGGAGCACGTTGGAAGTTTTTCCTGGTCCAGCCGGCTTCCCTCTCGGTTTGTCTGCTTGCAAGTTTTTGCACTTCCGCAAAGCCGCCCAAGTGCCGGAGGCTTGGCGGGCGTGACCCGTCATGCCTTGATGTCTGTCCTCCGCCATTTGGGTGTCGTCAGAAAGGAACAAAACCAATATGACTTTTTGACGGCCCGCGCATTGTATGCAGAACATGTAGTCCAGGAAGCCCCCAAAGTCTGGGAGGAATTGTGGCAAAACCCGAGCACAGAAAATACCTTGAAATTTCTCAAGGAAATATTTTTCTTGCCTGCGCTGGCCGCCGCTCATATTGGGCGGTTTTTGGAACTTAAATACGATAGCTTGTTTAGCGCGCATACTTGCAGTGCTCTGGGACCAAATGCTTTGCTTATGCTTCAACAGATGTTTCCTGCTGAGACTGTTTCGGCGGCGGTCGATGGACCAATTTGGCAAGAGTATTTGCAGAGGGTCATGGCGAAGCTGCGTCTGGAATTACGACCTTTTGCGGTCAGATTCTTGGGTCCGGAAAATGCAGATTATTTGTTGTCCTGGGAACATCCTTGTGTGTCATTGTATAGCCTAACACTGGTGGAGCATTTGTTATGTGAATGCCGCAAGATCTTCCAAGCAGAGAACCGTGCCCACAAGAAACGGAAAACGACAACGTCAGATGATGAATATTTGATTTTGTGGACAGCTGCTTGGGATGCATTCCTGTTTCCTGGAAGCGGATGATGGAGCCGCGAAAAAGATGATGCAGAGCCAAAAAAAACCAACAAAGGGGAGGAAGGTGCCCAAGAACTGGTTGAACTTTCTTGAGACATCATGAACACTGACGCTGTCAGGGGCCACAATTCACCACAGCTTCGTCTACATTCTTCTAGTCGCTATGTCTGGTACATGCGGGGTCCCCATGTCATTGCTGAGTTGGCGGTTTCTGGCAAGCGACATTTTGACAACATGCCATTTCATCTAGATTTGCTCGCAGGAGCAGCTTGCTGAAGCCAAGGACTTCTGTCGAGTTGTTTGAATGTATGTGTCGAAGAAATTGTGGAAGGCGCTTCGTAGAAATTGTCGGGGATGGAATGCGCTCTTGCATCTACGCAAGCCCAATGGGAGGGAGGAAGGGTCTCTGAAAGAAACCAAATATGTTCTTGCCTAATATGATTTCACCCTTTTAACTTATAACCGTAGAAGTGTTCCTGCAGACCACGTGGAATTGTTTGAAGATGGCATAGCATCTTATTGCTACAGACGTGATTGTCAAACCTAGCAGGAGCACATGTTGTCCACTGATCCGCGAGGAAGAGACAGCATCCGAAGCAAAACATAACCAACCTGTATGTATGCAAATGGAAATATAAATATGAATGCTATTCCCACTAGTACCGCACAAGGGGGTGGTGGAAGTTTCAAACATAGGAAACCTATAGGAGAGATTGATTGTTGTGAATCACGGATGGCAAAGAAATCCACTGATGGACCGAAAGGTGGTTGCACGGGAGTTTTTCTGCAAGACTTCCTCGATTTTCGAAGTTGACAACATCAAAAACGAAGCAATTCTGCGAGACGTCCTTCAAACATGGAAAGTTTTGGCTGTTGCCACTAGCCTTTGAAATTAGATGGACTTGCTCATGCGATATTTCGATACCCCAGGAGTTATGAACTACAGAGTCATATGGCTATGAACATGTTGTTACTGCCGAGGGCGTGATGCTCACATGCAGCGGCACCCATGCAGTGGTTGATGTTCGGCATTCAGGACGTGATATGTTTGGTTTGATCCAATTTACGGAATAACAAATGCGAACCCGAGGAGGAACCTGCAGCGAAACATTGCCATAAAACATAGCCATGCACATGGAAATAAATAGAATTAAATAGATACATATATATATAATATGTTTTATGTATCTATATATGTATATATGTGTGTGTATGTTTATTTATATTGTATGATTTGTGTGTGTGTGTGTATTTATATTTGCACATAGAACTACGCAGTATTATATAACTGTTTATTATTTGTAGATATGTTTCAGTGTTGTTAGCCTTTGTGGCTGTCGCCCCCGGTCTTTGAAATGAGACCAAAAACCACCAGTGTTCACATCAGTGTTCGTGCAGAGCACAGTTAGCACAGAATCGTGGCAATTTCGTCATATGGCTGACACACAGCAATCGTTTTCAGTTGCTTTGGAGGTTGGCATGGCTCCATTCGCCATATGCTATTGATGCGGTGCCAACGGGTTTATCCAGGAGTAACGAGCCTCAAGTACCTTCAATTTATCACCAGCAAAAAGTAATGATCAACCAATGGATTTGGGATGTACAGTACTACCCACAACAAGTCGAACCCCTTGATTTCTGTCAGACCTGTCAGTTCATAACGGTTGCTTGGAAGGGATCAATCTATCCACGGGTGCACATGGGACCAATGCAATGAGTGATCCACAGCAACTTCCCGTACGTCCAAATTGCGTCGAAGACCCTCTCGGAAGAATTTATAACCTCTTCCATTTCTTCAGGGTCAAAGCATGAGCTGACAGTGCTTTTCCCGACATGCAGAAAAAAATGGTTTGCTGTGTGCCGTCTTGCTTTTGGGTTCTCTGGCCCGCCTTGTTTTTTAAAAAAAACATTTCATAGCATTTCCGCGCAACGCCTTTTTTTTTTGAAGGTCCAAAGGTGTCCAAGGTGAAACGGTTGGAAACAGTCGGAGATTGCACCCTCGCCCGGCAAAAAAGACATGTTTTTACACAATGTTCAAACATTTTTCATGAACACATGCTACAAAATAACTTCTTTTTTGCCGAGCGAAGGTGCGATCTCCGACTGTTTCCCCTTGGACACCTTTCAACCTTCAAAAAAAAAGCGGCGTTGCGCGGAAATGCTTATTAAAAAATGCGGGTTGGACAAGTTTTGGCCTGATCATGTTTCCGACTGTTTCCGACCGTTTCATTTTTTCTGAACGATTAATTGGACCAATTCCATTTATGGAAGGCTGATCCAGTGCAAACCCGTGCAAACCATGACGCTTAAGTTTTTTGGTGCGACCCTTGTGCGCGTACACTGCACCAAATATTGCATCTTGACCTTGGTATCCAATATTCCCTAAAAATCGCAAAATCCCAGGAGCTCGTGAAATTTGATAGCATATTATATACATAGGCGCGCACACACACATGTGTATATATATATATGTACATATATCAATATATCAATTCCAACTAGTTAATATGGTTTAACCACAACGTAACGGGGTCCACGATGTACGGGGAATGGATTGCACAATTTATATATACCTCCCCGTAATCAAACATGAATATGTAGTAGTACATCCTCGACATCAATTTCAACATTTTATAATATTCGTCAATTTGTAACCCGTATTTGCCATGCTATTGGTATCGTCGCATCTACGTATTATCCCCAGAACCCGGGTAATCAAACATGGCGTGCTGGAAATTACTGCGTTTAGTTCGGTTATTGTTCCTTTTAAATGCCCATTTTTGTTCGAGGATTTTCCATTGCTATGTTTGCCGGATGGTTTATACATATACAATAATATACACATATAAACAGCAATCCCCAAAAAAGACGCCAAAAAGTTGGAAGCCTGTGGAAAGCATCGAACTACCATCCTGGAAACACGTTTCGACATTTTTCTCTTGGGTGCTATAGTATCCCCCAAAAAATGGAAGTTGGTAAAATCCTGCTAAGGTATACTGATAAAGTACCTTGTGTCTATTTTTTGGGTACCACAATTCTTGTTACATATATATATATATATGTATATGTATATATGCAGTGTATGTATATATATATATGTATATATATATTTATATGTACATATATATATATATGTATACTTACTGTATCTCTTGCTGCATGTAGAATCTCTGCTGTATATAATAAATGTATCTATATACCTGGAAGCTGACTGAATGACCCAACTTGCGTATGACTCAGCGCTAAAAGTTGGGATCATCCCAGTGGTAAAAGTGATGGACCAGAGGTATTATCACCGTGGAGAGTGGGATGATACCCATGTTCCACTTCGTCCGTGCACTGTGTATATATATATATAGAACGTATAATTATATATAATCATATATATTTATATATATAAATACATAAATATGTGTGTGTTTCGTGTTCCCCTAAACGTTGCCCAACAATCATCCACTGTAAGAAATATGCGAGCACCATGGAATCGGCATGGTATCAGTGCAGTTGGATGATACCAGAGTTCACTCAACCCCGTTAAAAATGGTTTTGATTCATGAAAACTACCCAGATGTTCTTGTTTTTCTTCCACCCTTTTTTTGGTACCTGATACCTAGGATGGTGGCACCCTGTATGCTCCATGTACAGGTATTTTCCTATGACAAACCTATGATATCCCCAATTATCCCATCCAATCCTTAGTATTGCATAGTATTGCCACTTTGAGACCAGCCAAGGATTTATGTGGCTTCGGAAGACGCCAACGCCCCGTGGAGGTCTTCATTTGGAAGGCTAACACCAGGGACTGGAGCGTCGCTCAACCAGATGGAACCCGGTAGACGCGTATCGTCAGAGTTTGCGCTGAAAAACGTTGAGCATCCATGAAGACCCCATGTTGGGGGATGGTTTATGCCCGGCTTTCGATTTATTTTGAGGGGTACCGGGTATAAACACCCAATAGTGGTTGGACGGCCATACCCTATAGAAGGTGTGATTTGACCATGGCATGAGAGATCCTTTGGTGCATGTGGTGTGGCAGGTAAAGGGCTTACAGAGCGCTTCCTCCAAACTCACGAAGCCCAACGATCTCTTTGTCGAGTGCCACATGGGTCTCTCCATTGAAAGTGTGAGGATGAAGCTGCAGATAAGATGATTAGGATATTTGAGATATTTAAGATCGAAATCAAATGGTCAACGAAATTGACCCACCTAGATGGCATCATTGGGCGAGTTTTTTTTATCTCAACAACACTCACGGTGTGACGGGACCAGATGCCAATGTTCTGCAGAATCCTCACTACTTGGGAACATTTTAAGCCTTCTTCAAACATGTCAAATACTGTCCACTAGCAAACGCGTTCGATGGGAGAAAATCAAAACTCAGTATACAAACACGATCGCATGGACAAAAATGTGTCATT
Organism: Cladocopium goreaui; assembly: GCA_947184155.2. Lineage (NCBI taxonomy): Eukaryota > Dinophyceae > Suessiales > Symbiodiniaceae > Cladocopium > Cladocopium goreaui. The sequence goes on along the minus strand of CAMXCT020003686.1, from coordinate 48,292 downwards.
TTCAGGTGCCACGTTTGAGTTCTTATGTTCCCCCCCCCAAAAAAAAAAACCTTGGAAGACGATTCTCGATTCTCCTGTGATACTTTGCCCAGCCATTGCCAGGTTACAATGAGCCCATGCGCACGCGGGTGCATAACAATGCAGGAAGTGAAGCTGTGATTCGTGAGTCCTTTCAGATCAATATCGATGTGACTCGCTGGGAAGCAGATGTCCCGTGGTTTCAGTGGCTACCGAGAAACACGTTTTCAAACGGAAGATGATTATTTAAACCAACTACAAGTACATAGGGGATTCCCCGTTGTCAGGTTCATACATAGTAATTTTCATGGCACTTCAAATTCAGACAACTCCCCCTGACAGCATGAAGGAACTCGTCCAACATCATGGTTCTCCTTTCATACCCTCTTCATTCCATGGTTTCTTCAACTTGTTTGGGACTAGGAGTCCTGCACAGAAAAGAGTTTATTCGGCCTGACCATTTCCTGCACAGGTTGTTGTTAGACAGGAAGTCCTGGGAACCTGTTGAACAAGTCTTGATTGAAACCTTTCTTTTGCCAATTCAAGATATGAAGAAATCTAGACAAACATTAAAAGTCTAAAAAAGTCCAACAAATGAAGCCAAAAAGAAAGAGTGTCTAAAAGGCAAAACAAGTAAGAAAAGCGAACGAACAGGAGCAAAACTCAAGAACAAACATCGCATTCCAAAAAAGTTCCGGACTCCTTTCATAGATTTCGGTAATTTGTTTTGGTGAGGCTTGGCTTGGTGAACTGCACCATACTAAAGGCTTCAATGGGTCAAGGACAACGTTAGGTCTTCTTGGGCTGAGGGTGATCTAGAGTCATTTGGCCTGGTTTGGGTTCTATTACTTTTCTCTGGGAGGCCCTACAACTTGAAAAAAAAAGCGTATCAATATTGTCACTTGAAAGACGGCATGACGGGAACCATGAAAACATTTCAATTAGTTCAGGAGCTGATGGCTTGAGGAACATGCCAACATGATCCAACATGTGTTCAATAGCTTTAGTATCCCAACATATCCCAAGCGCTCCGATGGTTGATATCTCCCGCATTCCCAGAGCAGGTACCGATATTAGTACCGATGCACTGAGGAGAATGCTGCTGACGCATTGATGACGCTGCTGGTGAAAGATCAGTCGCTGTTAGCCAACTCAGAAGTTGTGGCCCGGCCGTAACTGGGGTGCCCTGGAGGGCCCGATGCAAGCTGGCATGAGGTACTGCGGTAAGCCACTCCAACAGATAGGCCTTTGAAGATTTGAAGATTGATTACCCCCACTAATTCACTAATTTGACATTTCAGGGTTGAAGCCCCTGCAAATGACTGAAGAATCGTCCCAAACAAGTGGATGGAAAAGCTGCCTGGCAGCAATATGCAGCAATGGTTTCCTGCAAAAATGTCTCTTAGATCAATCAATGAATCAAGCCAGTCATGTTACGAGCCAGACATGAGCCTAAAACCATCACCTCTGGTCATGGTCCACCTTGGTATCCCGAGGCGCGAGTGACTCTTTCCACGCGGGAGCTTTGTGGTATAGAGGCCATTGTCACAGTTTGCGGTGCAGGGAAGCGATGTGAGGAACGGCCAAAGTTCCAGGGAAAATGGACAGGAAAGCAATGGAAAGCATGGATGTGATCATCCAAAAGTGTTTTCACCCTAACATCCTTGAAACTTTAAACCAAATCCCCATTCATTGGTGGGCAAATCACCCCTTCCCCCTAATATTGAAACCCCCCAAGCGAAACCATGGTTTAGTAACTAGTACTTTATCTATTCATGAATTGGGGGGCCAGTCAGATGGAATATTTGATATTATTTAATGTTGAATGGTTTATATCATCAATCATGACGATAAACTCAAATTCTACTCAAATGGTTGATGGTTGGCCCACATTTTTCAGTTTTTTTTTCTCGGAACCGGAACTACCTCACCATTTTCCATGGCTTACCCTTTGGTATATGTAACATAGCTATGGAAAATGGGAGATTTATAGTTGGTTTACCTATATTTATAGTTGGTTTACCCATTTATAGTGGATTTTCCCATGAAAAATGGTGATTTTCCATAGCAAACTGTTGGTTTACCAGAGACCGCTGTCCGCCCTCTGGAACTTGTGAGGATCAGACGGGAAAACGTCGAAGCACGTTCTCCTATACCGAGGCCTGGGAGAGTGGTAGCGACGAAGGGACTTCCCTCCGTTTCCCCCTTGTGAAGGAATGTGCAAATGCACATGTATAAGTAGATACTATATATGATTATCTATGAAACATGATGAAACATCCATGTCATTATATGTGTCATATTTAGTACAAATAAAGTATGTTCATGTAGTATGGTGCATTGATTCCAGCGAATTTTAATCTGTAAGGTGTTTTTCCAAAAAATGGGAGGAGAAGAAAAAACATTTGGAAACCCAGATGCCCTCGGGCATTGCCGCAGGACTCATTCTTAGAATTGACTCTATCACCGTCAGGCACCATTTGGATGCTTGGCGTGATGCTGTGGGGATGGTTAAGCCACATGGTAGCGGTAAACATCGTTTGTAGAGAACATGGTTTACCAATTGGATTTACCCTCTGGTAATTTAAGACTTTGCTATCGAAAATCCCCCAATTCAATAGGCAAATCATCTATAAATGAGCATTTTCCATAGGCTGTACCACATTTTACATCATTTTACCCCCCCAATTCTCGTTTTTGTTGCACGCCATGCACCATCAAAATCTGGCCCCATGTTCCGCGCCAAAGGTTGGCGGTGGCACCAGTAGATGAAGCCATGGGTGATGAGGAAACCAAGCTTTTGCTGCACAGCGAAGACTCGTTGCCCGGCCATGGATAGCCATGGATGGGAAGAGGGTGCACGGGTAGGGGAAGAAGCTCAACGTTACGAAAAACTTTTTTAATTCCTATACATATAGACTATCATATAGATACCCTGCCCTTCCAAAACCGAGAAATTTCCAGGCGTGAGGGGTAAACACGGGTTTTACCGGGTAAAATCCGGTTTTGCCCTTTTCACTGCAGATTGTAGCTGGCTGTTGTTCTAGAAGATCCACGAGGTATGTTGAAGTAGTGGGCTGATATGTTCGGCTCTTTCGACGGGACTGCCCGATCTTAATGGTCCGACTTATCCGCGCATCCATGCCTTTATTTAAAATAAAATGTCATAAAGAAGTGTGAAAAATATCAGCACAGTTTGGTGGCTCGAACCCGTGTTTCAAAACATGGGTTATCATGGGTAAATCATGGTTATATCACGGGTAAATCACGGGTTGTGGAAAATCCCGGTTTTGTACAGAAACTGCCCCAAACCAGGGTTTTGGGTGCAAATCACGGGTATATCACGGTTATAACACGGGTAAATCATGGGTTTATATGGGTTTGAGGTTGGAAGCAAACCCCCCCCCCAGATTACCTGCAAAAAAATTGAAAAAATATGCAGTCAGTTGGATTAAATGTTATCATATGTTATCATTTCCGGTGTGGTCCACAAAAAAATCACGAAAAGAGATTGCTTCAAACAGCACCCATGCTTGTCAAATCAAATGAGCAGAGCCTTAATGTCAAATTCATTTGGATATCTTCACATCGGCAAAAAATTGGGGAAAAAAATGGGTTTTGGCCAAAAACCGGGTTTTCCGGGGTTTCCATTGCCCGACAAAACCGAGGTTTACTCACAAACCCGAGAAATTTCCAGGGTTTGGAGGTATAGGGTAGATATAGATATACTGTAGATATATAAGTTATATAGATAGATATTTAATGATATTTATAGTTTATAGCATGTGTCTTGATCAATTCAATTTCGCCATATTCACCATATTTTCTGGGTGTCAGTAGAGGCTACGTGCGATCTTTCGGCTGTAATCCCTGCATCGAGGCTACTGCCGTGTTGAGCTGAGAAACAGTCTCGCCAATTCAGTGCACGGACCACCAGAAAGATGGTGGAAGCTCCAGCTGGGACGCCCCAAAAGGCCGAAAAAAAAAAAACGGTGACGTTGCAAGGCCCCCAGAAGGCTTTGGGGCGGTGAGTTTGGGAGGTTTGAGTTGGCATGAGAAGGCTTTTGGAGTGAGATCACGTAGGTTTGTGGCAATATGTGTACATATATGTATAATATATATATATATACACATACATATAGTGATATTAATAACTAATAGTGGTTAATAGGGTAGAACCAACAACAATAGGAATATGATGATGATCTGGTTGGTGGTTTGGAATATTTTCCATATATTGGGAATAATCATCCCAACTGACGAACTCATATTTTTCAGAGGGGTAGGCCAACCACCAACCAGATATACTGTGTATGTGCGTGTGGCAAGATAAGAACTGATAGCTACTTCGAACAGACTGACCATTTTATGTGGTGGATGCACCCCAGCCATTTGTTCGTCAGGGAGCCGAACGTGGAATAGATCTGCCGCTCTGCCTTTGTGTTTTTAGGCCCAGGTGGGGTGAATCATTCCATCCTCGTAAATGTATGATTAATATGATTATATATGGTAACTATCTATAACTATATACTCTATATATAATTACATATGTGTTATATTACTAGAAAATCTATATTTTATTTCATTGCTACTATTATTGATCACTAAAATCACGTAGCCTCATCGCACCCTCACATGCATGTCCACATGTCCAAATCAGAGGTAGCATGTCTTCCGGTCCCTTAAATCACCAATAAAATGATCACATTATGTCACATAATCACGCTGATTTAAGTGGTAATTCGCTATCGTGGCTATCGGTGATTCAGTGCATCACCCTTCAAAGGTGCTGCTCCATGAGGTCCATTTAGCCCCATGACGTGCAATGATTCTTGAAGAAAGTCACCACGCTCAGCTGGCTTCAGTACAACATGGAAGCAGCTGAATGGACAAACTCAGCCTGGATCGCTTCACCAAATGATCAAAAAGCTGCCAGCATCAGATATCGATATCACCAGCTATCATCAGATACTTCATCAGATACTTCATCAGATATCCGCACATGTGGCTTCAGATACATCAGATCTCAGGCCGCACACAGTCAGATCACCCAAGCTGCGGAAAAAAAGCGCAGCTCAGGCAGCGGTTTTTGAGGTATGGCATTTCCGCGCGCCATGTGCTGCACAGTGATGCCGCCGGAAGGCACTTGGGGATGGGCCACAACTCGCATGCACTTTCTCCTAGAAAGCGGTTTTGTCCATCCAAATGGGATGATCGTTCGGATGAGTCCCTTAACCTTCGTTCAGAGAATCTACTGTATCCAATGCTAGCATATCTAGCATCTACTAGCTCCCAATTGTTTTTCGATTGAAACCCCATTCTGCCCTCCATTTGGGTATGTAATGTTCTCATGGGTTGGCTCACCAGCTAGTAACCAACTCAAATCGCCAGTGATTGTCTCATCAGCAACATTGGGGGGTTTTTGAAGTATCCTCTGGTAATTTAACATAGCTATTGAAAATGGTGATTTATAGTGAGTTTACCCATTGAAAATGGGTGGATCTTTCCATAGTTATGTTAGTTTACCAGAGGGTACCAGATAATCTACATACCCAAGACATCCTAATAGATGTGGAAAACGAACCATTTTAGGATCATTTTCCCCTTGGGGAGTTCCTGCCTGTTCCAGAGGAGCGGCTGTTAGTTCCAGTTCCAGCCAGAAATTCAGCCAGAAGTCAGGCAGTAAATGATAGTACCCTCTGGTAATTTGACGTAGCTATGGAAAGATCCACCATTTTTGATGGGAAAATCCACTACAAATGGCCATTTTCAATAGCTACGTTAAATTACCAGAGGGTAAATGTTCTTGGGGCTGGGTCAGCCAGCAATTACCATAGATAAAAAAAGTCACCAAGATCACCAAGAATGGAATCATACGTTAGTTTCAAAATCTGAAGTAAGGGATTTCATAAATGCTACCACCCCCCCATCCTATAGATTATTGTAAAGGATAATAAACGGTAGATTCAAGCAAAAACACATTTATAGCTTCCAGATCCACAATCTATAGTTGGAAAAACATCGCCTATCCTCCTTTTTCTAGCCATAGTTGAGGACAAAAGTCACTACCTATAGCTTGTAAAAAAAGACAAAGGAGAAAATACCACCAGATTAAAAGAAAGAACGCCATTTGTAGTTGACAAAAGTCATAACAAGATCATATCAATCGTGTCAATCAAACAAAAAATCAATGATGGATCATATCAATCAATGGATTGGTTTAAGGGAAAAATTACAGGAAAGTCCCATATTTCATGGGAAAACCGATGGTTTCCGGTGAAGATTTTCCCTTAAACCTCAGGCTGAGGGCCGTGGCCCTGATGGAGGGCCCAAGCTTGGTGGCCGCGGCACGACTGGAGGAGGGAATCCCCAAGTTGCCCCTCGGCCTGGCGAACTGCGAAGATGTTTGGGTGAATGAACATCTATGGAGGATACATACATGTATATATATATATATATACCCTCTGGTTATTTAACATAGCCATGGAAAATGGTCCATTTATAGATGGTTTACCTATAAAAAATTGTGATTTTCCATGGCTATGTTAAATAACCAGATGGTATATATATCCTACAAGGTGATGCTCCATAAAGGTGGTGAACAGAACTCCAATTTCGCGTTTGGGGTTATGGTAGATATATCTGTGATTACTGTGGTTTATAAACTAAATGGAGGTTTCCTAAAAATTGCGGGGTACCCCGAAATCATCCAAACTTTTATAGACCAGTTTAGTATTGAAACGCATGGTTTTGGGGATCCCCCATTCTAGGAAACCGTCATATATCATCATATTGTTTCTCATTGGATCATCATACGTTAAACATGATATTGATATATATATATATATACAGTATGTATGAATGATGGATGTTCATCCACTGATTTTAATATACGAATCCCCAAAAAGGTGTCGAACAGTGTTTCCAAGATGGTAGTTGAATGATATTTCATGATATTTTCCTCCTGGCTTGAGGTGTCCAGCTTTTCAGAATTCATTGAGGTTGCTGTTATGGGGATGTAATGGTTGTTGGGTAATGTTGGGTATATCGTTGGGAGATGTGTTTTCATGAACATTTGAATGATCGGATGAATATTTGCTGAAGTATGGGAATATAATGGGGATCGTTAAGCATATATTGTTTGATGGAGTTGATGTTTTTTGATGCTTAATATCGACGTTGCCACAACGTCACAACGTCAATGATGGTGAGGATTGGGGTGATTACGGTGAGGGTCCGAAAATGGCCGAAGATTTTCATGTTGGTGAATTTCTGTAATTGATCTAGGTTAATGATATGATTCACGCATACTTGGGCAAATCCACCTCCTTTTACTCTTAAAACTAAACTAAGAAAACCTTAAGTTTAATATAGTTCAATCGTGTGCTTAGGCTTAGCTACATTCCAAAATCATCCCACTTGTAATTCCTTGTGCTCTAGATATTTTTGAGACCTTGAATGCTTCTGAGATGTGGGTGGGCGCCAGAAAGTGCACGGGATCCTGTCAGAATTGTTGTTGAGCTACCCTTCGCTAATCAGATTTGGCTAGCTGGGAAATCCCCAGAAGGTGAAGGTTTATGGCTAAGAAATTCATCTATAAATGGGTCATTTTCCAGTGCCAGGTTGAAAAAACCATAGGCTGTGTGGAAAATTTTCAGCAGTTACCATTCTGAAAAACACCCTTTGGAAGGCTTGATCTCATACATGACTTAGCCACCGGAATGCCTCCACAATCCTTATGCCCTGTGATTAGCTAAGTAGGTTTATATTCCATAAATTCACTGGATTTCATGATGATTCGAACTATACTTTGGTGGGTTTATCAACCGACTTAAACACGTTTTTTCCCCGAAACGACCGCGGAGGTTGGTGAAGGTGAGTCCAGCTACAGCTGGAAACAATACCAAGAACCTGGGAGAGGCGATGGGCAACCGTTGGCCATCATAATTTGAGTTACCCTCTGGTAAACTAACATAACTATGGAAAATCACCATTTTTAATGGGAAAACTCGCTATAAATGGCCATGTTTTTCGAATCTTTGGTTGATGTAGTAGGTTTAAGATACCCTTCTTGGTAATTTGTTACATAGCTATTGAAAATGGCCATAGAAATATATAGTGGATTTACCCATTGAAAATTGTGATTTTCCATGGCTATGTTAAATAACCAAAGGGTACTCAGTTTTGGCCCATGATGCCATATGTTGAGCACAATGATATGAGTTAATTACTCAAATTTGGCCCATAATCAAAGCCATATGTTGAGAGAAAAACGTATAAATTTTTCAATGTGTGATGTAACAATATATGATCCTAGGTACGAACTGCAGACCACGAAGCGCCAGGGAACATATCGGCAGTAGCATCACCAGACATACTCATGTGGCATAACACATGGCCAATGGGAAATCCACTACGACTGGGGAATCTACAAGGAATATTTTTCAGTTTTCGGGGATTCCTTAAGCTTAGCAAATTCACGTAGATTACCATTGAACATGATGTCATGATGTTTCTTTGTGATGGAATGCTGGGAGGTATGGAACAACTCCCCATCCCACCGTCCTTACGTCCTTTTCCCACTGGTTAATCAACAAAGAGGGATTTTTTTCACAACCCTCCCCAGCTATCACAGGCTTCAACTCATGGAGGGGTCTATGTTACATAGTCAAAGGATGTTGAAGGGGTGCTACTAGCCCTTGAGCTAACGTGACGACCCATAAGTTGGGGGTTGGAAGACTACTTTCGTCAAAAAAATTGCCAAGTTTCTCTAGGTCAGGTTTCAAACTGTTGGGGATGGTAGATGGTATATACATGTTATACATATACATATACATATATATATATATTATATATATATATACATGTGGATGTATAGAGGATTTTGCCAACACCAAATGATATGCCCATCCCCGAGAAAAAGACAAACTCCATTGTCGCCTCTGATGGTGACCTGGGCCACAGGTGACCCTTCGAAAGTTGGGCTCTGCCGGGCGCGACCACGTGGCAGTGGTGCATTTGAGCGCCTGGACAGCGGGCGCGACTGGGGAAGTCATACTATTGTGGGGTCATCCCAAAAATGGATAAAAATGGATAAAACCCCGAAAATTTGACACTTTTCATGAGAACTTCTTGGGAAACCATGGGATTTGGGGTGCAAAAAAAGTCAACTTGGATATGCTGAACAGTCATGAGTAGCAGTTGCCCATTGGCAAATCTACCTTTTTTCCCGAGAGCGTCTGAGCGCAGGGTTCTTCCAATAGTGGGGGTCTGTAAAACATCTTCTCATCTTCACATCTCTCAAATCTGCTCATCTTCACATCTTCTCTCACATCTGCTCATCTTCACATCTGCTCATCTTCGCATCTTCTCTCACATCTGCTCATCTTCACATCTTCTCTCACATCTGCTCATCTTCACATCTTCTCTCACATCTGCTCATCTTCACATCTTCTCTCACATCTTCTCTCACATCTGCTCATCACATCTTCTCTCACATCTGCTCATCTTCACATCTTCTCTCACATCTTCTCTCACATCTGCTCATCACATCTTCTCTCACATCTGCTCATCTTCACATCTTCTCTCACATCTTCTCTCACATCTTCTCTCACATCTGCTCATCTTCACATCTTCTCTCGCATCTTCTCTCACATCTTCTCTCACATCTTCTCTCACATCTTCTCTCACATCTTCTCTCACATCTGCTCATCTTCACATCTTCTCTCACATCTTCTCTCACATCTGCTCATCTTCACATCTTCTCTCACATCTTCTCTCACATCTGCTCATTTTCACATCTTCTCTCACATCTTCTCTCACATCTGCTCATCTTCACATCTTCTCTCCTTTCTCTCTCCCTTTTCTCTCTCTCGCCTTCTTTATCTTTCTCTCTTAAGGCCGAGGGTGGTGCCGGCGGCGAGTCACGAAACGTCAACCCTTTCCCACGAAATGAGGGTCGATCGTCAAAAACTGAGGAAAAATTGCGATTTTACTTGCCCCCGAGAAACCCTTTCGCACGAAATGAGGGTCGATCGTCAAAAACTGAGGAAAAATTGCGATTTTACTTGTCCCGGAGCAACCCTTTCGCACATCGGCAAAAACTAAGAAAAATTGCGATTTTACTTGTCCTAAAGCAACCCTTTCGCACGAAATGAAGGTCGATCGGCAAAAACTGAAGAAAAATTGCGATTTTACTTGCCCCCGAGCAACCCTTTCGCACGAAATGAGGGTCGATCGTCAAAAACTGAGGAAAAATTGCGATTTTACTTGTCCCGGAGCAACCCTTTCGCACGAAATGAGGGTCGATCGTCAAAAACTGAAGAAAAATTGCGATTTTACTTGTGCCGGAGCAACCCTTTCGCACGAAATGAGGGTCGATCGTCAAAAACTGCGGAAAAATTGCGATTTTTGACTTGTGCCGGAGCAACCCTTTCGCACGAAATGAGGGTCGATCGGCAAAAACTGAGGTAAAAATGTGTGGTTGTGTGTGTAAAAGCGTCTGTGTGTAAAAGCTTCTGTGTGTAAAAGCCTCTGTGTGTAAAAGCGTCTGTGTGTAAAAGCGTCTGTGTGCAAGAGCAACTGTGTGTAAAAGTCTCTGTGTGTAAAAGCGTCTGTGTGTCAAAGCGTCTGTGTGTAAAAGCGTCTGTGTGTAAAAGCGTCTGTGTGTAAAAGCATCTGTCTGTAAAAGCGTTTGTGTGTAAAAGCGTCTGTGTGTAAAAGCGTCTGTGTCTAAAAACATCTGTGTGTAAAAGCGTCTGTGTGTAAAAGCGTCTGTGTGTAAAAGCGTCTGTGTGTAAAAGCGCCTGTGTGTAAAAGTCTCTGTGTGCAAAAGCATCTGTGTGTAAAAGCGTCTGTGTGTAAAAGAGTCTGTATGTAAAAGGGTCTGTGTGTAAAGCGTCTGTGTGTAAAAGGGTCTGTGTGTAAAGCGTCTGTGTGTAAAAGTGTTTGTGTGTAAAAGCTTCTGCGTGTAAAAGCGTCTGTGTGTAAAAGCGTCTGTGTGTAAAAGCGTCTGTGTGTAAAAGCGTCTGTGTGTAAAAGCGTCTGTGTGTAAAAGCGTCTGTGTGTAAAAGCGGCTGTGTGTAAAAGCGGCTGTGTGTAAAAGCGGCTGTGTGTAAAAGCGGCTGTGTGTAAAAGCGTCTGTGTGTAAAAGCGTCTGTGTGTAAAAGCGTCTGTGTGTAAAAGCTTCTGTGTGTAAAAGCGTCTGTGTGTAAAAGCGTCTGTGTGTCAAAGCGTCTGTGTGTAAAAGCATCTGTGTGTCAAAGCGTCTGTGCGTAAAAGCATCTGTGTGTAAAAGCGTCTGTGTGTAAAAGCGTCTGTGTGTAAAAGTGTTTGTGTGTAAAAGTGTTTGTGTGTAAAAGTGTTTTTGTGTAAAAGCGTCTGTGTGCAAAAGCGTCTGTGTGCAAAAGCTTGTGTGTGTAAAAGCCTCTGTGTGTAAAAGCGTCTGTGTGTAAAAGCGTCTGTGTGTAAAAGCGTCTGTGTGTAAAAGCGTCTGTGTGTAAAAGCTTCTGTGTGTAAAAGCCTCTGTGTGTAAACGGGTCTGTGTGTAAAAGTCTCTGTGTGTAAAAGCGTCTGTGTGTAAAAGCGTCCGTGTGTAAAAGCGCTTGTGTGTAAAAGCGTCTGTGTGTAAAAGTCTCTGTGTGTAAAAGCGTCTGTGTGTAAAAGAGCCTGTGTGTAAAAAGCGTCTGTGTGTAAAAGCGTCTGTGTGCAAAAGCGTCTGTGTGCAAAAGCGTCTGTGTGTAAAAGCCTCTGTGTGTAAAAGCGTCTGTGTGTAAAAGCGTCTGTGTGTGTAAAAGTCTCTGTGTGTAAAAGTGTTTGGGTGTAAAAGTCTCTGTATGCAAAATCGTCTGTGTGTAAAAGCGTCTGTCTGTAAAAAGTTCTGTGTATGAAAAACTTTACAAAAATACGATGCAAACTATTGTCTTGTACTAGTCATATATTGTCTTGATACTACTCTTCTCGTCTGCCTATAATACATCTTTATCATATTATCTTGTAATATAGTGTCTCCATACTAACAACAGAAGACTCTGCCCCTTCTTACGCTCTCGGGCCATCCGTCGTCTAGTTTTCCGGACATCTACTGGAAATATGTAGATTTTTGGGGGGGTGGGGGAGGGGCATCCCCTTAAGTAAATCCAAGAGACAGTTCCGAGTGGTCCTAAAATGGCCGATGGTGTTTGGGATGGCAGAGATTTTTGATGGCTTGAAACCAGCAGCCAGTTGAGCATTGCCCAAGATTGCTTGAGCAAACCCTCCATTATTGCTATTTATGGTTGGTCCAAGTATGTCCAAGTCTTGAGTGATTGATTCATTTGATTCGTATTGTCGGTCGACGCCCCATATCTTTACAGTCAGTTTATGACGGGTTGAAATCCCAAGCCTGAAACCCTCAGGTGCAGCAGTGCCCACGGGCATCGTGCTCATTTCTACCAAGTTGGCGGAGTTGTTGGGCGTCAGCAACGGGGAACAGGTACCTGGGGGATTCAGCAGGGGGTCAATACCTATGATTGTCCAAACAAGTTGGCACCCCCCCGGGCATAAGTTTGTTTACAAATCCGAAGTATAATTATACAATTATTATCAACATGAACCCTAGTTGATCTAGTTATAAGATGTTATAAGCCAACTTAGCAAACCATGCGGCACCAGTTTGTTTGACTGGGGGGAGCTATTGAGGCAATTGATCAAGACTCCCTGATGAAAACTGCGTAAGATCAAGCCCATTCCTCCGCTTCAGGTTCAAATTGCCCGCTCTGAGCGTGTCTCACGGCGAGGGAGTAAGGAGGCACCCGTGGGAAAGGCTGACACATGCTGACACCATCACACTCTGCACCTGATGTTAGGAGATGTTCTTCAAGCTGCGCCGTTCCTTGTTGGTCATGTGACTTACAAGAGCTCCACTTTCATGAGAGATCATCAATTCTTGTGCTCCATTTCGCCTGCCGCGTCAGAAGAATAGGAGTGAGCTTGGACCCATGCTATGTTCATCAGCAATTAGTTGCATCACCCCATATATTCATAAGAAAACGTTGCGGAAGTATCTCTCCCTGTTTTGCTGGTAAAGTGCTCCCAAATCACCAATGTCCACGTCTCTTTGCGGGTAAGATTGACTAAAACCTCCTAGATCTTATGCTCAAATACAGGTCACCTTCCCGATGACAGTTGGTGAAGATTCGCCCGTAGAATCGTGGTGATTGAAATTCTTCAGTCAAAAAAACTTGACCCCAATTGATCCCAATTGTCCTAGTTGAATCTCCATTTTTCATGCTACTTTACTACCACTATGTCACTATCTACCACTTTTCTGGTGTCTTCAACTTCGGGACTCCCTTCATTCGGTCTCGGAAAAATATTAACACAGCACCACCAGGATGGAGCTGAGCCCGTGGCTGGCGTGCGGAGAGAGTGACTCGTCTGTGACATGGTTACTGTGCTAGCCGTCGTGCATAGCACGGCCCCAAAACGATAGAAAAGTCATTGATCACTGGATCACTATTTTCCTGAGTTTTTACATTGCTATGTTTGGAGATGCTTTATCCCACAGAAGAGCCCTAGAAACATTGAAAATAATTTTCAGGATGTGAAGTAGAGAATGTTTCCATGTCCTCAAATGCTTAGTAAAGGTTAGTAAGTACCCTCTGGTAAACTAACATAGCTATTGAAAATTGCCATTTATAGTGAGTTTTCCCATTAAAAATGGTGAATTTCCATAGCTATGTTAAATTACCAGAGGGTATCATCCCCAAATGCTAGTTGTGGCATTGGCTTGAGCACCTGTCCCCGGGCTTGAGGTCCAATTATACCGGCAGCTTGCCACCGGAGAAGCGCAGCCATGCGGTCTGGTCGGGAAGACCAAGGATTGGATGATCGGTGGATTTGAGTTTTAGCTGCTACATGTTCCACAAATTGTATGATGCTGCTGCTATACATCTTTATGCTATATAGATTTGCTATCTTGTTGTCACTTTCATTGGACTTCGTTTCCACTATAAATCATTTACCCTTTGGTACATTAACATAGCTATGGAAGATAGATGAAAATGGTCCCCCATGATCCCTGATCCTCCATGTATGGACAGATGATTTAGCTATGATTTACCTAAATCATTGATTTGTAGGAATGCTAATAAATCACTGGCACAGGGCACATTATTTATTTGATGTTTGGATCCATCTATAATCATTTGCTTCACACCCATGTGTTTGCCTTTTTGGGGAGGATAGTTCTAGCCAAAGATGGCCGCGTGTTTTACCTCTGTGAGTCTGTGAGGCTGTACAAATTGGATCGGCTGTTGTTTTGCGCTGTGAAAACTGAGGTCTGAGTCTCCTCTTTTCCCTCATGTGCCAAGGGGGGGATTGGTTTGGGTCGCGCCAGGGAAAGACGATCATCCTCCATCTGAGTCAGGGTCAAAACATGTTTTATATGTTGTCCCAATTTGTCCCATATGTTCCCCATCAAAGGGCATGGTCGGCCATCCTCCCAGTAACCAATTATCTAATACCAATTAATGCCAATGAATGATATCCCAGTCATGATGGATGAAGACTTTCAGGTGCCCAATTTGAGGTTCGCTTGGGACCGTGACCTTAGGCCTCTGGTAAACCAACTCAGTTTGCGAACTGGAAAATCACCATCTTCAATAGGTAAACCAGCTATAACCAGCTATAAATGGGTCATTTTCAGCCATTTTATGCCTTCATGCCCTGCTTGGTGGCTCATCCCACTTAGTAAGTGGGTTATAACCCCAGTTGTAAGTGGATTAACCCTACTTATCCCATTTATAACTGGGGTTATAACCCATTTACTAAGTGGGATGAGCCACCAAGTGGCAGTTCGGGCCCCAGGCAAGAAACGACCACTCCGGGCGACGGACGGTGCACGGAGTGCACCACTCCGTGCACTCCGTGCAGGGACGGATTCTTGGAACGCCTCAGGCGGGGGGGATCCAGTAATCGCCTGCAAGGGATCGTTATGGATCGTTGGAAATGTTGGTTTTACCATTAAGATCCAACAAGAAATGGTGATTTACCCTCTGGTAAATTAACATAGACCCTGGCAGATAGGGGCTGGAAGACTAGTTTCCATTAAAAATTTGCTATTTTCAGGGTCTATGTTAGTTTACCAGAGGGTAATGGGATTTCATATGATTTAATGTGATTAAATGGGGTTTACTTTAATGATTTTAATGGGATTTAAACATATTTAAACAACAATTGGGATACCCTCTGGTAATCAAACACTGCTAGCTGGGAAGTCCCTGAATTAAATGGAGGTTTAGTTCACTTCCAAATTCGCAGCGCGAAGAAGTTTCCCAAATTCGGCAGTGCCGAAGTGCGTCCAAGCCTCGCTGGGCGGGCGGAGTTTGAATTGCTTTCTTCCGTGTTCCATTTTGCAGTTTTGCTGTTTATTGGCAATCCCTTAAGAACAGCTGAACAGCTAATAATGCTTAATAACAATCAAACAACATAAAACAAGATAAAACACATTCGATCCTTTAATTACATTCAGTACATTCTCCAGGTCGGTATTTGTTTGCTCTCGGTTTTTTATGGGCGGGCACCTCAGAGCAGTTGCTTTTTGACAAAACGGGTCCGACAGGCCAAAGTTGCAGAAGAACTTCCAGAGCAACTTGGTGTCGCCGTGAAGCGATTGAACTTGGAAAAGGATCATCCTGGCTGATCTGATGTTGATGCACTACTGGTGGTTTCAAACATGAATTTTATGTTCCGTTTCACATTTAGGATGTCATCCTTCCCATTGACGAACTCATATTTTTCAAGATGGTTAAAACCACCAACCAGACTATTTTTGGGGATTGTTGCTGTGATTTATGAGTTGTCACAATCTAGCCTGTGAAAACTCCACCAGTGGATGAGAACTGGTAAGCCTGGTTGATGATGGGGTTACCATGATGCTATCCCCCCAATGATCAAGAGCCAGGTGGTAACGGTTGCTTTAAAATCCATTGTTATTTGTAATTATGCTACTGCTGCTCGGTGGAAACCCAAGTTGTTTTCACGGAATCTATATATATATATACATATATATATATATAGCACCAGCTGGAACACCCACAATTCAATCGGAACCTATAGCATTTTTGGCTCATCAAATTTCCGTTTTTCCAGATCTAAGAGTTACCGTATTTCCGGTTGAAAACTTTGAGTTGGTCCCCCTGGAAGAATTATAAGCAATTCATATGGTATACCCATCTAAACCCAATCATGTTTTAATCACAAGCCATCCCCGATAGTGATTCATAGTAATAGTGATTAATGATGGAAAAAATCACCAGCAATAGATGAGTATATAAACCCCACATTAAACCATCTGTAACCCATGAATAGGTCGTGTAAACCATCCGCAGTGGTGGCGCAAGGCATCTCCACACCACTCCGCGTGGCTACGTGCCACGGTTTGGGCCCTGGAGCCCTCTGGGAGACTAACATAGACCCTGCCAGTTGTCGGGCTTGGAAGATTAGTTTCCAGTAAACATTGGTTAGTTTCAGGATCCAACTGTTAATTAAGTAAACTATCATAAAATATCCAAATTTACATGTAATGATATCCCTCCATTTTGCAGAGTTTTGCGGGTTGATATGTATATATATATATAATTATCTATATAAAAATGATATAATGTTAGGAAAGTAATGTAAAGCAATCCCCAAGTGTACCATTTTATTATGGGTGTTGCATACCATCTAAATATGGGTGGTTTTTTATTGCGTTGCTCACATTACCTGATAAAATGGTGGGTTCTTGCATGTGCTTATTTGAATTTACCCCGAGATATCAAAAGATGTTGGCTTTTCCCAAGGTAAAATGCTGGAGAATAATGAATAGTAGCTTTTGCCATATTTTGCATGAACCGATAAAAGAGCCAAGAGCTCACTTTTTTCGAACAAACAGGGCTGGGACATGTCCATTTTCCCATGGAAATTGTGGTCCGGGCCTCCTGGCAAATGAAAATCCAACAAAAACTGGAATATTATCCCAAGAACGATTCAGAATTAATTATGATATTAAAATTGACAGTAGATTCAGAATATTTAGCTGATGAGAATATTGATGATAATATCGAAGGATTCGGAAAGAAAAGTCTGAACAGAACTCCCTATTCTCCCAGGATTACTTTAAGGGAGAATTGACGGGACCCTGTATTGGTTCGACCATGGGGTCCTGTGGAACTTGCCTCACATCAACCACTTGATATAATTACCATGGTTAATCCCTACTAGAATTATTACTTAAAATACTATTGGTATTATGATTTGATTCTAATGGTAGTCGACTGGCTTTATATAGTAGTAGTGTTCTCTTTGGTGGCATTTAGTGCTATCATCATTATTCTTAATTGTTGTTGATAATCATAATGGTTATTACTTCCATTCATGATAATGATGAATCCAAAAATCGTATTGAAATTGATGATTGCTCCAGTGAAATATTACTCATTAATACTCATTACTGCCATTAACATTGTCTAATCACCATGATAACACCATCGATGAATATTAAAGATGCAATGGTATACAATACCCACCCAGTATAATCATGATAATCCCCGTTTGGGGATTATAATCCCCATTGTGATCACCACCATAAGTAAAATGATTCATCGAATCCTCGTTGCTAATCCCCATGATTATTAACATTGTGGTTAGCTAAATTTGTCAATAGGTATTGCGGACTGTATGCTGGCTATATCTATATATACTATGGTCACAATATACGACTACTACTATCAATGACCATGTTGCTTTTGTATGATACTTTCTTAATCATTGCTAGAATCAATTGTTGGTTATCCCTGGTGAATCCCTCTTAAAGAAATATGTTATAGATATATATTACCAGTGGTGATAATCATTACCAGACTATTCATGGTAGTATAATGTTCTATAAAATCATTATGTATATAAGCCATGAATATTCCCATGTCATAGCCAACCTCAATTACATAATACCTACTGTAGCACTGAATATTAATGCGGCTTCAGTACTATCCCAGTTTATGTTTCCAACAATGTTATGCCTATAAATGACAAACCCCTGTTTATACTACAATGACAGCATCCGTGGAATTATGATTAACCATAATGGAGTAACGATTGTAATTAGTATCAACCATGCTGCAGTATTGAACATGTTAAAAACCATCTTAAACAACAACAAGATGGGCTTTACTGGGCCATAAAACCAATAATAGTTAACCTCCATTAATCAAACAGCATTATCAATGGTAATAGCAATACCAAAAAACACGGCAAATTAATGATACTCAATGTACTATCGGCATTGTTTGTTAATTTGTAGGTTGGCTATTGGGTTAGTCCTCATTACTTAAACAGCATTATTATCATTGTGGTTAACCCCCATTAATTCAACGATATTGTATTTGTTACTCAAAAAGGGCGGCCCAAAACAAGGGGAAAAGCCTGAAATCTGGTTTTAAGAGATATCATGATGAACAAATGATGTCATTTGATACTAAAATATTGGTAATATTACCAAAAACGATCACCAATGGTTGATGATAATTATCGTTCATAGCAATATTGGATCCCCATTAGGTAATCAACTGATAAAATAAAATAGTACCAAATAACAATGCTAAATCCGCATTAATAGTAGTGATCATTGTAGTTGAAAAATGCATCGGTTAATACTGTGACCTCACACCATAGATGGTCAGTACCATCCCCAAATGGCCTTCGTCGGATTGCTGATAATGATTGAATAAAGAGATGATAGCACGAATGCAATGATTGAATTGTCGCAGGTTACTATTTTTTCCATAGTAGCAATCATCAATAGCAATTCTCAATAGTATCATCAATTATGTATTTTATATTGTCAATAGTATTCATGCGTCCCAATATTTGCTACTTGGAGAGGCATCCAATCGTAAGGGTAGCAACCTGGTTAGTAAGTGCCCAAAAACTGTGGTCATCCAAGCAGCGGGGTGATCCTCCAAGTAATCCTCATTCTTAAAGCAAGATGATCTACTATTAACATTATTGAACTGATCTGTTGACTAATATGTAGTAACAAAATAAAAGTACTGTAATTAAGGATTATTGGTTTATAATAATAGTAATTAAAGATTATTGGTTAATACATTTGACCAAAAACACCATAGATGGTCAGTAGATGCCAGTATCCCCCAATGGCGTTATTCAATAATAAAGTATCTCGTAATGATACAAAAATAAGGTACAAGATAGTTACTATGTATTATATCTATATAATGATTATTTCTTGGGAACAGTATAACTATCTTCTATTCTTAACTATTCTCCACTATAATCTAAGATTGATATAATAGTAAGAACCCAACTATTGATAATATCAACTATAATGATGTTAATCAGCTATCCAGTAGTTGATATACTATTTACTATAGTTGATTATCCATATTTACAATAATAGTTGAATTATTCAACAATCAATGGTAATACAGGGTAACCAACTCAATAACTATTATTCCAATAATACCCATAGATGAGAACATAATTGTCTACTATTATCATTTTAACAAACAAATTAATAGAATGATAACCAATAATTCATAGAATTGGATGATGGGAAAATTTAAAGGAAAGCCCTATATTTGATGGTAAAAACCATGGTTTCCGGTTAAGATGTTCCCTTAAACCAATCCAGTGAATAATCTGGGTAAATTTCATCACGACCGAACCCTGTTCTCCCGAACCCTGGAATAGTGGTTAGGATTCGGGGAATCATCCCCAAATGGCCCAAATTACCCAGATATATGTAATAGATACATATAGATACCGTCTATGATATATATAATATAAATATATATATATATATATTGACGATAAATATAGGATGAAGCATTCGAATAATTTACCCGGATTAAAAACTAATATCCATGAATATCAATGTTTATCCATAAGTATCCATTAATCAAATAGAATGATAACCAATAAAAACTAATTTCCAGGCTATTCTCAACTACACCGTCCCCAGGCCCATGGCCTCAGTGGCTTCAGCCCACGGCTTCCACCATCCACCGATGCCGGTGGCGCAGCCGACGGCCACGCCGACGCCGCAGACGCCGCCCGTTGGCCCCGTGCCTGGCCCGCCGGGAGCCCAGTAGCGGAAGTTCATGGGGAGTTCACCAGAAACAAGGAACGAACCGGATGTCCATTTCTGGTAAACATACAAAAAACTATGGAAAATCACCATTTTTAATGGGAAAACTCATGAAAACTCACTATTTCGACTGGGCCATGTTCAATAGTTATGTTTGTTTACCAGAGGGTAATGCCAGGAATTGAATAGCAACTTAATTATGATCTAACGGGATGACTTTGGATAGAATCTAACGGGATTGAATACCCTCAACTTGATTCAAATGACACTTGAGATTGGGATGTAATGGGATCTAATGGGACTGAATGGGATTTCATGGAGGTAGACATTTAAAACTTAAGATGACTTGGGTTTGTTTGGACATGGAGTTTTTACATGTGTTTACCCAATGTATGGCAATTTTCGAGGGAAAAGCGATGATAGACCATGGGATTCCTATCTAACAAAATTCGGATTACACAAATTGGAGGAAACCGTAGGACACTCCTTAAAATGATGGTTAAAAAAAAACGTGGTTGCCTGTAGATTTTCCCTTAACCAATCCATTGAGAGGTGGTGCCCTGGGAATTTTGAGCCAAGAACCCGGAGAAAATGGAGATGTCATTAACACAAATCAAGAATGGCGATCATATGATATTAATGATATTGTTAAAAGCGGTGATTGGACAAAGAAAGATGAGGGCAGCAGGCTACAAAATTGGGATTTGAGTGAAAGGATTGGGATGCTGACGAGGATGTGGGTTAACAAATATGGGATTAAAAGAGGAGACTTGTACAAGGTAAAGCAACGGTCAAAGATTGGATAAGCAGCACGAGGATGAGCACGTGCAAAGGTACCCCATTTTTGGTACATCATCGAATCGAAAATGGACCATATTTTGCGTAGCATTTTTTAGATTATTTTCATGAGGGCAATTCTGAATGAAAACAGTGTAATTACTGAACATATCCAAATGCTTCGGGATGGCAAAGCCATGGATTTTGAAGATGTTTCTCCTGTGAACTTGATGGATCATGGCATACCATGAACTTGATAGCCGACTAATAGTCATGAAAACAAAAAACCACGTGTATGCCATGCATCTATATGCATATCTATGTATATCATTGTATATTTGTGTGTGTATGCATATATAAATAATATATTTACGTATAACACTATATAAATAATATGTGTATAATATATATATATAAGCCCCGAAAAAGTACATCACGCATTTGTGATCCCCGTTGAAAGCGAACTCTTCCCTATGGCAAAATCCCAAAAGCAACGTCCAGGAAGGTTGGCCCTGGATATTCCAATCCTGGGCAGCCTGGCTATCACCCCGTCTATGCTCAGCTACTCGGCAAGGGATGTTGTTGGTGGCAGGGCATGGTGTTGAGATCGTGTTGGAAATGCTGCTGTAGTTGTAGATGTGGGTGTGCTTTGTTTGTGGTTGTGGTTTTGATGTTGATTACAATGATGAGGAGGAGGTGGAGGATGAGGACAAGGACAATGATATGGTGATTCGTGATGATGGGTTTGTTTCCAACAATAATAGTGGTTACTAATAAATACTGATAGTACTAACAGGTTCTAATAGTTATTAATAGTTTCTAATAGTTGACCTCTCTGAGATGGCGATGGAGAGATGCAGAGAGAGAGAGAGAGCGCGAGTTACTAATACTTACTATTCATATTATGTTAATTACTTTCAATATCGTTCAATCGCCATATGTCAATCCGATGGACATAGACGTCTGCAAAACCTCAGGCCACATGCACGGTCGGTGCCGAGCCAGTGCTGGACCTAGAGACCAGCAGGGGGTAGGGCCCCAGATCGGAAGGCCAGGGTGGCGACACGGGTGACCCAAAAGGAAAAACACAATCGTACTATAGTTACTATGCCAAGGTGTAGATTCTAGATCCAGCCACTCATGTTGCGACATGTTGTGACATGTTGCGACCTTTGCCCGCCTTTGTTTTGCGGCGTCGGCTCAGTGTGCAGGGCGAAAACCTACGCAACGCACTGTACACACGCGCCGCGTTGCCGCGCCGCGCATTTCGTAGATGGCCATGGCATTTCGAATTTTGTGCCTGGCAGCTGCCGGGAAGGCCCTGGCGTGTAGTGATGCCCAGTGTGTGGAAGAGGCAGGAGGTCAGGGATGAAGCTTCAGCAGATGGGAACTAGCTCAGAGATATCCTTTTCCCACTGGTTCAAAAAGGCTCCCCCCTATTCAACAGCCAATAGGCAGATGATAATATATATAATATACCAAACCGGCCCCTCGCTTTTCCCTGAAAGGGCAATATTGAACTAGCTTTCCTTTGAACTCTTTTCGGACGGATGATGTACCATGATCCTTTCTCAAGGTTTTTTCCATGCACGTTCAATCTTCAATCAAGTTTGGTTCACACCGATGGATACAACTGGCTTGTCAAAATAAGGACGCCGACACTGTCAAATCATCTCAAAGCCATGTCCTCAGCACTTCCAATTTTTGTTCCGCAACCGCAACCTGTACTGTGACACAGAAAGCATATGAATCCATACGACGCCATGGGGTTGTGTCGTCCCGAATGGAATGGCTGGATAAACCCAATGTGAACTACCAGCAATGTCAACTACTGGGTTCGGCAATGTCAAGCGGTTTTTAACCATGGTGAACCCTCTTGATCAATTTGGTTACCCCGGCAATCCAATGTTCAGGTGACGCGTTGCAGCCGCTTCTCAATGCTTGATGTGGCAATCCCAACAATAGACCTTCAAGTTGGGAACGGGTAATATATGGTAATATCTAGTTCTACCATATTCTACCACTCAATTTCTAATCAGTCAGTTGGGATTGGTAATGATGTGTAGTGATTGAACTGCAACTACTTGACCTCTGACTTGACAGGAAGAGGCCATGGAATTGGCACAACTTCGCACGCAACTGCTGCAAGTCAAAATGGAGCACCTTGGCGCACAGGTTCCGGAACCTCGAAAAAGTATGGAGAAGTCGTGAAGAAACATGATGAAAAGGGATGAAAATAGGGATTAAACGAGATTAATCAGGCATGTATTTGTTGATACCATATACAGTATACATATATATATATATATTATATATATATCTAAACCCTAAACCCTAAACCCTATATATATATAATAATAATAAATACCGTTTTGGGACCGTAAAATAAATTGCCAGACATGATGCGAACTGGGAGTTGGGCCCATGACCGTCTGACCAGGTTGGGCTCCAGTGAGTCCATGAATGAGTCGGAAGGCCTCTACGGGAAGCTTGCCACGAAAAACCCACCATGGATGTCTCTTGAAAACAGGAAACATCAGGAAATTTCCATGGATTTTCCATGGATTTTAAAGGATGCTGATGGGGCAAATATCTGAGTATATCTGAGTTGTTTCTTGTAAATGTGTTCATTGAAGCAATGCCATGGAGAATTTGAGTCAAGTCATGTCAAGTTTGTGGTGGATTGTGGTGGTAGATGTCGTTGGAGTGATGCTATGCACTGTGACAGATGGGCGCAAGATTACCCCATGTTTTCACCAAACCAGAGAAATCAGCTGATAGAGGACTGAGGGTGGCAGTTCCACATGTCACAGGAGCAGGGAATCATAACCCCTTCCCCTTAGCATTAAATGCCCGCAAGGTAAGGGACAAAAACTCTAGGGCTTCCAGGGTTGCCATAATATTCGGGGTAAGGGATTACTAGGGTCGACGGGCAATTCGCGCCAGAGACCTCCCAAGTGTCCGACTGAAGCTGCCAATTTCAGGAAGTTGCTTGTAGATTCACCACACTGGTGCGCTCATATCCCTTGGTTGGTGCAGTTTGTTGTGTCTTGGTGGGAACTTATGACTCACCAGGAATGGCAAGAGGATGTCAAATCCTTCCAGGTTCAGGTCTGGAAACCACCACTATATACCACTATCACCACTATCAATGGCATCCTGCTGGAAGTCAATATTTTTTTAAAGACACATTGATTTCGAACAAGATGCCCCCAAAAAATCCCATGGCTGCCATGGATCTCATTGGATCTCATTGGCATCTCATGGTTTCCCATACCTTTAGTGGCCATTTTTATAGGGGATACCACGGGATAACCCTCCAGTGCACCAGCACTGGCTAACTTGGCTCCCAGGTGCCTCCCTGCTGGTTTGGGAAGCCGGAGAAGAGCCAGGAACCCCTGGGTCCAGATGGGAAACCTGCCTGGTGTCAGCATGTCTCCTATGGTGCCAGGCCCTATGTGGAGGACCGCGAAGTTTGAAGTTCCGCTGGGGGGCCCCCAGTGGAAGCATCATGGATGCGACTTAGATTTCACCCTTTGGTAAACGTTTACATAGCTATGGAAAATCACCATGTTTAATGGGAAAATCCACTATAAATGGCCATTTTCAATAGCTATGTTAAATTACCAGAGGGTAGATTTCACCCTCGTTTTCAGGGATGACTGTACATATATCATCATATATCCCAACTTTTGGAAATTAAAAAATCCCATGGTTGTAGATGTAATACTCATGAATAGCCTTAACTACACATGTATCCCTCAAGGAGCTCATAGGTTCTTAGATCTTATCCTGTTACACTGTTCAGTGAAGTGATGATTTTAAGTAATTATTTTAAGTATCCCGAAGAGAGATGCCAATGTTTGATGAAACCAAGAACATGAAAAGCAAGAAGGACACAATGACTTTGTTAGGTCTGTTTATGGTGGAATTTCTACGGACGATGTTTGTGTCCAGTTAACCTTAGGAGAGTGTCACCCACAGGCCACATCTTGGCGCAGACTTTTTGGATCTTTTTGGTCATCAGGCAGATGAGAACTGATGCTGAAGTTGGCTATGAAAACAACAAGGCTTCATCATGGCTGGCTATTGGTGCTTTTCATTTAGGTGAATTCGGTGATTTTTATGACGTCAATTTGAGTTGGCAATATCCGACTCTAGATCCAGGCCGATCATTTGGGTAACATCCAGATCTTTACAAATCAGCTGGGTAAGTACAGTCTAAATCCCTAAGAGTCTGTGAAATCTGGGCACTGCAACACTCCCTCCCAGGAGTGCTCCGATTTGGGTGCCACTCCGAAGGCAGCACCAGCACCCACCAAGAACACGAAGAAACCTGCGATGCTCGGTGATGGACTTGGTCAGGGCCAGGCGACTCAGTGGTTTAGACATGTCTAGACATTTTTGTGAGTAGGAGAGACGTGTGTGTAAGGAAGCATTTTTCTTTGCTTATGCGTGCACTTGTCCCGGCTGACATAGAAGAACTATGTCATGTCAAAGAGCTCTTTTGCGCAAACTTTTGCACCACTTGAGAATCACAAGCAGTGACCCGAAAAGTTTAACATTCTATTCATTCGATTCCATCCCTGTCCCATCATGTAGTTATGTACTATCCTCATTCCAGCTGTATCATACCCCCAACCGGTTCATGGTTACTGCCCACACTCCCAGATCGCAGTCGGCAATACCACCCTGAAGGGACCGGAACCAAGGAAACCGGATTGGTGTGCACACATTCCTGAAGCCCAAAAGCACTACTCTCCTGAGTCCTGGCGTTAAATGTGTCCGGAAACTCCCAGAGAAAAGAGGCGGAAAAGGTGAGACAAATCCGAGTCTGACATATTAATGCTCGTATAATAAGTAACTGTTTCATTTTTTGGCTTAGATCTCTATAATATATATATATATATATATCACTATACCAATCATTGTCATAAATATCATTAAAATATATGTATATTAATAAAGTGTATCATTTCTAGTTGGGAACATGAATGCAGCCTATCAGGACTGCAGCGACCAGATCGAGTCCCTTTGGTTGCTGCTCGGATGCTGCAATGCCATGGTTGGTTTGTTACGTTTACTGTGGATGGAAGAAATCCACTTGGAAACTATTGAAGGTAACTATGAAACATCAAACGGGATTATGGGATAAACCATCTACTAAGTGGTGCAGGATTTCTTAACCACCCACGGTAGCTATAGAAATTTGATGAAATTTCACTGAATCGCACAGGTTTTGATCCTTAAGGGCCTAGGGCTTTCCCATAGGTTCTCCAGATTTGTCCCATAAACCAAGTTTGGAAACCAATGGCTGGTTGGTGGTTTGGAACATGGCTTTTATTTTTCCATATATTGGGAATGTCATCATCCCAACTGACGAACTCATATTTTTTCAGAGGGGTTGTTTTACCACCAACCAGATGGTGTTGACCCTCAAATCCAAGGGAAATCTCAGATAGTTTCCATACGCTTCGCATGAATTCTGGAAAGATCGTAGGACGATCCGAGGCGACAACGCGAAGCGAACTTGGCATGGAGACCGGCGCTTCTAGAGATGGCTCCTCGGCAGGGCATACCAGTTGAGGTATCTCCAACCTATGGGAGTTGAACCAACAAACGCGTGGATTTAACCTGTGAAAAATGGGTAAAAAGAGGGATTGAACCAAGAACATGTGGAAATGGAGGAGGATGTAAGAAACATGGGGACAGCAAGGCAAAAATTGAGCAGCAACCTCAAAAATCATTCACCATGATTATCCATTATTATCCATTATTCACCATTACTCAAGAATCATTCACCATTCACCTTCATTCACCATTTATCTTTTTTGGGGGTGCGTTAAGCATGGCCAGCTTCGAAGCAGATGGCCCATGACATCTCATGACGATGCTGTCGCCTGACATAATTTTCTTTCAGCTGTGCATGGGGATACTTTGGGGCTCTAAGATTCAAACTGCTTCAAAACCCATCCTGGCTCTTTATATTCCAATATTTCTAGATTTCCGAGTTGCAGCCATTCCCTCCCGCATTGGATTGCAACATCACAGCCCTCAGGAATCTGCGGAGAATAGCTCCTCCATGGTGTATGGCTGCTCGGCAAGCCTGCTTCCCACGGCGGAGTCCGGAGAGGGGTTAACGTGCTCGAATCATCCCGAATCTAGGACAGAATTGCTGGAAACCATGGCTCGTGCCATGAAATATCGTCGCGTCCAGTGGATCTTCGTGCTTTGAATTCAGGGACTCAAAGTCTGGGATCCTTTGAAAAAGGCCAGGCATCCAAATGCAGCCAAATGCAAGTTGATGCCTAGAGTACCATTTGCACGTGGTACCACAAG
Source organism: Cladocopium goreaui (assembly GCA_947184155.2). Classification (NCBI taxonomy): domain Eukaryota; class Dinophyceae; order Suessiales; family Symbiodiniaceae; genus Cladocopium; species Cladocopium goreaui. The sequence continues at coordinate 21,030 of CAMXCT020003686.1, read as the reverse complement.
GTGAGGCCCTCTAGATAGCTAAGTTGACCAGTTGACCCATAATTAACCACCATTTGGTTAACCTGGGTTTATGGGGAATATAATGACTATATAGTTCATGGGGGTTCTGTCTACAAACCAACTTATATATAACTTTTGGGGCCTCACCTTGCAGGTATCTCCGGCACATTTGGCGTCCTGTTGTGCCTGCAGGTAAGCTACTGACCACCGCCCCGCATTGGTGTGGCTATATCCCGTGGTTGGTGCAGCTCGACTGCCGTTGGCTGCCAACGAAACAACTATATCCAAAAAATGGCAAGTTTGACAAGAACGTGAACATAAACTTTTGAGGTACACCATGGACAATTTCCAGGAAGAGATTTTGCAAGCTTTTAGCACACTAGTGGATAATGACCATGCGGGGTTGCAACGCCCCTCAACGATCCTTTGCAATCCAACTTGTCTAGTGACTCTAGTGGCCCTTCCACAATTAGTTAGTGGATTTGGTACCTGTGCATACCCATGCCAGGCAGTTTGTGGTGCCTCCTTGCTGGTTCGGCAAACCGGCACCCAGCACTGGCCCCTTGGGGCCAGATGGCAAGCCGGAGCGGGGTACTGGGGGGAGCTGACCTGGGAAGATCCACACGGTGCCCGGAGGTGTTTGTCTTTTTTTCACTGGCTAAATTCGTGAATTCACATGATTTTTTGGAGAATCTGAAGCAATCAGCAAAATTCCGGATTTGAGTGGACTCTTAGACTCTTAGACTTTGAATCAAATCGTTAAGACATATTAAGAATGGGGAGATGATCATGCCACCACAAAAGATTCATGGTTCATCCTGTTTGTGACCTTTGGTGCCCTTGTTCAAGCCCAAAAGTCCTTCGCCAGCACTTGACCCATTTGATGTTGAGTTCCACCAGCATTCCCGGCCCACGCAGGAGTGGTGTAAATGGGTCTCACCTAGTGCCATTGAGTATGTCCCCGACTGCAAGGGAGGTGCCACCTGGGAGCATCTTGATGTGGCTAAGCTACACCATGTTGCATGATGAGCATGTTCAGTTCAGTAGTACCACCTCTGTTTTTGAACGCTGTATATAATCAATTCTCATCCCTATCCATCCCTATCCATTAGATCCATTAGATCCATTAGATCCATTAGCTTTGAAAGTCTCCAAAAATATACGGCCCAGCTCCAGCAATGATTGAATGCAAATCCCATCAAATCCCACATCCGCATCTCCGCATCGACCCCACTGCACCTAGTGTGGTAAACAAAAACAAACAATCCCATTTATAGGGGGTCAGTTTGCATCCTCCCAGTCATTGGGTTTTTTTCCAATTTCATGAACCTCAAAGTTGGGGATGGTGACTATGGAAAATGGCTTTACCTCAGTATTGCCCAATATTAACCATGATATTCTAGCATCATTAAATTGACCATCATTAACCACTTGGGACTTTGACCCCTGAGATTTTCTGAGTCCACCAGGCATGTACGACAAGGGCCCCTTGCTGGGCGCGGCTCCACCACCAGCTACACGTCCCAACGTGAAGCCGGGATGGTGCTCCCACGTGCCAAAGGACGGCGGGAAGAACAACAGGGATTTTGGTGTTTGTTTTGGCGTAGCCTATGTACAAAAAGGATTACTATGGTACCTGATGTTTCAGAATCATGAATCAGGTACCACAGTAATCCTTTTTGTACATGAATATGGTACCTGATGTTCAGAAATATTTCAAAATCAGATTCATCAGTGACATGTTTCGTCATAAGCCAATATGATCAATATGACATTGCGATGCGCACAGGTTTGGAAAAATCGCCTCCTGGATGCAGTGGGATCGCAACTGTTTCAGGGAGGTTCAGTTGATGGTTTGCCACCAGAATGAATCGTGTCCCAGTATGTCCCAGTACATGTTTCAGTATTTAAGTTGGCTAGATTCTAGATAGTCTCATTTCCCGAAGCTTAAAATTATGTCAAACCCACAGCGGGTAAAGTGGCCCTGCTGTTCTTTTTTTTCCGCGAAGGAGAACCTCAGATATGTCCCGGACTGCGCTGCAGATGAAGAAAGCCTCTGGTGATGGTCCGGTAGAGGTCATGCAGCGGCTGGTGCTGGAGTAGGCCCCTGGAAAGATCCAAGGCCGATGCTTGCCATGCTCATCTCATCATGATATGGATCGTAATGTGTGTTTTCGTGTTCATCAATCCTCCGACTGATGAAGATTCGTCAAAGGTCAAACTATGAATAGTTAATAGTTATAGCCAGTTATAGCCAGTTATAGCTACAGTATGTTGTAGTTAAACATCGTTAAACATAGTTTTTTCACATCATCAGACGGGATCCCAACTGATCCAAAAAATGCGAGAAGAGTTTCACGGATCCCAGGGCGTGCCGACTCCAGTAAGAGGCCCAGTGAGCCCAGGAACCAACAACTCGTTTCATCCCAACGTGCCGACGTCTTGATCCAGTATCAACATGATCAACTAAGATATACTATGGAAATGTACCGTAAATGTACTGTAAATGTACTGTGGTATAGCAACATTAATATCAACTTTATATGCATCAAATGATGCTAGTGAATGATTGATGTAAAAATTGCATCCTGTAAGATCTAAGATGAGGAAAGCCACAGCACTGCCAATGAATCTGTTGGCCAAGTATTAACTGTGTTCCACTACCATGCCTCGAATAAAACTGATCATTTGCTGTGTGTTTTCCTCAGCTAATCAACTGGACTAAATGTCATCTTGGTTTGACATTTGTGGTTAAACATGGTTGACCTTCTTCGCTGGGGCCCGTTTCAGTGGGAATAGCCCACCACATCCACATCCTCGAGACACTTGGAATTGGCAAATCGTTCATGGAAAAGTATGGTCTCTTGTCCGCTAGTATGTGGATGTATGTGGGAGATGGCGCAAACGGATGTGTTCCGGATTTGTTCCGGATTTGTTCCATTGTTCTCACCAAAAATAATCACTCATTGTCAATCTGTGTTCATTCATGGCGCTTTGAACATCTACACCCCATCCACGGGCTCGCATCACTGGCTCCCAGTGATGCGCTTGGAAAATGCTGAGAAACCTGACGGGGTTTCCCCTGATGATGGTGAGATGCGACCGGTTTCCTAACATGTTAGCTAAACTAGGCTAAACCCAGTAACCCGTGATCTCCACATTTTTTGGACCAAATTATTGAGGACATGAGAGAGGACATTTGAGGGTTGAGGCTAGGTTACAACAACCTTAATATATTTGTCGTTGCTTGAATCTCCGACTATTGCTGGTAAATCCCAAGTTATCGATGCATATGATATGTATCCACTTTTCTGTGGTGCCTTACATGCCAGCTGTTGGTGGTTCAATCACGCTGGTTCATTGTTACATTCATGGTTAAATCCCAATTTTTTCATTCTAATTCCCAATTTTCGATGGGTCAAAGTATCTGAAAATCACCATGGAAATAAACCCCGGTAAATGTCACATTGGACCGACAGAAAAAGTAACAATGGGTATGGCTATGGACAGTACACTGCATTGGATGTACTCCAGGCCAAAATCACCATTTATTGATGGTTTCAGATTCCAAACCATTTAACCTCCCATGCATGGATGGTTGAATGGCTCAGGTGCAACTCCCCCGGCGCGGCGGTGAGAATGACACGGGTGCCGCAGTTGGGGGTCCCAGACGTTCCGGTGATGGTTTGACAAGGGGAAAAAATGTGAAAAATGGCAAACCGAATGTCAACAAATAACAAATGTCTGTATGTGTGTATTGAAAAGGGGGATATTGTTATCAACTAAAACCTCTAAAACTGTTTGGGACTTCACCCGGGGAAATGACATCATGCATGATGAGTAGCCGAGGGTAAACTGACATAGATGTGGAAAACCCATGGTTTTTTAGCAAAATTATCTGCAAATGGTGAGTTTTCCAGCATGAATACTAATGTAAATGTTCACAGGAGGGTAACCGTTTGGATTGGGGGTACCATTTTTTACTCAGAACAAGCTGAGGTTTTGAACATGTGCATATGAATGATAGGATATATATGCCCGATACTTTGCTTAAAGTTCTAAATGTCCACGTGACATGTAGATATGCCATGTGCCCAATGGACATTGGCAGACATTGGATTTTTGGATGATTACTGTAAGGAGTAAGGAGAAGCAAAGTAGGAGGTCAAACATCAATGTGAAGGGCCCTTTACCTTTTGAAATCCCTTGACATTCAAATTTGTGACAGAAACCATCACAGTTTCCCACATGCCTCACCTATTCATCCAGCCCGTGTCACGACAACAATTTCTGACGATGGTCTTCTACATGAAGGTGCGCTCAAAGTTGGGCCGGTTGGAAGATTTTGAGTTTGAAAAACTCTGTGGGAGATGAAGCTAGGGAACACACGGGAACATGATGAGCTGCACCAAGAAGGTGCTACCTCCATGTTGCAGTTGTATGATGGCGCATCATTTAATCATTTAATCATTTGCAGCGGAACCATTCCTCATTCCTCGGAAACATCCAGGAAGACAATTTTCGAAGGCTTCACATCCTTCATTCTTCAGCCATCTTCGGCCCAGGAAACTTCGGCCAGCCATCCGGCCCAGCCATTCCCAGCCATCCCCGGCACAGCATGGCTGAAATGAAGACCTACGACCTGATGAAGGACGCCCCAGGCTGCACTGGGATGTTTTGGCGCGCCGATCCTCGCAGCGGGAAGAAGGGCAGCATGGATAACTGGCCCAGAGATGGAGCGCAGTTGCAGGGCATTGTGCATGAAGCTCTGCTGTTTTTGCAAGTGTTTGTTTCTCCCCCATGGAATTGTCAGGAATCGAAAAGGTAGAGCTTGAGGCCCGTGTTTAGATCCCTTATTTATCTTTAAAAAAAAAGTCGGTGGTTTTGCTTTTCCTCGCGGAGCTGTCGAAAAATGGGATATCATTCCTACGGCATACTGTGGTATAATAATTGCATCATTTGCACCATGGACTATATTTTGATGGGGTGCCCGATGTTTCGGAAGTCCATGTTCTCTCGTTTTTTCTGTTGTTTGCGATCAATCTAAAACATATCATATGCATTCACTATGTCACAATTACCATTGCAAGGAATGGAAGATCAAGAATACTTTGTGGGGGGAAATTGTTTGCCTATCTGTTCAAACAATGATAATACATGATAATCAGCTTGCACATTGAAGATATTGAAGCCACGCGTGCCAAAGACCCGGGATTTCCGGATGATTTCAGTGATTCCAAATAGTTGACCTCAACCAATCCAAGGAAGTCAATGGCGAAAAGTGGCTGGAGTGTAAACAGGTGAAGCAGAAGGGTGGCTCTTGGATTTCCTGCGAAGCAGATCAGTGGATGCCTTTCAGATACTCGCAGTACTACTTGCAAGAGGCCTGAGACACTTCCCATCCCCAGTGAAATGTAGTGAGGATTCAATCCCGGGGGCTGGAACTTGTACAGCTTTGATATCTCGATGTTGGGAGGATGTCCCACGTCCAGACTCTGTTGAGTTTTCGCTCTGTGAGGCCTGAAAGGCCCTTTAGGCCCTTCAGGCCCTTCAGGGACAGCAGACCAGATTCGATGCTGGCTGCATGTTTGGGACAGCAGACCACACTTGCACATCGCAAAAGAAGGATCCATGCATTGCCATGCCAGTCCTTGACCTGTCGGACCTGTCATCCTTACCTTGCTGGATGCTAAAAATGGCTATCTCCAACTAGACTTTGGGATCTTTGGGTGCTGTGCTTCAACCAAGATAGCCAGAGTCAACAGGGCAAGTCAACAGCAGCCCCAATTATATCATCATCCTGGCTTCTTTGCCTTGTCCCGCCACATCGACTGGGCAGGGTGGTGACAAGCTCTACGCGATCATCCGCGATCTTCGATTTAAACACAACGGGGCCCCATCATTTTCTGATGGCTACAGTGCAGTAGCTGAAATGTGATGAAATCTATGGAGATGTTTGTAATCATTTACCCGCTATTTTAGCCGGATGTTATTTTTCTATCTTTTTTGGGTCGGTATACTAATTACCACTGTATGCCCTCCGGTAAGCTGACATAGATGAGGAAAATCCATCATTTGTAGATCATGTTCTGAACCGGAAACCATGAGTTGTTCACATCTTTCCCAGGGAAACGATGCGCCATATGTCAACCAGACCACCTCACAACCTGAGGCCTACCAACTTTGCTTTTCACATGGCCCGGCCGTCGCTTGGTGATGCAGGATCCGGGTTGCCATGCGATGCCATAGGAATCAATGACGCCAATGATGAGGTTTATATAACCTGCTTCAACTGCTGTGTTGAAAGAATATGGTGGCATTTTAACTACATAAACAGTAACTATATCTATATATATATATATTTGTTTTTTTTTATGAGTAATATTAATTAATGCATGTAGATATCATATGATATGCTTCTAATTGCATATTATATATATACACACGGGAGGAATGATGGATAAGTCTGGATAAGTTGATGTTTTGAAAAAAAATGGGGTTGGGTCAATACCTATTATATAATACCATTATTAGTGGAATGAACATCCATTTACCAGCTATTTTGATGTTCACCAGGGGTACAAGGTTTTGACACACTGTCAAATGATTTTAGAGAGCAAAAACTGGTTGATAAAGATTGGGGACCAAAGCTTCCATGAAAATTTGGGGATTGAAGTGATTTACCTCAACGAAAGATGGGAATTGAAGTGCCCATTTAGAAACACTTGGGCCAGGAAATTTATCCTATACCTGAGTGATGTTCCGTTGCGGTGAGGTGTTCAGTAGCAAGAAAAGGCGATAGCAACGATCGGCCAAAGCCGATGCAAATGCAATCACAGCTTTGGAAAAGGATAGAGTGAGAAATGGTGAGAATGAATAGCTTTACAGTAGTTTCGATCAGTTCTAGACAGAAGCAGTTGGAGCTTGCCCAAAGGTCCTAAATTGCCAGAAGGCCAAGTTGGTTGACCCAAGCTATCGGACCACACCATGAACGTGGCGCTTGCTACAGGTTGTCCACTGGTAGATCTTTTGGAGGCTTGGACCAGGGGAGCCAAAGGTGCTCTTTGGAATGAGCAGATATCGGATTAAGAGATGAAGTGCATGTTGTGTGTTTTTTGAATTTTCAGAAGCCTAGTCAGCAGTAGATTTGTACGCTGATGTTTGAAGGGATACATATATATATACTTTTCAGCTGGCCCTTTCTGGAGCCAGAATTGGAGTAAGGTGAACCATCAACGCCATGAAACCCTGTCGGACATATCGTCTCAAAACCTTGGGTAGCCACAACTGAGCATGGGCCATGGGCCAATACTTGTGACATTCCAACCTAAAGACGTCCAGAGGGGGCAAGGAACATGCTGTGAACATCCAGGGAAAATCAAAGATTGTTGAAGTTGAAGATGTAGCAGTTGATAGGTGATCAACATCCCCATTATTTATATGGCTTCAACCATCCTTTTGGTGCAGGAATTCGCACCCATCCACGCATCAGGTTATGGTCGTGGACATGAGGCGCGGGTGCACCTCCCACATCCGACGATTCATTCGGATCGGATCATTGGAGGTCCAAAGTACCCTATGTTTTCTTGAAGTTGATCCGGGGGCATTTAAGAGAAAACCATAGGAAAACCAATAGAAAACCACACGTTTTTTTCTGTTTCAAATGTTGACATCCTTTCTCGTGGATTGTTGTTGGATTGGAATGTAATCTTTTTTATGCTAGCGGCGCTGCTAGCGACCCCATAGGAAAACACCATTTTCTAGTTTCTGGGGGTTGCAATAACGTTTAATAGCATGTGCATTGATGGAAGGTGCAATGTTACTTGACGTTGCTTGTAAGGTGCAGGTGATGCCGCACTACTCAAAGGTGACTTCATCTAATCTAATTTAATCTATGCTACAGTATTTAATGTTGACTTCTCCTAACACAGATGATGCTTTGCTATGTCAGATTAAGTTGAACTAGCATGCATTATTGTACGCTGCTTATACAAATCTTGCACTTGCACACATGTCTTGCACTCTCAGTGAATTGCACTAACATTGACGTTGACCTGCACTAACATGCGTAATGTTACGCTACTTGCTTTTGATGGTGGGGGTTTCGGGTTGGGTGGGGGGGTGGGGTTGCAATAACGTTCAATAGCTTGCATACATACAAGATGCTACGCTACTTTACGTGAACTTCAGTTCGAATATGATGTGATGCTACTTCAAACTAACCTCTTCTCACATAGGTAATGCTACGCTAAATCAAGCACACTTCATGTAACATAGATGCTGCTACGCTACTTGACGTTAACTTAATTTCAAATAAGTTGCTATGTTACTTGAAGTTAACTTCATGTAAGATAGATGATGCTACGCTACTTAACATTAATATCATATCAATTAAAATGTTATGCTACTTGAAGTTCAGTTCATGTAACATAGATGATGCTGCGCTACTTATATAATGTTAACTTCATTTCAAATAAGGTATCTCTTGTGAGAAAGTTGGGTTCTTTGGTTTACAGAAAAGACTCCTGAAAACCGCAATTCCACTGGCTCAAAATGAAAAGAGGCTGGCCTTCCTGCAAATACCAACAAATTTAAAGCCCTGAAATCTTGACTTCCACATAAAAATGCCTCCGAAATGCAGGTGTTGAGCTCTTGCCATTTGGAAGAATGTTCAAATTCCTCAGGGTCCCTATTGGTATTGATGAAATCGTCATGAACGTAATGCGTCAAACATTGCAAAAAAAAAAACTGATATTTACCAACCAAATTTTGTGTGGCTGCTTCCGGGCTTGAACGCCCTTATTCTGTATTCTCATGGCTTGGGATACTTCAAGCAAACAAATTGCCTTCATTTACGCGTCGATATTTGTTGTGCTTTCTGTTTGCTTCTTCCAAACCCAAAGTTCAAGTAACATGGCCATGGCTCAAAAAAATATTGACCGTCTAAATTGAGATGGAGGTCAGTACTATTACATACTATTATTATCTATTACTAACCCTCTGGTTATTTAGCTGCTAATTTAGCTTTGGAAAAATACCACTGTGAATGGGTGATAGGCGGAAGCTGCCGATTGGTTGCCCGCCTCCTGCGGTTCCACGTGGCAAGCCACGCAACGATGCTTGGAAAAAGCCATTTGTGGACTGGAAAAATGGATAGAAACATATAGAAACCATGGGAAAATGGCAAGAAAAGGTGGTTTGGAAGATTTTAGAAGTTTAGCTCCTTGTTTGAAGTGAAGTTGAAAGATGAAAAATATGAACGAGAAAATGCAGTATGACTTTCGACGGCACAAACCAATCTGCAGAATGATTTGCTTTGCTGATCCCCATGCACACCCGAAAGTCGTATCCTCCGATTTGCTGACTCTAGCTGGTAGATCCGTTGGTCAACATGTGTGGTAGTGGACCTTCCCAATTTTCCCTACCACAATCACAGAGGTATAGCTAAACATGCTGCACCCTCAGCATGACTGTCGTCATGTCAACAAGAAAAAACAATATTTCAATATATTTCAATCAACATGTCTTCATGCCACAGCGGTTATCAACAATTCAGGTACCACTTTGTTGCTTGAGACCCCATGAGTCATGGATCAACACCTTGCATGACCTCCATGTTTTCTCTGGCCGATGTGAGGACAAGTGCCGCCTTCATCACCCCCAGCTTTGGTTCCCAAGACACAACAGGCTGAAAGCCGCAGTCCCAGCCCCCCACATACCCCTGCCAGATCCCCACCAAACCAACAAGAACGAGCCATGGGCCGAGCACGCACGGATGCTCAGCATCCAGCTCCGAGTCCCAAGTTCTTTGCAGCCTCAGCTTCCTTCGAACGCTCTGTCAGCGATGGAGACAGGGTATCCCCCAGCCCTCCACTGCCGCGCACCAACACCGCGGACCCCTTTTCGCCCCCCGTGCGACCGTCGCGCATGGCCCCAGGTCCGGGGCGGGTGGAACGCCGCTTCTCGTTGCCTGCAGAGAGCTCGCCCTGGTTCAGCCCGCAGGAAATGGCGGCCGCCATGGCGCCAGTGCCGCAAGACCGGCCCAGCGACCCCGCGGCCGAGTCAGCGTCGTGGCCGGTGAATCCACCACCGTTGAAGCCCATGGTGGCACCCATTGTGCGACCCATGGTGCAACCACCACCACCCGCAGCATCACCAGTAGCATCACCAGTAGCATCACCAGTAGCATCACCAGTGGCATCCCCAGCTGTATCACCAGAGGCATCACCTCCAAGAAGGCCAGTTGAAGTGGAGAATGATGCTCGGCGATTGTGTGGCTGGTTTCATTTGGGAAATACAGAGGTTTGGGATGTCGAGCCACGAAATCTTGAAATAATTATTTGATATACGTGGCGGTCACCTACATCAAAATCATTCAACATCATCATCATCGACATAAGCACCAACATCACCATCATAAGCACAGTATCACCACCATCAGCAACATGATTATTGTGTATAATAATGACCATCGTGATTTCATCACATGTTTTCGGCATGATCATTATATCATTGTAGTGTTTCTCCTGTCATCCCAGGTGACCCAACAGCCATCGCTTCCCAAAGATGGTGACAGCCATCACTTGCAGGGCTTCGTTGGCGACTTGGACTGCAGCTTGTTCCGCCTGCCTCCCTGGGGGTCCCTAGTGGTTCAAACGCCGCTTTTCCATCGCCAAGTTTGGATGCCTCTGCGCCTCTGCGAGCCTTAGACCTCCAACATTTTGAGGCTTAGAATTTTGGAATCCTACGTGACCGACAGAGCTGGCCATCAATCTCGCGTTCTCTTTCCATTGCCGATCTCACCCCCCCTTCAGTCGCATCTCATTCCCCCCACAAAGGGAGACATGGTTCTTCTGGGTCCATGAAAGTGGCTGTAAACCATTGCCATAGATGTAGAAAAAAACATGGTTTCCCTAAGTAAACGATCTACAAGTAAACAGATGCAAATAGTATCAAATAGTGGGCTGTCCATATCTAATGTGTCAGTAAATACACTAGGAAAATCCACGAAAATGCTTTGCAACTGGTAGATTGTCCACTGCTACGTTTGTGTTGAGATGGTAACCCTTGAGGGATTTCTGGACACCCGCACCGCCACTGAGGCGCCAAAGAGACTCAGCCGTCCGTCGAGGCGGAGGCCCAAGAGTCTCAGTCCACGTCATTCTTTTGGGCAGCACTGAAGTAGCCAAAGTCTGGACCCATTGGAATGATGGGATTGATGGGGGAGTGTCAGTGTAGCAGTGTGGTGGTGATGTCACTAAGATCATTTCAGGGTCCAGATCCGTAAGTGTTAGATCCTGCAGGATTGAAAACTCAAAAATACCCAAAAGTTCATATGATGATTCTGTTCCGCCAAAATTGATGCGCGCCACCGCTGGCAGGTTTGAACAGTTTTGAGCAATTTTGAGCAAATTTGAATAGAATTGAGCAGATTTCTTTCCGCTTAAAAAAGATGCCTGATCTAAACTCTATCAAATCTAGCATCTAAAACGATATCTGTGATGATGGATAGCTTTTTGGTGGTTGGTCACTCCAAGAACATACCTGCAGCGTTTGTAAAGTCTTCACGTATCATCCAGTCGGCTGCCTCGAATCTTTCGAGCTGCAGCAAGGGCATTCCAAAGGGTGGTGTTCAAATAAAGTTGTCTCACTTGGGAGGCTATCCAATCAGCAGATGTGGGGAATGAGATTATCGGGTCAGATAGAGGGAGAGAAAAGAAGCAAGACTAATATTTACCTTTCTTCGAGTGACCCCCACCCACTGACATTATATCTGACATATTAATATATTCTGTCATTCTATCTGACATTTTACCTGACATATTTTCTTACATTCTATCTGACATTTTAGCTGACATATATTCTGACATTCTATCTGGCACCTATTTGGCATTCTATCTGACATTTTATCTGACATATCTTCTGTCATTCTATCTGGCATTCTATGTGACATTTATCTGGCATAGTTTCTGACAGTTTATCCGACAGTTTACATCAGCTGCATTTGGAGCTCGCGATTGTGTCCCGGCCCCGGCGTGCCCCAGCGGAGCCGGCGAGAATGCTCGGGTCCATATTGGCAGAAGGAAGAGGAGAGGAAGAGACGAGAAGGAGGTGAGGAGGCGAGGTGAGAAGTTGCGCCTGTTCAAATCTAGAGACCTTCACCTGGCAGGTGGGGAATTAATTATGTAGAATGCATAATTGTTGAGGTACATCAAGCCACATTATCATGTCATGTCCTGGACTTGGGCCCATTCTCAATGCATTGCTGGTTATTTTCCATGAGACTCCCCACCGCCTCCCAAAAATTAGATACCCTCAATACAGTAAGTGCCAAGCTGTCCTTGGCTCGCCTTCAGCAAGATGCTGAACTCCCGGAGAGATCCGGAGAGGGCGATGGAGAGAGAGAGAGAGAGAGAGAGAATACAGTAAGTCAGTCCCTCAGAAGCCCTTAAGAAAGGTTCCATTCTTTTTCGGGGGGTGTATACATGTGTATACCTTATGAGCCATACTCAGTTGATGATTCATGGCCCCTTCAAAAAACACAGCGGCCTTGTGCAGGGAGAAGTTCAGCACGTACCCAGCGGCCCCAGCGGCCCCAGCGGCCGGCGGGCATCTCGATTGGCCTTGGTTCCAATAGGCCCAGCGTTTGGAGAAGGGGAAGGGAAGATTGACAGGGAACTCCTATGCGGTGCAGAAAACGATGGTTTCCTTCGTTGTTTGTTCATTGAATACCATGGCTTTCCGAAACATCTTCCCATGGTTTTAACATGTTTTAACAATCCATTGAAAAGAGCAACTGCAGAAAATGGACCAGAAAAATCATTTGAAAAGATGCCTGGTTCAACCAAGGATTTAACCATCAGAACATGGGAGAGGGTGAACCAAATAAATAAATAAATATATTATATATATATATATATGTGTGTGTATATGTATATATATATATATACATATATATATATATATATACATGTGAATTCCAGTTCATGCCAGCCTTTGTCCATTCGATTGTCTTGAGGGTTTATGCAGATATGAACGAAGGGTTCATGACCTGCTCGATATATGGTGGCTCAAGGGCCCATACTTTCAGGACGCGACGGGGAGAAAGAATAGCGTGTGTCGCCATTGTGGTCTGGTGATTGGAGAACTATCAGTTCTTTGGGGAAGACTGTTTATCCATCATTGTTGTGGCCAACAATCCTTTAACTACCTGGTATCTGTGGACAGAAGTTCATTTGGGAAAACATCTTTGCTACCTCGTGGACGAGGTCATCACTTTCAGGAGGCTACCAGTGTGACTGAGGGATCTTGACCCAGTCATACTGGTAGCGGAGCCAGTTGGCTCGTGCTGCCAGGTTTTGCACGTAAAGCCGGAAAGGTGAGGATCCAAAGAAGTGTCTGAGGCCACCATGTCTGAAGGCACATCCGAAGAGAAGTCAGCAACAGGACTATGGAGCCAGTTGCCCAGTTTTGACCCAAGCTCAGATGACATCCGTGAGTTTTCACAGAAAGCCCGTTTCCTGCATGGAGTGTTCCCAGCAAAAGACAAAGGGAACCTTGCTCCACGACTTGCAATGCTTTGCAAAGGGACAGCCTGGTCCCAAGTGCGTCAACTTGACCCACAAAAGTTGACCGAACCAGAAACCGGAGTGGAATATCTCCTCGAAGCCTTGTCAGCGTGGGAGGAAACCTCAGAGTTGAAAACTTTCGAGTTGTTTGAGAAATGCTTGTACAAAGTGACCCAGAGGAGTGACGAGGCAACCCATAGCTATGCCTTGCGGCTTCATGCAGCCTTCAACGACCTTGGAGGCAAAATCACAGTCCAAGACATGCAGGCCTTTGTCTTGTTGAGGCAGTCGGGGTTGTCGAACGAAGACAAGAAGCGTGTGCTCTCAATGACCAATGGAGAGTTGAAACTGAAGTCGGTTGAGCAAGCCATGAGAACTCTCTCGACCAAGGTTTTGCTCAGCTCTGGTGAACCACGCAAAAAGATTTACCCAACCAACTATGTTGAACCAGATGATGTCCCACCGGGAAATGACGAGGAAACACCAATTCAAAGCACCTACAGCGCCATGACTGAGGACGAGGACGTTCTGCTTCCTGATGCGCTGGAGCAAATGGCTTTGTCTGGTGATGCTGACGCTTTGACAGTGCAACAGTTCGAGAAGGACTTTGAGGAGATGATGCAAGATGTGCCAGATATGCAACAGGCACTCCTGACATACCAGGAGGCAAGACAAAGAATCAATGACCGCCGACGTGGAAGAGGGTTCTGGCCTTCGAAATCAAAGGGCAAGGGATTCAGCCGGGATGCCACGACAGGCAAAGGCTTCCGAAAGGGGGGACAGCGAAGTGGAAAAGATGAGCTTTTAGCTCGCATCAGCCGTACTCACTGCAAAGCATGTGGCCAGATCGGCCACTGGAAAGCTGAATGCCCACTCCGAAAAGATGCACCCCGCGAACAAGCCAATGTTGTGCAGCCGGAACCAGAAGTCGAAGGACCAACCAGTCCTGACTTGCCTCAAGTGATCTTCGAAGACATCCAGGCGGGAGTTGAGAAGTTTGAAGATTGTTTTTCTGTACAGAGTTCTCTGCATCCGAGTCCCATTGTCTTGTCTGCCGATGTCCGTCGAAAAGCCGTCAATTTCCTTAAGTCTAGGATGGGGAAATACCATAATCTGAGGGGTAAGCAAGATAAGAGGGGTAAGCTGGGATATAAACATAGTCTGTCAGCCAAGAGGGTGCCACCACAAGCCCTCAGGAGTCCGATGAAGCTCCAGGGACAGCTGTTGATGCCCACCAGTGAAGCCGAATGCCTGGCCAGCCAAACGGTTCATCGAGTGACTTGCACAGCAGGTCTTGCCATACTCGATACAGGTGCCAGTAGAAGTGTCATAGGATCAGAGCATGTGCCCGATGTCCTGCAAAAGTTGCCACCGGCCGTCCGTTCTCAGATCCGCGAAGTCCCAAGTCATGTTGGTTTTAGGTTCGGAAACAATCAAACCGCATACAGCTTCAAGCAGTTGCAAATTCCCCTCAAGCATGGACGTCAAAGAATCTGGTTGCTTGTTGAAGTTGTCCCGAAAGCCACACCGTTTTTGATCTCGATCAAGACCATGAAAAGCCTGGGTGCCAATATTGACCTAAGTAAGAACACATGCTACTTGCAAAAGCTGAACAGGTCTCTGCCATTAGTGGAAAATCAGAACGGTTTGTTCATGATCGACATGTCAGATTTGTGTGAGGAATCTGAATCCAATGAAGCAGCCGCTTTTGTCGCATCAAGCACACCGATTCGAGCACCCCCAGGACTTGATCCACCTGAGTCAAGTGACCATGCCGTCCAGACAGGAAGTCTTCGAGGGCCTCCGAACGTTGTCGGAGGAGGTGATGGAGAGTCTTCGAATCCTGTTCTTCATGATCTTCACGTTGACCAAAGCCATCAACCCAGAGGAGAATGTCCCAGACCACGAAGTGAATCCGATTCACCAACTGGTTCACGAGGTTCGAGTTCAACGTCAGAAGATCAGCGAGCTGGGCCAGATCATCACAAACAAGATGATGGATCCTCACAGTCGATCCAGTGGACCACCGTCACCAGACCCAATCGTCGGTTCAGAAGTTTGGGAGATCATGGAAGAAGAGGAGCTGCAACAAGCAGCCATGGGCATCAAGACAGTGTCAGCGGCCCCAGGTACTTCACAAGTGCCGATGATGATTCCAACGACGATGCCAATGCCGAGTCCAGCAGCTCCCAAGACTCCAACAAAGATCGCTGGCATACCTTTGCCTGGTCGCCCATCCCAGAGTTCCGCAGCAGCAAGCATGCCAGGAGTGAATGCCAACAGTCAGGTGGCTCTCACTCAGCAAGCTCTGGTCAACTGGGGCCAAAAGAAGATCTCATGGGGAAAGAAACATCCGGGCAAAACCGATTTCCAAGTGTACGAAGAGGACGCCAGCTACGTCAAGTGGGTTCTGGCTCGTATCGGAAGTTTGGGAGAGGAAATCGAGGACTTCGCCAACTATGCGGTGACACGTCAACGGCTCGAGGCAGCAGCAATGAATGCCCCGCCGTAGATCATGCATGGCAACCGATTCCTGAAAAGGTGCACCTCAAAACCAATCATGAAGCCTATGTGACCACTGCAGAAGAAGCTCAATGGTTAAAGGAAGTCCATAAGATGATACGTAAGGGTAATAACCATTGTCAACAACTTGATGTCCTTGAAGTCTATGCCTATGAAGATAGCAAAATAACTCAGGTGGCACAAGCATGTGGTCTGAAAGCCCGGAGATTCACCAAAGAAGATGGTGATCTCTCAACTGCTGAGGGTCGTAGTAACCTATTGATGACTGTAATGTTGAGTAGGCCCAAGCACTTGTGGTTGGCCCCAGAATGTGCTCCGTGGTGTGCCTGGAATCGATTCAATGCAGCTCGCAGTGCATCCGGATTCCAACGTGTCAATCATGTCCAGGATGAGGCCAGAGTCCATCTCAAGTTGTGTAACCTGCTTTTCAAAATACAGCAATCCCATGGAGGACACACTCACTTGGAGAACCCTTGGACATCCGATATGTGGAATCAGAAAGAAATCCGTGAACTCTTGCAGGGATCGTTGACTGCTCAGCTCGATCAGTGCATGTTTGGATTGCGCCACCCGGAAACAACCGAAGCCATGCAGAAAAGAACAAGAATCCAAACGACATCCAGGACAGTCTTTGAAGGACTAGATCATCGATTATGCAATCATGATCACAAACATGAACAAATAGCAGGTACATGTCACTGGAGAGGTAAAACGATCCGAGTTTCTCAATTTGCAGGACACTATCCAACCACGTTTGCAAAGGCTATTGTAAAATGCATACTACGGGACAACACGGGACCCATAGAAAGTCCAGTTTATCATGTTGATGATGAACCTGTGGAACCTAGGGCCAAGAAAGCTAGGACCTCCGCACCTGAACTGCCTGATGCCGACATGGATGGTGGAGACAGCAATCCATGGAAACAAGTACTTGAGCAGGTTCGAAGTGATCTGCCCAAGTCCGGAATCAAAACCTGGACGAACCCCCTGCATGCTGTATTCCGAGCGGTTCAAGCCCAGATGCCAGAGCAACAAATCGGTGCCATCAAAGCTGGTAAGGGTCTTGACAGGTACATATGTGCCGAGACTGGCTGGGAAGATGAGTTTCCGCTGAGAAAGACTCGCTTCACCAAGAAAGTAGAAGATTTAGGTATAGAAGATTGGACAAAACTCACTAAAGGCAAACGCAATCGCCATGCCAGACCGAGTCATGTTATGGTTTGTATATTTGCCAGAGCGAAGCATCGGACACAAGAGGAAGGGCCACAAGAGCTTTCCCAGCAGGCACCAGCCACACCAGGCATGGAAGTTCCCGACCTAGACAAAGCCAACCTGGTTCTGGGTCACCTTTGTCTTCCAATCCCTATGTGCCAGTTCCGACGTGGACACCTATGTCAGCTAGTGTTTCGGGACCCAAGTTTCAAGAGTTAACCGAAGAAGACAAGACAGCCATTCGGCGTCTACATAACAACTTAGGTCACCCAACTGCCGAGAGACTAGCTCGACACCTGTCCGAAGCCAATGCGAGACCTGCCTTGATTGGAGGTGCCAAAGACTACCTCTGTGCGTCATGCGCAGAGAGGGTGAAACCCGCTCTCACTACTCCAGGAAACCTGAAAGACCCAAAAGAGTTCAACGAACGTATATCACTAGATGGTTTTGAGTGGACCAGTTCAAAAGGGTATAAGGGGTATGTGTTACATGTACTTGATGAAGCAACCCGGTTTCATTTAGGTCTGAGGGTAACCCGAGATAGTCAGTCCTTCATAAAGCTTCTCAAATTAATGTGGTTCCAATGGGCAGGATATCCAAAACAAATGGCACACGATCAAGGTGGCGAATTCATGACCGTGGAATGGAAGGATCTCTTGCGCCAACATGGCATCCAAGCAGTGTTATCAGCCGCCCCGTGGCAACGTGGACGCATCGAGCGTCATGGAGGCATAATAGAAGAAATGCTGAGTAGAATAGATCAAGAGTTTCCCATCGAGACGTCACAGCAGTTTGATGAAGCATTGATGCAGTGTTTTCATGCCAAAAACACCATGTCCATTGTCTCAGGATACAGTCCAGAGCAAGCTGTTTTAGGGCGTGCCTCGATGCTCCCTGCATCGATTGTGTCTGACGAAGACACAAGTTCCCATCTAGCATGTCAAAGCGAAGACTTGGACAGTGCAAGATTTCAACAACGTTTGCAGGTTCGTGCCTCTGCCCGTGCCGCTTTTGCAAAGGCTGATAACAGCAGTGCCATCAGGCGTGCAATGCTGAGACAGTCCAGAGGTGAAGTCCATCAATGGTCATGTGGTCAACTGTGTATGTACTGGGATAGGCGAAAATCCCCCAATGTCATGGAAAAGGGTCGATGGAACGGACCAGCACAAGTAGTCTGCCAGGAGTCAAGAACAATTGTTTGGGTCACCCACCTCAACCGACTGCTTAGATGTGCCAAAGAAAATCTTCGACCGGTATCCATGCGTGAATTTCAACAACACTCGACGTTTGTACAAACATCAGATCCCAATCAACTTCAACATATGTCCCAACAACTACAAAGGAGCCTTCGGGAAAGAAGTGGACTATTTCAATACCTCGATATGAGTTATGATAGTCCTGATCCCAGAACTAATCCGGAAGATAATCCCGAAGAAAACAACGACCCCAATCTTTCAAGTAATGCTTCAGTTCAACCAGAAGAAGAACCCAACAGAAGAATCTCCCTTGACACCCAACTTGATGCTCAGAGACTGTCTGACGCCATAGAGACTCCCGTACCAGAATCACCAGTCTCCCCAACACCGGTTGAAGCTGAGAACGACGCGGAACAGAGTGACGATGCGGATCGAGATCTTAACTCAACTGTCACAATGGAATCAGACTCTGAACCCCTGCCAAACGGCATGCAGCCCGTCTATAATGTTTCCATATGTGAAAATGTTGCAGGTTCTGATATAGTTGTAGAAGACCAGTCAATAGCCTGGGAATCCAAAGACACTCTGGAACATGCATGCGTTTCGTTTGACTTTGAAATGCCAAAGCAACAGCTCTCCCGGTTCCTGAAGATGCCCAAAGAGTATCTTCCTTGTCTGACAGCTGCTGCGAAGAGATCACGAAATGAGGTAAAATATGGAGAATTGACGTCAAAAGAAAGAGAGCTATTCCAAGCTGCCAAACAGAAGGAACTACAATGCTGGCTTGACACCAAGACCGTGCAGGCTATCATGCGTGACAGGATACATCCGAGCCGAATCATGTCATCCCGATGGATACTTACTTGGAAAGAGGATCCTACATCAGACACGGGAAAGAAAGCCAAAGCCCGACTGGTTGTAAAAGGTTTCCAAGACCCAGACATTGACTCGGTTTGTTCTGATAGCCCAACTCTCACGAGAGATTCGCGGATGCTCCTGCTACAAACAGTAGCCAGCCAACAGTGGATTGTGCAAAGTTTTGACATTACCACTGCTTTCTTGCGTGGACGTTCGGATGAGCGTGAACTAGCCATGGAAGCTCCTATAGAACTAAGAGAACTTTTAGGTATGACCCCACAACAGGTTTGTCTTCTCAAAGGAAATGCCTATGGAAGGGTTGATGCCCCACTCTTATTCTATAAAGAGTTCCGCAAGAGACTTGAAGACGTAGGTTTCAGTGTGCATCCTTTAGATAATTGCTTATTCCTGCTCCGCAATCCGCAAAACCCAAAGATCCTGGACGGAATACTGGGGACCCATGTGGATGACGGGATCGGTGGTGGTAACAAAAATTTTGAAGCTGCACTTGAAAAACTACAAGTTAACTTGCCATTCGGTTCCAGGGAATATGGAAAGTTCAAATTTACTGGTCTTGAAATTGAACAACTACCGGACTTTTCCATCAAAGTAAATCAAGGAAAATATATTCACCAAATAGCACCCATTGATGTTCCAAAATCCAGGAGGGTAGAAACAACTAGTCCAGTCACAAGCCATGAGTTGCATCAGTTGCGAGGGCTTTGCGGAAGCCTTCAGTACGCGGCAGTACATTCAAGGCCTGACTTGGCTGCACGAGTAGCTCACCTCCAGAAGGGCATCACCAGTGCTACGGTTGAGTCATTACTTGAAGGAAATAGAACACTGAGAGAAGCACAACAACATGCAGAGACAGCAGTGATAGTTCGGTCGATTCCCATGCACAGTATCTGCTTTGCAAGTTTTGGCGATGCGAGTTTTGCTTCCGCCAAGCAGTTGTCCGCACAACAGGGTTTGTTCATCATGGCATGCACTGAAAGACTTGGAAATAATGAGACCACTGAATTTTCCCCCATCGTTTGGCACTCCAAACAGATAGGCCGTGTTGTAAGGTCGACCTTAAGCGCTGAAGCCTATGCTATGTCGAGTTCGTTGGACAAACTCACATGGATCCGTTGCATGTGGGGTTTCATAAAAGATCCAAACTTCTTATGGTCCAAGCCGGAGACCTCCCTAAAACAAGAACCATCTGGTTTAATGATTACTGATTGTAAATCCCTCTTTGACCTGATAACGAAAAATGCAGTGCCCAACTGCCAAGAATGGAGGACTACAATCGAAGTCATGCTACTTAAGGAGCAATCCAAAGACCATACTACATGCCGTTGGGTCTCAACCGCCATCATGCTTGCAGACGGATTAACCAAGGTCATGGACAATACGTTCTTGAGAACGGTCTTGCAACTGGGAAAATTTAGAATCTATGATGAAGACTTAACCCTTAAACAAAATGCCAACAGGAAGTATGGTATCACCTGGGTTAACAATCGAATTTAAAATAGAGACGAGTGTGAATTCCAGTTCATGCCAGCCTTTGTCCATTCGATTGTCTTGAGGGTTTATGCAGATATGAACGAAGGGTTCATGACCTGCTCGATATATGGTGGCTCAAGGGCCCATACTTTCAGGACGCGACGGGGAGAAAGAATAGCGTG
>CAMXCT020003685.1:45000-57082 GCA_947184155.2 Cladocopium goreaui | reverse complement strand
GACGGGACGTTAGGTACTTTTTTGGCGTGGTTTTGGAACTAGTTCGTCCTTCAGAGCCATGGTGTTTTCCTGCCGGGAGCTGCTTTTTTCGCAGTTGTTTTCCTGCGAGCGGCCGCAGGCAACAGAAATTCTCGAAAAAGGTCGTTTTTCTAGGATTTCAGACGGGACGTTAGGCACTTTTTTGGCGTGGTTTTGGAACTAGCTCGTTCTTCAAAGCCATGGTGTTTTCCTGCCGGGAGCTGCCTTTTTCGAAGTTGTTTTCCTGCGAAAAAGGTTGTTTTCTAGGATTTCAGACGGGACGTTAGGCACTTTTTTGGCGTGGTTGTGGAACTAATTCGTCCTTCAGAGCCATTGTGTTTTCCTGCCGGGAGCTGCTTTTTTCGAAGTTGTTTTCCTGCGAGCGGCCGCAGGCAACGGAAATTCTCGAAAAAGGTTGTTTTTCTAGGATTTCAGAAGGGACGTTAGGCACTTTTTTGGCGTGGTTTTGGAACTAGTTCGTCCTTCAGAGCCATGGTGTTTTCCTACCGGGAGCTGCTTTTTTCGAAGTTGTTTTCCTACGAGCGGCCGCAGGCAACAAAAATTCTCGAAAAAAGTTGTTTTTCTGGGATTTCAGACGGGACCGGCCGACGCAAAGGGGAGCTGCCCGCAGGCAGCAGCAAACAGCAGGCAACAGGCAGCAGCAGGCAGCAGCAGACACAAGTAGACGCAGCAGCAGTAAGCGCAATGGTAGCAGTGCAGCAGCTAGCAGCACGAAAAATTGCGTTTTTCTAGGATGGCACTAATGGGTGTCAAGAACGTGGGCAAGAGCACGCAAAAGGTGCACATAGCCAGTAGCTAGCAGCCAGCGCCAGTAGCAGCCAGCAGCCAGTAGCCAGCAGCCAGTAGCCAGCAGCCTACCAAAAATCTAATCTAGATTTTTCTAGGATTTCAGACGACACGTTGGGCACTTTTTTGGCGTGGTTCTGGCACTCGCTCGTCCTTCAGAGCCCTGGTGTTTTCCCCCCGGGGAGGTGATTTTTTCGAAGTTGTTTTCCTGCGAGCGGCCGCAGGCAACAGAAATTCTCGAAAAAGGTTGTTTTTCTAGGATTTCAGACGGGACGTTAGGCACTTTTTTGGCGTGGTTTTAGAACTAGTTCGTCCTTCAGGGCCATGGTGTTTTCCTGCCGGGAGCTGCTTTTATGCTTTTTTCGAAGTTGTTTTCGGAAAAAGGTTGTTTTTCTAGGATTTCAGAAGGGACGTTAGGCACTTTTTTGGCGTGGTTTTGGAACTAGTTCGTCCTTTAGAGCCATAGTGTTTTCCTGCCGGGAGCTGCTTTTATGTTTTTTTCGAAGTTGTTTTCCTGCGAGCGGGCGCAGGCAACAGAAATTCTCGAAAAATGTTGTTTTTCTAGGATTTCAGACGGGACGTTAGGCACTTTTTTAGCGTGGTTTTGGAACTAGTTCGTCCTTCAGAGCCATGGTGTTTTCCTGCCGGGAGCTGCTTTTTTCGAAGTTGTTTTCCTGCGAGCGGCCGCAGGCAACAGAAATTCTCGAAAAAGTTGTTTTATGTTGTTTTATGTCGTTTTTCTAGGATTTCAGAAGGGACGTTAGGCACTTTTTTGTCGTGGTTTTGGAACTAGTTCGTCCTTCAGAGCCATGGTGTTTTCCTGCCGGGAGCTGCTTTTTTCGAAGTTGTTTTCCTGCGAGCGGCCGCAGGCAACAGAAATTCTCGAAAAAAGTTGTTTTTCTAGGATTTCAGACGGGACGTTAGGTACTTTTTTGGCGTGGTTTTGGAACTAGTTCGTCCTTCAGAGCCATGGTGTTTTCCTGCCGGGAGCTGCTTTTTTCGCAGTTGTTTTCCTGCGAGCGGCCGCAGGCAACAGAAATTCTCGGAAAAGGTTGTTTTTCTAGGATTTCAGACGGGACGTTAGGCACTTTTTTGGCGTGGTTTTGGAACTAGCTCGTCCTTCAGAGCCATGGTGTTTTCCTGCCGGGAGCTGCTTTTTTCGCAGTTGTTTTCCTGCGAGCGGCCGCAGGCAACAGAAATTCTCAAAAAAGGTTGTTTTTCTAGGATTTCAGACGGGACGTTAGGCACTTTTTTGGCGTGGTTTTGGAACTAGCTCGTCCTTCAGAGCCATGGTGTTTTCCTGCCGGGAGCTGCTTTTTTCGAAGTTGTTTTCCTGCGAAAAAGGTTGTTCGTCCTTCAGAGCCATGGTGTTTTCCTGCCGGGGGCTGCTTTTATGCTTTTTTCGAACTTGTTTTCGGAAAAATGTTGTTTTTCTAGGATTTCAGAAGGGACGTTAGGCACTTTTTTGGCGTGGTTTTGGAACTAGTTCGTCCTTTAGAGCCATAGTGTTTTCCTGCCGGGAGCTGCTTTTATGTTTTTTTCGAAGTTGTTTTCCTGCGAGCGGGCGCAGGCAACAGAAATTCTCGAAAAATGTTGTTTTTCTAGGATTTCAGACGGGACGTTAGGCACTTTTTTGGCGTGGTTTTGGAACTAGTTCGTCCTTCAGAGCCATGGTGTTTTCCTGCCGGGGGATTTCAGACGGGACGTTAGGTACTTTTTTGGCGTGGTTTTGGAACTAGTTCGTCCTTCAGAGCCATGGTGTTTTCCTGCCGGGAGCTGCTTTTTTCGCAGTTGTTTTCCTGCGAGCGGCCGCAGGCAACAGAAATTCTCGAAAAAGGTCGTTTTTCTAGGATTTCAGACGGGACGTTAGGCACTTTTTTGGCGTGGTTTTGGAACTAGCTCGTTCTTCAAAGCCATGGTGTTTTCCTGCCGGGAGCTGCCTTTTTCGAAGTTGTTTTCCTGCGAAAAAGGTTGTTTTCTAGGATTTCAGACGGGACGTTAGGCACTTTTTTGGCGTGGTTGTGGAACTAATTCGTCCTTCAGAGCCATTGTGTTTTCCTGCCGGGAGCTGCTTTTTTCGAAGTTGTTTTCCTGCGAGCGGCCGCAGGCAACGGAAATTCTCGAAAAAGGTTGTTTTTCTAGGATTTCAGAAGGGACGTTAGGCACTTTTTTGGCGTGGTTTTGGAACTAGTTCGTCCTTCAGAGCCATGGTGTTTTCCTACCGGGAGCTGCTTTTTTCGAAGTTGTTTTCCTACGAGCGGCCGCAGGCAACAAAAATTCTCGAAAAAAGTTGTTTTTCTGGGATTTCAGACGGGACCGGCCGACGCAAAGGGGAGCTGCCCGCAGGCAGCAGCAAACAGCAGGCAACAGGCAGCAGCAGGCAGCAGCAGACACAAGTAGACGCAGCAGCAGTAAGCGCAATGGTAGCAGTGCAGCAGCTAGCAGCACGAAAAATTGCGTTTTTCTAGGATGGCACTAATGGGTGTCAAGAACGTGGGCAAGAGCACGCAAAAGGTGCACATAGCCAGTAGCTAGCAGCCAGCGCCAGTAGCAGCCAGCAGCCAGTAGCCAGCAGCCTACCAAACATCTAAATTTTTCTAGGATTTCAGACGACACGTTAGGCACTTTTTTGGCGTGGTTCTGGCACTCGCTCGTCCTTCAGAGCCCTGGTGTTTTCCCCCCCGGGAGGTGATTTTTTCGAAGTTGTTTTCCTGCGAGCGGCCGCAGGCAACAGAAATTCTCGAAAAATGTTGTTTTTCTAGGATTTCAGACGGGACGTTAGGCACTTTTTTGGCGTGGTTTTGGAACTAGTTCGTCCTTCAGAGCCATGGTGTTTTCCTGCCGGGAGCTGCTTTTATGCTTTTTTCGAAGTTGTTTTCGGAAAAATGTTGTTTTTCTAGGATTTCAGAAGGGACGTTAGGCACTTTTTTGGCGTGGTTTTGGAACTCGTTCGTCCTTCAGAGCCATGGTGTTTTCCTGCCGGGAGCTGCTTTTATGTTTTTTTCGAAGTTGTTTTCCTGCGAGCGGGCGCAGGCAACAGAAATTCTCGAAAAAGGTTGTTTTTCTAGGATTTCAAAAGGGACGTTAGGCACTTTTTTGGCGTGGTTTTGGAACTAGTTCGTCCTTCAGAGCCATGGTGTTTTCCTGCCGGGAGCTGCTTTTTTCGAAGTTGTTTTCCTGCGAGCGGCCGCAGGCAACAGAAATTCTCGAAAAAGGTTGTTTTATGTTGTTTTATGTCGTTTTTCTAGGATTTCAGAAGGGACGTTAGGCACTATGATGCCATTAAATATCACTGGTTGGTAGTATACCTACCCCTCTGAAAAATATGACTTCGTCAGTTGGGGTTGTAAAATTCCCAATATATGGAAAATAAAATTCATGTTCCAACGCACCAACCAGATCATCGTATCTCTGTTTATTCCCCATTTTGCTTCGCAAAAAATCACACATCTTGCCGTTCAAAATCCACCGCTCACCCGGCCCTCCTTCGAGTAGAGGGCGAAGCAGTCCATCGCCAAGACAAGCGCTGCAAAACCATGGGAAACACTGCTGCTACGAGCTGGGATGCACCAACACCATACCGGGATGAACCCCATGCTGAACCTGAAAAATGGGTAAGTTAACAAACATGCCAACTCAAATAGGATGATGTGATACAGTACCTTAAATTCTTTTTGCCTGTAGCTACCACCAGGACGATCACAAGATCAAAACCCCCCATGTTTTCACCAAATTCATCTACTAAATACTGATAATAATTTAATTGTAACAGTGATAACAATATATATATTCTGATGCTGAAGCTAATGATGCTGCTGATGCTGCTGACTTGGGCCCATGTTTTTTTCTTTCAATTTCACAAACCCAATTATTACGATGTGCCTTTTTCCTTGCGAAGCCTACGACTCACGCAAGGGTGGTCAGACACACCATCCTAAAAAGAAATGGAAAGAAAAAACCATGAGCACAAACCAACAATTCCGGTCAAAAACAAAAAGATAATGGAAAAACACAAAAACAATCAAACAATGAAGAAGTGACAGAACCGTTAAGTCATCAAGAAATAATAGACAATCTTAATGATACATTCCCTTCTTTTGAAATCTTAGTTGAATAAATGAAAACTTTAAAACCCTAACAACCTCAACAAATCCTGACCCAATCAATGATACTCCCCTAAAATAATCAACAAGGTTAGGATGAAACGTTTTTACCAAAAATGTCTTACAACATACATCACAAAAAACATCAACACCAAGGAACGCACGTTCCCCTTTAACATAAAAACCATAACAGGCAACAATGCGTGTAAAACTGTCCCAGGAACATCCTTTCCCCATTTTTTTTGGGGGGGGGGTGCAGGCCTGTACCATATATACGTTCTGACGGCTTGCCAATTCTTCCGGGGTCGGCGGCAGGGGCGGCAGCCCTTAAATATATATATATACCCCATACTTCCCCATACAGGATGTACCCCATTGTCAATATCTGTATCATCCATGAATGAAGGAGTCAACGAATTGTTGAGGTCCCTGCTGTGTTTGCCACAGGTCCAACGAATGCAACCTGCGGCCGGAGGGATGGCTGTGGTCACGGCAACTTGTCAACAAGAACAACCCCTTCAACTGCAGCAAATCTAATATAACGACTGAATGCATCAGGATACAGATTTGAGTTTGTCTGAAAATATGATGCACCAAAAACTCATGGTTTATCATAATTATCCTTGTTGAATTGCTATTTTGGGGGGTATACCGGTATTTCCAGACAACCCCATTTAGAGATTTTTGAAAATGGGTGTTCCTGATTCACCCACCTCCATGTTGTCAAGGTGTTCCCTGATCCCCTGTGCCCGTCCGAAACAACTATTCGTCTGAGCCGAGGGTGCCGGAAATTCAAACCTTCCAGTGGTGATCATTTGGAGCCGTCTTGCGGTGCTTCGTGGAGCTTCCTAGTTAGAATCAATACCAAATGGTTTCTCCTTGATGCATTCATACAAATTTCATAGGGCGTTAGTCAAATGCAAAGTCACATTTTGCAAAGAAGCAACCAAACAGAAAGTCATTGAAAAAGAAGCAGTGTTTGTTACCAAACCCTATCTTGCTCGCAGTCATGAACTCTCGCACTCTTTCTTGCTCGGCGCCAGCAAGATATGCTAGGAGAGACAAAAAGTCAACAGCGCCTGGCTCTCTTTGCACATTGAACTAGCCTGCTCCTTTCTTTCATTGCTGCTTAGTAGTAGGTGCCATCGTCCTTGCCCTGGGCATCCAACAAGCCCTTCCAGTAGTTTGCTTCATAGGCCTTCTTGGCGTTGACGTCCACAAGCACCTCAACCTCTCCAGAACCCAAGAAGCCACCCTGTCGGGCCTCGAAGACCAAGAGGTTCTTCTTCTCAACAATCAGACCAGTGAGAGGGCCAATGATAGGTGGAGAGACACACCAGTCAATAAGTTCACCGTTGGTCACCTTGAAGGAAGAGCCGTGCAGAGGGCACACAATCACGTCACCAATCACGTCCGCACCCTCACTCATGGGTGTGCCAATGTGAGGGCACAAGTTGCCAACGCAAAAGAGTGCACCAGCCTCGGTCTTGCCAATCAGGACATCGTTGCCTGCAAGGGTCAAAGCTCGCAGCTCAGTTGGCTGCAGCTCGGAGGCCTTCACTCCGGTCTTGATCCAAGCCAAAGATGGCAGGATGGTCTGAGTGGTGTATCGTGCCGCGGTCTTGGAAACTCCAGTCTCGGAAGAGCTGGCAGGAGTGGCACCGCAGAAAGCAGGGGCCTGGGCTGGGGCAGACTCACGCGGCAAAGCGGAGACTCCCGGGACGCTTCCAGGCAAGTAGTGGCCCACCACGCAAGACATGAAGGCCATCATTGCGAGTCGGCCGTTCTTCAACTCCTTGAGCTGCATGCCTCATGTGTTATTGGCGTCGAGTGCGAAGGGAAACTCTAAAAACAATCACATTTAAGTGATTTCTTGTGGTTTGTCAGTCAGCATCCGATCCCTGTTCCACTGTTCGATTGTGTAAACAGGTCTGGCTTTTGGGGGCGTGACTCTCTTGCTGCAGTCAAATAGTTCTTTCTGGCATGCCAGTTTGAACCCGCAATGAAAACAGCTTCCATACCTTCTACCTCAAGTGACAAACAGCCTTACTGTCTTACTCGCACAAGACTAAAAAAAGGCACAAAAAAATGCATGAATCAAATGTCCGAAGTACTCTTCATGCTCTCACCATCCTTGGCAAGCTTCAAAGGATCGAAGCCAAGGTCTCCGGGCTCACGGTCCATCTGGCCAATCCAGGCATCGTTGGGGAAGAACTTGCCCTCAATGACCATGGCAAACGCAGAGATCTGAGCAATGCCGAAGCCCACAATGCCCTGAGGATTGTCATAGCACTTCTGCAGGGCCTCGGTCCAAGGTGCCTCTGGGTATCCATCAATGTGGAAAGAACCCTGGGCAAAGATGCCGACAACTGCCAGCATGGCACAGCGGCCGTGCTTCAGCTCGGCTTCTCGGAGCCACTGCACGTGTGGCCAAGTCATGTTGCCGTTGAAGTCAAAGTTGCGATCGTAGAGCTTGCTGAAGCCAAGGGGATCCCAAGGCTTGCCCATCTCGCTACCTGTCTCCACATCCGGTCCGGTCATGGTCAAGCAGGCCTTATAACTTCCTGGCACTGGGATGGCCCAGTCGCCCACAAACTCCGGGTAGTTCGGGACACCAGATGGCCCAGGTGCATACACTGGATAGTCCCTCGGTGCAAGTGCAAAAGAAAGGCCAAAAGGTAGGTTTGTTGCTGTCGCAAAAACATGGATGGCCTGAACCCTTTTTCCACATGTATGCCATATATTTTTTTCCCCCAAGACTTTCCCTTTTACTGGAAGGGTACATGTGTGTTCAATCACCACCGGAAGAACGCAAAACAAGAGGTGCTAAGCACCATGCGCGCGGGTTGCCACGGGCTGCATGTGCTTTGGCAGCGTTGCCATCTCCTTGTCTCTGTGGCACATGTGGCATTCATGACAAAGAATCGCCAACAACCTCTCCGCTGGTGGGGCCAAGCGGAACCAGAATCTATCCCAACATATGATATATATATATATATGTATATATATATATATATGTATAACCATTCTGATTGTAGTATGCCTTTTTCCAAGATACCGTTCAGTTGCCTCTCACTTTGATATCCTACCAGGGTTACCATGATCTGATCGTGTAGACGACGCTCTTTCCCGCCTGTGCACGTCGTGCAGTTCGCTTGACACCGGCAGCGAGGGCCACGGCACCCATGGCCACAGTTGCCTGGCGGAATGGCGGAGTACCATGGCTTCACCGAGGGGGTTCAGCATGGTTTAAGCATGGTTCAACTGTTTAACCATCAAGGTTTGGCTATCAACAAAATGATGGGTAGATCATGGTGGATCAACTTTCAAAGCAATCATCTTTTGCAAAACCTTTTGGAAAGCGAGGTCAGCATGATCCTCCCAACCCATTGATCCAGCCTTCAGTCCGAAGCCGCTGGCTGGTGCTCCTGTTGACAGCTGAGGCCAACGAGGCGGTCCATCTATCACTTCATTCTCCGTATTCGATTCCTAAGGAAACAAAGACACTTTGAGTTTCTTTGAGTTACCATCTGGTTATGACTAACATAGGCATGGAAAATCACCATTTTATAGCTAGGTAAACCATCTATTTCGATTAGGGCCATCGAAATACCATGGCGAACTGTTAGTCATAACCAGAGGGTAGTTCCAATTCACAATAATCAACATGATCCACATCACCTTGCGGGAAGCTAACCACTGTTTCACCCGCAAAACCAGGAGATCTGTTGAGAAATCCCATCCTACCTGCATGTGCTGGAATCTGGTTCACTGGGCCAGTGCTGCTAACCTTGGCACAGGGAATCACCATGAAGATAGTTGGTGATACTAAGTAGACCTGATGATACTAAGTTACTCAGTGTCATCAAAGTGTTTAAGGGGTTGTGATTATATGAATTCTGCTTGGTGACTTGGTGATATCTGATTGGAGAATACAGGAAAGTTCTTGATGATATTTTGGAATTGTCACAGGTATATTGATACAATGTTTAATGATATGGGATACTCCAGAAAACCTCCTCCAAAAAGCTCTATGATTGATCCATAGAGAGGGAGGCCTTCCCGAAAGCACCACCAGTTTTCTATGGCTCTGGCACTGGTCACAGGTGCAACGAAAGCAGTGACCTGTCCAGGCCATTCCAGGCCCCAAGGGTTGGTAGAGAATGGGGTTCCAAAAATGCTGGGATTTATCACTACCTGGCAATCTTAATGGTGGAAATGACTGTCTAAGCATTTGGATGGATTCTTGTCCACCAATTTTCAGAGAAAGCCACTCCAAATGGGCAAAGACAGAGTCAATCACCCGAGTCAGTCGCCCCAAACGTCCAACCAGGAACACCATAGGACAAAGTCAGTCACAGCACAGGATGCAGAGAAACCAGCAAGAGGAGACAGAGAGTCAGCAACCGAGAGTCAGTCACCCCTCGGAAACCGGGAGGAGGATCAAGGAACGCGGAGGAAAACAGAGAGTCAACAACAAAGAGTCGGTCACCCTGGAAGGAGAATCCAGGAACCCCCGGGGAAAACAGAAAGTCAACAACAAAGAATCAGTCTCCCCTGAAAGCTATCTATCTATCTATCTATCCATCTGTCTGTCTATCTATCTATCTATCTATCTATCTACCTATCTACCTATCTACCTATCTACCTATCTACCTATCTACCTATCTACCTATCTACCTATCTATCTACCTACCTATCTACCTATCTACCTATCTACCTATCTACCTATCTACCTATCTATCTATCTATCTATCTATCTAGCTAGCTAGCTATCTATCTATCTATCTATCTATCTAGCCATCTATCTTTCTATCTATCTATCTATCTATCTAACTATTTAACTAATTATCTATCTTATCTTACCTTATTTTGCCTTATCTTATCTTGTCTTATCTATCTAGTAAGGAACCCATGGGAACATGGAAAAACGGAAGGTCAACAACAAAGAGTCCCTCAAGAAACCTTAACGCAACCCTAAAGAAACCCCAAGGCAACACTAAGTAAAGCCTAAACCAACCCTCACGCAAACCCTGACAAAACCCTACACTAACCCTAAACCAAACCCTAAATAAACCCTACACCATTTTTAAAACAAATCCTGACGAAACCCTTAGGAGCCCTAAACCAACCCCAAAGAAACCCTAAACCAACCCGAAATATACCCTAAACCAACCCCTAAATATACCCTAAACGAAACCCAAACTAACCCTAAATAAACCCTAAACCAACCTTGAATAAACCCTAAGCCAATCCTAAGTAAACCCCAAATCAGCGCTAAAACAAACCCTAAACCCGCCCCAAAACAAACCCTGACGAAACAATAATTCAACCCTAAACCAAACCAAAAGAAACCCCAAACCAAGCATCCATAAACCCCAAATCTACATAAACCCTAAAACAAAACCCTACAGAACCCCTAAACCAATCTTCAAGCAAACCCTAACGAAACCCAAATTTCACCTTAAACCAAACCTATATAAACCCTAAACCAAGCCTAAAAAACCCAAAACCAACACTAAGTAAACCCTAAAGAGATCCCAAAACAAACCTTGACGAAACCCGACATTAACCATTAACCCGAAACTAACCTCAAATAAAAACTAAACCAAGCCTGACCATACCCTAAACCAAGCCGAATAAACCCTAATCCAACCCTCGCACAAACCCTGATGAAACCCTAACTTAGCTTTAAACCAACCCTTAAAAATCCTAAACCAGGCCTAAATAAACCCCAAACCAACGCTGAATAAACCCTAAATAGACGCCAAACCAAACCTTGACAAAACCCTACATTAGCCCTAAACCAACCCTAAATCAAACCTAAATCAAGCCTGAATATACCCTAAACCAAGCCTAAATAAACTCTAAACCAAGCCTAAATAAACCCTAAACCAACCCTGAACCAACCTTAAAACAAAGCCTGACGAAACCCATCATTACCCTAAACCAACCCTTTAAAAACCCTAAACCAAGCCTAAAGAAACCCCAAACCAACACTAAGTCAACCCTAAATATACCCTAAAAGAAACCATGAGGAAACCCTGCAGAAACCTTAAACCAACCCTAAAACCAACTCTAAATAGACCCCAATTTATCTTGAAACAACCCTGAACCAACCCCAAAGAAACCATGTCACTTTGATGGCCCGCGAGGCACGCCGCAGGGCAGTCACCCCTCGCCCCCAGTGGGGCTGTGGAGGGTGACTGACTCCGACGTGGGGGGTGATTGACTCACTGTGCTCTGACTCTGCTAGTGGGCGACTGATTCCGTCTGGTATCCACTCCAAATGATGCCATCAGCTTAGCAGGTTTCCAATGCCTATGTCACCGCGTTGCCCCAGGCCTCCATCTTGTCAGAAGCTATGGACTATGGACACCCCTTTTTTTCTGGAGCAAGAGCTAGTTCTGAACCAAAACACCAAGAAATCACACAGAGCCTCTCCATAGACTGGGCAAGAAACACCAACCGCCCGAACTTCAAACAAAGCTACTTGCTTGTCAGACTTCGGAAGCTCCCCTTGACAAAGGTTCCCACATTTAAAACCTGCGAGTCAGGTCAGGCATGAAGATATGAAGAAAGCGAAAAAAATGGGAAAGAAACAAATCACAAGACTTTGCAAACACTTCACACAAAAAAAAAAGGCAAACGGGCTTTCATGCAAACATAGTCCAAAGCGGCAGTGCAGACACTTTTTCCTGGGCACTCTAGCACTCAATAAGTTAGACTTCTGAGCGAACAAAAAGTCAGTAGCGCCTCAAGTCTATGGAAACGTGATGAGATGCTCAGTAGTAGGTGCCATCGTCCTTGCCCTGGGCATCCAACAAGCCCTTCCAGTAGTTTGCCTCATAGGCCTTCTTGGCGTTGACGTCCACAAGCACCTCAACCTCTCCAGAACCCAAGAAGCCACCTTGTCGGGCCTCGAAGACCAAGAGGTTCTTCTTCTCAACAATCAGACCAGTGAGAGGGCCAATGATGGGTGGAGAGACACACCAGTCAATAAGTTCACCGTTGGTCACCTTGAAGGAAGAGCCGTGCAGAGGGCACACAATCACGTCACCAATCACGTCCGCACCCTCACTCATGGGTGTGCCAATGTGAGGGCACAAGTTGCCAACGCAAAAGAGTGCACCAGCCTCGGTCTTGCCAATCAG
>CAMXCT020003685.1:0-40000 GCA_947184155.2 Cladocopium goreaui | reverse complement strand
TGCAGACAAGTGAACATCACAAATGGAAATCATTGCAACTGAAAGCAGGCGGTCATTTTTCCCTTCTCATTAAGTTGAACGGGTTGGATTCACACCAAGGTAAACGACAGCCATATATTTCCGATGGCAACCGAGTCGAATACCCCCCAAAGGTGTGGGAGGGTGGGCTAAAAAAGTTGCACCAACCCTAACCGATTGATCCACTGGAAAATACACGGACATAAATAGATTTCATCAAATTGTTCTATACAACCTTTCAGGTGATTAAAGGAAGTTTGTACAGGACATATAAAAAACCAAGTTCAAGTGAACTAAAAAATCAAAACACGATCCGAGGAATTGAGATTTCTTCCGGATGGAAAAGGCCATCAAGTCTCAATTACCTGTTTACCTTGAGTAAACCAAATTTACCGAACAAGCAGAACATGGTTGTTCCACAAAGTTGTTTTGGTAAACCAACAGGAAGTATAATCAATACTTCCAATTACCCAAGGAAACAATCCACTGGCGTGTATCGCGGAGCGCAAGGATCGCGTAAGGAGAGTATCTGGGAATCAAAACAGAGAACCGGAATACGCCACAGGGTCAAAACCGGACCATATCGCGTGTTACTTACTTCCAAACACACAGTCGCAACACGTCGCGAATGCGTGCTAGTTATGTAAGTAGATTCCCACCCTAAACCCTCCCAAGGAAAAACACGGAACTTACGCTCGCGAGAAAACCTCTACAAATTTAGTTTCGGAAAAAACACGCCAAAGATATCTATACTCCTAACGTGAGGCTATCGCCACGGTATACATATAAACATTATATGAAAACCACGCGGTATAATATAAACATCCAGTGCACATGCAGACAAGTGAACATCACAAATGGAAATCATTGCAACTGAAAGCAGGCGGTCATTTTTCCCTTCTCATTAAGTTGAACGGGTTGGATTCACACCAAGGTAAACGACAGCCATATATTTCCGATGGCAACCGAGTCGAATACCCCCTAATCCGAGGTGGACATCCGACCTACCAGGGACCAAGACCTCCTTTCCGTGCTTTCTTCTTCTTTGGCTCCATTGGTGTAGCTTCTGATTTCCTTTTCCGCATCTCTTCATGAGACTCATTTGCATGTACCAGAAAATCCGAGAGCACGTGCCAGCTCTGTTCAAAAGGTTTCCAAAGCACACGTTGGTTCAAGTCAAAACTGTCAAATTTCATGTTGGATAGGTCGTCTGCTAGTTGATTTTTGTCTCTCCTCAACCAATCAAGCGTCAGACAACAATTTCCCAATCTAAGCGATTCGGAAAGCTCCATCACCAGCACGGTGAGCGGAAATTTGGTGCTCATCCATTTCGCCACAGCGTATGAATTTCCCAAGTTGTCTGTCTTTCCCCTTATCCAACACTTAGCACTAGAGCCTTTTGGATTGTACGGCATCCAAAGTTTGACAGCGACAAGAGTTGCCAAGAGCTCCAATGAAGCGTTCAGCCTCTTTGGGTCCTTTCTCAGCTTCAACCAGCCGGCCCAATCAGCCGTTATCTCCTCTGAGAACCAAGCCAAAATTTTGCCTGACTGATCCTGCTTGTACCCACCAATCCATGCTCCATCCTCCGTGGCTCTAGCATCTGTGAAGAAGAGCATCTCCTCCTCCGACTCCTCATCAGCTTTCAAGGGTGGGGCCTCTTGCAACTGACCTTCTTCTTTGAACCGTCGGGCAAGAAAAAGTAAAATAGCTCTGAGCATCGCCGGCAATCTCAACTGGCCCCGCTTGTTACGCGTGGCTGCTGACCAGCTGTAAAGTGGTCCCAAGAAAGGTTTTTCCCAGTGTAGGGCTAGTGCAGCAAAACCCAGTCGCCCCAATCCCTGCTCGAAAAATTTTGATGTGGTGGTGCCTTCTTTTGCAAGCTTCAAGACCCAGTTGTACATCCATTCAGCTCTCCTTGGGGAGAGTCCAAGCTTGTATGTGGTATAGTCTGTAAACAATCCTATCCACTCAACAGGCAGCCCACCACGTTGCTTCGCCCATTTGAAAGGGAAACCCAAACAAGAAAGAAATAAAAAGGCCAGTGTGATGCCTCTTCGCCCACCCGGGCTTGCCGCTATGGCCTCAACATCATCTGCAAAAATCAAAAGCTCTATCGGCATCTGTGGCCCCAAAAGTTCATGCACCAACCTGACACCTGATCCAGCAATCCTTGACCACCAGTAAGACGCACATGCCAGACCAAAGGTTCCAACCTTATTAATATAAACGTAAGGATCATCATCGCTAACTCGACATGCCAAAAGTCCTCTCTCCTCCGGTGCATGAAGAAATCTTCTATGAGCCTTGGAGATGTCCCCCACCAAACTGAAAACCGAAGCCCTGAGCAGTTGGAAATAGGCCAATAAGTATTGCTTTTCTCTCTCGCACGGGCTTCGAACCTTATCTCGGCACTTGATGCGGTTGTTGATCTTTGTGCCGTGGGTCGCGTCGTGGATGACCCTGCGTTTCCCTTGGTGGTTTTCCTCCACTAAAACTGCAAGAGATGATATAGCTAATCGCCCCCCAAACTTTTGTTTTGCCTCATCCAGAGTGAGCCTTTCCATCAAGCCCTCGTTGCATTCCTCCTAAAACTGCTGCCTGACAAAATCCTGGTGGGCTTCCACTGATTGATAGTTGGATCTCCAAACCTCTTCCTGCATGTGTGGGTCATCCTCCAGTTTCCACGTGGTCTGTTCCTCAAAAACGTGAGGGGTTCTCGGGAGTGGGTTGTCCACTCCCACAGGGAAACCTCTCTCCCCCTGCATCAAGAACTCCCGGTCCATATCGCCCGAGAAAGCCAGTAACTCCTTGAGGAGCCTCAGATAAATGGGCTGGCCAGGAGCTCGAAATTCCAAATCCTCTTGAGTACTGCCATGTTGTTGAAGTTTCCTAACCCAGAGCTTTCGGATACTATCCTTGAGCCCTTCATCACAAACAATATCGCATCCCTGTTCGCCTTTTACCGCCATCTCAAAACATGCCCTGTCCAGCTTCCGCTCATCACCCAAGTGTTGTAAGACCATGTCCAATGTCTCTTTGCGCAACTCCAACCAGAAATCACTGTTGTTCCAAATTCTTTTGTCAATGTCCCATCTCCCCATTGATGGGAGTCCAGCTCCATCATGGAAAAATCTTTCTCTGCCGGGTTGTTGACATTTCCTAGGCGGTCCGTATCCACCCAAGAGTTTTTCCCCGTCCGGTTGTAAAATGGGAAAGTCTGTCCTGTCTGAGTGTACTTTTACCCCATCGTCAGCGATGACAGGACTCTGGTTGTAACGCAACATGAACTTGTCTAAAATTGTAGTTGCAACCCACTTGCAAAAAGAAGACGGCCACTGCTCGGAACCAGTAGTTGCAAAAGCTGCCCCTGATGTTCCCACCAATTGTTTTCCCGCTGTGCGCGTTTTCAGTGGTCCCTGATAAAAACCTTGGTCATCAAAAAGGGGTCTCCCTTCGCAAAAGCTTCATGCAACTTGTCAACATTTGCCAGTAGTAGCCTCGTGGGCTTCAGGTAGTCTGTACCAAAATCCAGTTGGTGGAATGCTACTGATGTCACTTGCTCCAGCTGTAACAAAGTTGAAAACTGTTCCCATTGCCACATGCTTGCCGGCCTAACTCCAAAGTTCTCGCCGCTTCTCATTGCCCCCAGATCCTCCGGATTTTCAAAAATTGCAATGCCGTCCTGTTGTTTTGCTTGCAACTCAAAACCCTTGAAAGTGAAGTCTGCCATGGTGTTTCCCCATGTTGCTCTTTTGCGTTCTGCCCATGTGAGCCTATTCAAGCCTCTAGGAAATCTGCAAGACCGCACTGGTCGAGGTCCATGTCTATTCGCCCAGACCACTCGTGAGAAGGTACTGCATGGTGGGCTAAACAAAACTGCATCGTAGCGTCCTGTAGCTATCTTGTTCAACAAGCGCTGTTGGACTTCTTTCTGGGTGAGGTCCAAGAACGGTCGCACTTGAATGTCAACCATTTCAACCTCGACTGTCACTCCCAATCTTTTTGACAGTTTGTGCAGCCATGATGAAACTGAATTCTTCCTGGGTTTTCCAGAAAATATATATAGAACTCTGCAAACTCGCTTCGTAGTTGGGTTCTGCTTGCATGCAGTCTGATCCCCCAATGGTCAGTGTGCCCCGGTAGTGTCCGGGGGGCTCTTCTCTTCCTTGCAATTCAACGCATTGTGCCCTTTCTTGTAACATCGACTGCAAACATGGGAGAATTTGCATTTCTGATAACTGCACTTGCCCTGGTTGAAGCGGAAGCAAATCTTCGTGCCATCAGGTGTGTGGTGCTTGATCCTTTGCCCTTTGACTTTCCCTTAGAGCTCGATGACTTTCCATTCTTTCCCTTTCCCTTTGGATTCCATTCACCCCAGTTCTGCTGTGGATAGGACCTCTTGCTGTAAAGTGCAAGTGGAGTGATGAAGTGACGCTCCTTGGTGGTAGGGCACTTCCATGCCTGTTCCAGTGCCGCGCCCAGTTGCAATTGATCTGTAATCATCAATGCATATGCCCTCTTACGTATGGCTTGTTCGTATGATAGTATCAACGTCCAAGGAGGTGTTTGAACTTGGTTACCTTGCAAATCTGTTGATGAAAGCCCCCACACATAGTCACCCAAAACGTAGTCCTTGTACCGCTCAAACAGATCACGCGTCACATCTTGGATTTCCTCTCTGTTGGGATGCTTAATGGCCAACATGAGGATTGCGTTGACCATCACCGATAACCTGCGTCTGAGCTGTTCTGGTCCCGTGGGCAAAGGGATTGTGGAAGCCCCTTTTCTAACTGAAAGGCTGCCCTTCGCGTCGAAAACTGGTATCATCACATCAGGGTCCACCTCATCTTTTGAGACAACTTCGGCCATTGTCTCGGCTCTGAACTCTCCATTCTCAAGCTCTTGCAACTTCTTCTCTAAATACTCCTTCGACGGAGTTACCTTGTCCTCCAGTCTTCCATGCACCTTCATGTATGCGTTGCGCATGCTAATGTAGTCTCCAGTCGGAATGGGTTTGGTCCATTCACGTGTTTCCATCTCTGCTTCAACTTCAGCCTGTCGCTTCTGACGCGTCTGTGTTTCGCGCCACGCACATATCACTGCAGCCACCTGTGCTCTCGCCTGCAAGCTTGTATCTGCATCTGTGTTGAACTCCTCTTTCAAGACCTTAACAAGGTCGTCCTCCGATCTGAAGAAGGAGGAGAACTTCTGTATCGAAGTCACATCATTTCTGTAAAAGGATGCTTGCAAGTCGTTTGAAACATCGTTCCTCGTGAGGATGAACTTCAAGTCTGAACTGCCTCTCTTCAACGCTTCCTGCAGGGCAATCTCCTCTGGAGAAGCCATGACACCGAGCGCTGGCGCTTGTTCAAACTCCTATTCAAAACGTGTTGTGAGTCCCCTTGCAAACCCAGTTCATCCTAATCGTATTGACAAAGCGACAAAATGCAAGCAAATTCCTACGTCACTTCGGAATGTGTGTTCTGGAGAGTGTACATCAACTGCATAAAGGAAAATCAAGCGGTGTTCACCTTTCTATGTACTAATGATCCTGCTATCAGTGCTCCTAAAAAACCTGTGGATAAACATCTCATCAGCTTGACCGAGCTGAGCCTAAACACCCGGAGAAATCTGCGGATCTCTCTGTCACCGTCACCGTGCCCATGCATGTCTTACCGGCATGGGATCCAACCAATTTCTTCCTTCCGAGATCAGTTGTTTCTTTCTTACTTTCTCCAAATCAAATGAAAGCACAAAGAAAGAAATCATCACCCCGACTGATCAATTCACTTGGCTCCAGCTATGACCTTTTCTTTCACGGGTGAGATGATACCTATCCACATGTCCCCTTTGGGATGTGCACTCAAGCAAGATCAAACTATTCGCTTGACTGTCCTGATGAGCTGCTGGCACTTCTTGAACTTGAGGTGGACGATGATGAGGAGTCCGACGTGGCTGAACTTGGTCCCGCCTTTGGCCAGCACACCTTGCAGTAATGCGTGTACTCACTTGCCTCAGGCATGGTGAGATATTCTGTTGCTGACTTGAAATTCATCTCTCTCCCCATCCAACATCCGCCATGACTCTTGTGAAGTCTCTTGCATTTCTTCCCATTGTTGACAACGACAAACAAGTGTGCACGTTTCTCCTTTGTGACATTGCCCGTATCTGTTATCTTGCGTTCTGTCTCCAATGAAGCGTCAATGTCGGCTTCCTGGAGTGTCTCATCATTTGCTGTGTTTCCTACTTCTGTCCAGTCTGCAAAAATTGGTGAGGCCAGTGATTCCTCAAAATGTTGAAGAAT
Source organism: Cladocopium goreaui (assembly GCA_947184155.2). Classification (NCBI taxonomy): domain Eukaryota; class Dinophyceae; order Suessiales; family Symbiodiniaceae; genus Cladocopium; species Cladocopium goreaui. The sequence goes on along the minus strand of CAMXCT020003685.1, from coordinate 33,675 downwards.
GCGATCAACGCCTTCCTCTGGAAGGTTTTCACACCTCTCTGACAACCATGACATGGCACTCTCAATTATGTCTCTCTCATCCAGCTCTTTGTGTCGCTCAGCTCCTCTTGCCGATTTTGCAAACTGTTGTTGTAACCTAGCAATGACACCGTTGTACATCCTGATGTAAGTGTCTGACCCATCTGGCTTCCATCGTCCCAGCATGTCACGCTCCTCCTTCTGAGCTCTCAGCAGAGCCAAGCCAGTAGGCACTGTTGCCCTCTCTGAATGCTCAGTCCAAAAGGCTGCCAAGACAGGATGTATGATACAGTCATCTTTGCCAGGCCAAAACATGACGCCATCACTTTACGAAAGGCTGACCATTCATCATTCAGCTTGGGAAGCAAATAGTCCCTCTCAAAAGGTGCATGCTTCTTGAACAAGTCAAAACCCGTCTTCAGCCAAAAGGGGTTCGAAACAAATGCATGCTCTGAGACGCAAACCGGAAGCTCTTGTACTCGTTTCGATGGCCCTGAGGTCTTCGTAGTTCTCAAAATGGTGGTCATGCGTCCTCCATAGAACTTGAGTTCCTTCGGGATGATCTTCTGGGCATCATCCCAACGAAGAGTTGCCCATAGTTTCACCAGTTTTACCCATGCAACTAAACGAAAGCCTATACGCTGACTTTCATCTTCAACAACATGTTCAAAAGCTTCCATCATCACAACTGGATAACGTGGTGCACGCTGAGTTGGTGGCTTTTCCTTGGAAAGCATCTCTACCAAATAGTCCCTGACTGAGCAAACCACCTGTGAGTCGCCTATTCTTTCACGTGGATCAATGTCTGCAACACGTTCCAGCCAAACAACAGCTTTCACAATAAGAGGTGGTACTGTTGCTCCGCACGGCTCTTCAAACCTTGTGAAAAGATACTCCACCAGATCACCTACTTCTGGACTGGCACTCATGCCACGCACTGCTGTAAGCCACTGCATGAAAGATCTCCATGTTTTGATGTATCGTTTCAGTGTGTTATGCCTGGTTCTACCTGCCAGTGCAAGATGTAGGTGTTTCTGATCCACACAGTGTTCCAAATGCAGTAAGGCCGGAGCGTCCAGACGCTTGAGTTCCTTGTACAACTCTCTGGACCAAGTCTCTTTCTGTCCTTGTTCTTTCTTCTGTGTCTCCTCTGCATCTTCTGTTGGAAAATTCCTCCTACGACTTGGCCTAGAACTGATGACATCGAAAGCAAACTCAGTGAAAGTTGGTGCAACAGGTTTTGGATACAAAGTTGAACAACGCTCATGAAGCAAGTTTCCATGCAATGGGTCCATGCTCTCGTCTCCTCCCAAACGTTTCTGTAAGGGCTCCGCATCACGAGCATCCCTGATGATCTCTGCTACCAGGTCAACATGTATCTGCTCACAAACCAGACCCAATTCCCTGCAAACCTGTGACGCAATGTCATCTGCATCATTTGGCAAGAAAACAGCAAGCTTCTTAGAAGACAAACCACATGACTGCAAATGACACGAAATCTGCTGTCTCAAAGTTCCCAGCTCCATGAGGCTTCGAGAAGGCTAGGCGCAGCCGTTCCCCCCATCTAAAAAAGTTGCACCAACCCTAACCGATTGATCCACTGGAAAATACACGGACATAAATAGATTTCATCAAATTGTTCTATACAACCTTTCAGGTGATTAAAGGAAGTTTGTACAGGACATATAAAAAACCAAGTTCAAGTGAACTAAAAAATCAAAACACGATCCGAGGAATTGAGATTTCTTCCGGATGGAAAAGGCCATCAAGTCTCAATTACCTGTTTACCTTGAGTAAACCAAATTTACCGAACAAGCAGAACATGGTTGTTCCACAAAGTTGTTTGGTAAACCAACAGGAAGTATAATCAATACTTCCAATTACCCAAGGAAACAATCCACTGGCGTGTATCGCGGAGCGCAAGGATCGCGTAAGGAGAGTATCTAGGAATCAGAACAGAGAACCGGAATACGCCACAGGGTCAAAACCGGACCATATCGCGTATTACTTACTTCCAAACACACAGTCGCAACACGTCGCGAATGCGAATTGAATTGAAATCATGAACATGGCATATTCAACTTCACAAAAGTCCAATTTCAATCCGCGCGCAACATTCACGGGACACATTTTCCAATACGTGGAAACACCACAGCTTAATTTGATATTTTTTCACAAAAATCAGAACTGCGGATTTTCCTTGAGTTGAAAGCGCCTCCAAAGTCTCACCATGTTACACTGCTCGATTTGTGCAGTGTCAAGTGACAAAACATGACTGCTATGGCATGTACATGTACTGATGCAAGGTGCGAAACATTTCTGCACCCCGCCTCAGACTGCATTTCCAATACTAGTCTGTACACCCCTTAGGACTGTGCTTAGTCCGTCAAATCTCTTCTGTTGGGGTTTTCTGCGCTAAACAAAAAACTGCGCACTGGATCCCACAAATGGTTTTTAGCCTAACCATTCATGGAACCACTTCTGTGGTGCTGTTCTACCCTCGCTCAGGATCTTCTCAGAATTCCATCAAACCGTCTTTGCTCACGTCCATGGCATCATCTTCATCGTCTTCTTCCTCTCCATCTTCTGCTGGTCCATATTGGACTGTGGCACAGAAGTCTCGGCCTGACATTTCACACTGTTCTGAATCTCGATACCTCTGCGCTCTTTCTTCATGGGTCTCCATCATGGCTTCGTCTGAGGAAGTCTCAGGACTAGGTGGCGTCCTCAGTGAATTTCAATCCCACTGACCAATTCCACCACGCTCTCGGATCTCTCGAGCTCAAGCAGCTTCACCACCAATTGGAAAATCTGTCCATGGGTTGCAGCTAACAATTCACGTTCCACCACCCCATAGCCATAGCTTGGAGAACCATCTTCCTCGTCCAACTCGTTGTCACCCGTGAGAGAAGCCTGCATGCGCTCACGGTCAGCTGGACTGGCATTTCGAAGCTCTGCAAAACATCTTTGAAGCCATTCCCGTGACTGGGTATACTTTCTGATCCTTCCAAAATTGTTGTCTCGAGTTGCCCTTGCAAGCCTGCCCAACACACGGGCATATGTCCACGTCAACAGCCCTTCCAACGTGTTGGTATCATGTGTGACCACCGGCCCAACTGCAAGTTCAGTTGGCATGGGAGGTGGCATTGGCACTGGGCGAAGAAATGGGCTGCGCAACATCCACCATGTATATGCTGCAAGCAACAACGTCCACAAGGTCAGGACCAGGAATGAGAACTGGCTGCTCCCACTGTTGTTCTGAGCAGTCTCATCCATGTCAGCTCCAAAACATCCTCCAAGGCCCATGGCCATGCTTCCCTGCAAAGAAATCATGGCAACATGTGCTGTGGTAAGTCTCTTCTCCTTTGACTCCCGAGGCTCATCTGTTGCACGTGTAGGGCTCGCCTCGTCTGATGAAAGATCCGACACCGTGTTCAACATGTCTGTTGCCTCCTGTCTTGCGGTGTCATCAGAACCCATAACATGATCCAACAGATCCACCAACAGCGTCATGCGCTGTGTATACGCAAGTGCTCTGGAACTGTTTCCATTGGAGATTGAATCTTCACGTCGACGGTAGCACCTCTCAAACAGCCATGAAATCAAAGCTTCAGGACTGAAAGCGGGAAAGTCTGGAAGACCTTCACAACTGAAATCTGTCTCAGTTTCGCTACGGGACATCTCCACAGAAGTCAAACCATCACCATCACTGCTGGCCAAAACTTCAATGTGAACCGGCTGATCATTGCGCATCCATAAGAACACCATCTACAAAGTCAGCAAGGTGATCCAGCTGGTGACGATGGTTGCCTGCATAGTCGATCCTAGAAAATTGCTGTCCATGGCTTCACTTGGCACGTCCGACCCGCAACCCTGAAGAAGCAAGCTCAAGGCGCCAATCAACATGTTGATCTGATATCTGGAAGCGCTGTTCTGCTGAGGTTGAGGAACATTTCTGAAAATTCGACCATTTCTGAAAATTTGACCTGGGTCATATTGTCCCACAAGGCTGTTGTTTGCACTGTCCCAGATACCAAACAAATACAACAGTGATTCCAACCTGCTGATGCTGAGTCTCTTGGTGGCTATGTCGGATGGATTGATTGCTCCTAAGACTGCTTTGACCATCAACAGTTTCTCACCAACCAAGTCTTGAAGCCAAAGGACTCGACAGCTGAGATGACGCAAACGACCAACTCCACGTCTTGATAAGATTCCACGTGCGGCTGATGAGTCAATGTACAAACACATGAGAATCGTTGACTGAAGCATCCATGAAATGATGGCTCTGATGAGGATTGCATCCATCACTGCGCTGGCGGCTGCATACGTTTCTGACTCTGCGCTGGAAAGTGACACAATCTTCTGTGTTCGACTGGAGGAGTAAACCAGGCAACCTCCAAAGAAAATGGCAGCTCCTGACACTGAACGTCGAGTGTCACGGTCTGATGCCCAATCTGCATCACTGAACACTTCCAGCACCGGTTCCTCACACTCATAGTCTTTGAGTAGTCCAGAGTGAATTCCTTTCCATCTGAGAGAAACATGTTGGTCTGCGTGACCAGCCAGATATCCTACCAAGTGCTTCAGCACAATCATCGTTTTCTGTGTTGGCTTTGAAGAGAACGTCGAAAGGTATCTAATCACATATTGACATTGTGGAAAGTCAGGTGAAAGATAAAGCAAAATCCCCACGCATGAACGGTAAACTGATCCATCATGAGCACTCAACTCCTCTGACTTGTCAGGAAATTCAATCTCAGAATGTCCAGGTGACTTCTTGTTCTGCAAGCGCTTTGAGAGTTGCAACAACTTGCAAAGTTGATCTAAATGTTTCCCATGGATCTTCACCACCATGCGCCCAGATTCCAAAAGCTGGTGGGTGCGCTTGAGAAAGGTCAACTCGTCACAGGCATTTGACTGCATATGTGGGATCAGCTCTTCTGTGACTGCTTTGCGTGACCCAACCAGAAGGTCATCCACGAACGTAGGATGGATGGATAGGCCTCAAACTCTTCCATCCCAAGGCTGCTTTCACGAACAAACTTGACCAAGTCTCGATGCCACAAAAGACTGCCATCACGCTGACCTGGAAGGACACGGCCCAAACTGTATGAGACACTTCTCCCAGAGGCATCTGTGCAGCGTACACGGGTTGGCTGTTCTTGCTTCACTGTCAAGAAAGCGTCTTTGACATCAATAGCCACCATCATCGTGTCCTGGTGCTCTCGCAGGGCCAAAAAAGCAAACAGGCAAAATGCGGCTGGCAATGTTCGAAGTAGCCGGTGAGAAGAGAGCTTCTCTGTCAGGCTGCAACCATGTGTACTCCCTCGCAACCAAACGACTGCGACGCAACCAGATAGCGTTGCCTTGCTTGTCTTTCTTCTCTCTCTGCGCACAAAGCGTGTGCTCAAGCTTTTGGCATCGTGAGGCAAGTTGTCCTCTTGCAAAACTTGGAGACCAGATAGCCTTTCAACCTCCACTTGATCTGCAATGCTATCCAAGCGCTGAAGTTCATCTGCACTGAGCTCTGGCTCTTGAGGGCTATACAGAAAACTGAGCTCATCCACGTTGGGTCCTACATCATCCATAATCTCATAGGGATCCTCGTTGAGATTCAATTCATGTTGGATCATCGTGTCAACTTCATCCATTTCAAAGTTGACGTCAGGTTCAATGTCCAAGTGCTCAATCTTCAAAATCTGCCCCCAGAGTCCAAGATGTCCAGTGTCATCAAGCTTGGCAGCTTTGCTGACAGGCTGCATACTTTCAAAAGAAGCATCATCCAAAACTTCGGCTGGTGCATCTGACTGTGGCGTTTGTGGAACAACGTCTCCATGCCCTGAAGAAGCTTCAACTGCTGTTGCATGAAAACGCTTTGAATCACCAGTCACATCATGTTGTGTGCTGTGCTTGCCAGAAGATTGAGAAGAAGTTTCAGCATAGACGGGGTCTGAGGCACGTCCACATTCATAGACTGGGCCCTTGAAGCACGCTTTGCTGCTGCTACAGTAGCAACCGGACTTGGGACGCGCAAAGAGAAAAAGGTATGAGTTGACATTCATGTTCCAGCTGCAGGGTCGCAAATCTGCTTGCACAACATGTGCGGGCAGCAGCGAAATTCTCCGATGGCTGACCCCATTTTTGGGTCCAAATATGGACCCCAAATGGGGTCCAGAATTGGATCACATTTTCATTCCTTCTTTTAGGTCTTTGCTTGGGCCCCGTTTTGGGATCCAGATTTGGACCCAAAAGTGGGGTCATCCATCGGAGAATTTTGCTGCTGCCCGCAAGGGTTTTGCAAGCAGATTTGCGACGCACTAGCATGAGCGTAAGTGTTAATACATGCTTTTTCTCTCTCTGCGTCCCACTTTGTTTCTTGTACAGTCGAGGTCCCTTTCTGGCCGCCATGTTTCTACTGGTTTTTTGGATCCTGTTTTGGGGCCATGATGAAGCAGGTTTGTTGGCATTCGAGGCGCTCCAAGGCTTACCGAGGCCTGCCCGAGGCACGCATGGCAGGAGCTACTGTGGAAGAAACCGCCTTTGAGGACGTCAACATGTGGCAGGCACCCGTTTCGCAGAAACCACCCCTTATGGGAACCTAGAATGTGGCAGGGCCAAGTCTGGGAGGCGAGACCTGATGGGGAGTCAACGCGTGGCAAGGCCAAGTTTGGAAAGAGGCATGGAAGCCGCAAGTGGGAAGAAGAAAACTCCGCAACACGAAGCCGTCACCGAGGGAAGGGGAGGAAACGGCAGAAAACCCCCTCCCCCCCATACAATGTGCCACACACCCCATTGGGCATCCGCAGGGCGTGTTGCTTACTTTGTATTTCTCAAACGCCGGAAATGCATCCGCGGCCATTTTTTGGTGGTTTTTGGCATCCACAGTGGTCCTTCGCAAGGATTCTCCCGCATCCGCAGGGGCATCCGCAGGCATCCGCGCGTGCGTTGGCAGATATGTGAATCAAAATGGCTGGTTTTCCGGACCTTGCCTTGCGACGTTGCTGCCTAGGTTGATAGAAATCGCAAGGGCTTGTAACCATTCATCCTGATTTAAATTTTCCTCCTTGCAATATCCTCTCGATAATTGTAAGCTTCGAAACATGGTGCGTTTTAGGGCCATCCTTTGTTTGGGGGTACCTATCCAGTGTCAACGTCTGCAATTTTATAGACGACCTTGGTGTCAGCGCTTCTATAGAGATTTCATGGCTCCGCTACCATGTGAAAACACGAGCGCGGCGTGGCAGCTCTTTTTCACAGCCCGGACTTGAGCCAAACCACACAGGTTGGACAGCTCAGTCACTCTTCTTCTTAGAAGAGTCGTACAGAGTAAAACGCAGTGACACTCAAACGTTCAAACTTCTCAAACTACTTCAAAAGAGTTCTCAAGCTTCAAAAACGTTCTTCCAGCTTCTCCAAGTAAAACGTCTTTAGCTCAAACTCACAAATACCCTACAAAACTCCTACCCAATACAGTCACAACATCAAGTTCCTAGGGCATGGGTCAAACAACATCCAAAAACACCACAAACCACAAAAACAAACCCAAATCCATCTCCAAGCTCTTCCATGCACAAACTGGTTCCATTTGGTTCCAAATTGGTTCCTACCTGGTTCCTATAGGTTCCTATGGGTTCTCTAGTCACAGATCAGTTCCTACAAACTTAAAATGGTTTCCTAACTGTTCACCTGCACAAACATTGTTCCAAGATAGGTTTAAAGATGTTCAAGTAGGTTCAAGGTGGTTCAGGACACTGCACATCCTCTCACCAACCTTTCACACAAAAAGGTCTTCGCATGACGCAAGTGGATCAAAGTTGGGGATTGTTTGACCATCAATTTTTCAACGCAACTGCGGAGGACCACTTCTTGGAGTCCAAGGCCAATGTTTTACAGCTCCGAAAATGAGATTCTGCAGTGACCTTTTTTGCCAAAACTGGCGCAGCTTTGACAAACAGCAGTACTTTTGCAAGTCCAGAAGGCACCACAGTGTCCCACTGCCACACCATCAATCATTGCTAAGGGACCCCAACAAGAGTATTATATAGATACGAGTCCCCGTGAGCCTCGCTTTGTCCTCGTGCCTCGGGCAGGCCTCGGTAAGCCTTGGAGCGCCTCGAATGCCAACAAACCTGCTTCATCATGGCCCCTCAAACAGGGCCCAAAAAAGTTGTCAAAACATGGCTGCTATAAAGGGACCTTGACAGTAGCAACCGGACTTGGGACGCACAAAGAGAAAAAGGTATCAGTTGACATTCATGTTCAAGCTGCAGGGTCGCAAATCTGCTTGCACAACATGTGCGGGCAGCAGCGAAATTCTCCGATGGCTGACCCCATTTTTGGGTCCAAATATGGCCCCCAAAATGGGGTCCAGAATTGGATCACATTTTCATTCCTTCTTTTAGGTCTTTGCTTGGGCCCCGTTTTGGGATCCAGATTTGGACCCAAAAGTGGGGTCAGCCATCGGAGAATTTTGCTGCTGCCCGCAGAGGTTGTGCAAGCAGATTTGCGACGCACAGCATGAGCGTAAGTGTTAATACATGCTTCTTCTCTCTCTGCGTCCCACTCTGTTTCTTGTACATAGCAACCGGACTTGGGACGCACAAAGAGAAAAAGGTATGAGTTGACATACATGTTCAAGCTGCAGGGTCGCAAATCTGCTTGCACAACATGTGCGGGCAGCAGCGAAATTCTCCGATGGCTGACCCCATTTTTGGGTCCAAATATGGACCCCAAAATGGGGTCCAGAATTGGATCACATTTTCATTCCTTCTTTTAAGTCTTTGCTTGGGCCCCGTTTTGGGATCCAGATTTGGACCCAAAAGTGGGGTCGGCCATCGGAGAATTTTGCTGCTCCCCGCAGAGGTTGTGCAAGCAGATTTGCGAGGCACAGCATGAGCGTAAGTGTTAATACATGCTTTTTCTCTCTCTGCGTCCCACTTTGTTTCTTGTACAGTAGCAACCGGACTTGGGACGCACAAAGAGAAAAAGGTATGAGTTGACATTCATGTTCAAGCTGCAGGGTCGCAAATCTGCTTGCACAACATGTGCGGGCAGCAGCGAAATTCTCCGATGGCTGACCCCATTTTTGGGTCCAAATATGGACCCCAAAAAAATGGGGTCCAGAATTGGATCACATTTTCATTCCTTCTTTTAAGTCTTTGCTTGGGCCCCGTTTTGGGATCCAGATTTGGACCCAAAAGTGGGGTCAGCCATCGGAGAATTTTGCTGCTGCCCGCAGAGGTTTTGCAAGCAGATTTGCGACGCACAGCATGAGCGAGGTTTTGCAAGCAGATTTGCGACGCACTAGCATGAGCGTAAGTGTTAATACATGCTTTTTCTCTCTGTGCGTCCCACTTTGTTTCTTGTACAGTCGAGGTCCCTTTCTGGCCGCCATGTTTCTACTGGTTTTTTGGATCCTGTTTTGGGAGCCATGATGAAGCAGGTTTGTTGGCATTCGAGGCGCTCCAAGGCTTACCGAGGCCTGCCCGAGGCACGCATGGCAGGAGCTACTGTGGGAGAAACCGCCTTTGAGGACGTCAACATGTGGCAGGCACCGGTTTCGCAGAAACGACCCCTTATGGGAACCTGGAATGTGGCAGGGCCAAGTCTGGGAGGCGAGACCTGATGGGGAGTCAACGCGTGGCAAACCCAAGTTTGGAAAGAGGCATGGAAGCCGCAAGTGGGAAGAAGACAACAACTCCGCAACACGAAAGCGTCACCGAGGGAAGGGGAGGAAACGGCAGAAAACACCTCCCCCCCATACAATGTGCCACACACCCCATTGAGCATCCGCAGGGCGGGTTGCTTTCTATTACTTTGTATTTCTCAAACGCCGGAAATGCATCCGCGGCCATTTTTTGGTGGTTTTTGGCATCCGCAGTGGTCCTTCGCAAGGGTTCTCCCGCATCCGCAGGGGCATCCGCAGGCATCCGCGCGTGCGTTGGCAGATATGTGAATCAAAATGGCTGGTTTTCCGGACCTTGACTTGCGACGTTGCTGCCTATGGTTGATAGAAATCGCAAGGGCTTGTAACCGTTCATCCTGATTAAAATTTCCTCCTTGCAATATCCTCTCGAAAATTATGGACCATCCTTTGTTTGGGGGTACCTATCCAGTGTCAACGTCTGCAATTTCTAAGACGACCTTGGTGTCAGCGCTGCTATAGAGATTTCATGGCTCCGCTACCATGTGAAAACACGAGCGCGGCGTGGCAGCTCTTTTTCACAGCTCGGACTTGAGCGAAACCGCACAGGTTGGACAGCTCAGTCACTCTTCTTCTTAGAAGAGTCGTGCAGAGTAAAACGCAGTGACACTCAAACGTTCTCAAACTACTTCAAAAGAGTTCTCAAGCTTTAAAAACGTTCTTCCAGCTTCTCCAAATAAAACGTCTTCAGCTCAAACTCACAAATACCCTACAAAACTCCTACCAAATACAGTCACAACATCAAGTTCCTAGGACATGGGTCAAACAACATCCAAAAACACCACAAACCACAAAAACAAACGAAAATCCATCTCCAAGCTCTTCCATGCAGAAACTAGTTCCATTTGGTTCCAAATTGGTTCCTACCTGGTTCCGATAGGTTCCTATGGGTTCTCTAGTTCACAGATCGGTTCCTACAAACATAAAATGGTTTCCTAACTGTTCACCTGCACATACATTGTTCCAAGATAGGTTTAAAGATGTTCAAGTAGGTTCAAGGTGGTTCAGTACACTGTACATCCTCTCACCAAACTTTCACACAAAAACGTCTTCGCATGACGCAAGTGGATCAAAGTTGGGGATTGTTTGACCATCAATTTTTCAACGCAACTGCGGAGGACCACTTCTTGGAGTCCAAGGCCAATGTTTTACAGCTCCGAAAATGAGATTCTGCAGTGACCGTTTTTTGCCAAAACTGGCGCAGCTTTGACAAACAGCAGCACTTTTGCAAGTCCAGAAGGCACCACAGTGTCCCACTGCCACACCATCAATCATTGCTAAGGGACCCCAACAAGAGTATGAAATAGATACGAGTCCCCGTGAGCCTCGCTTTGTCCTCGTGCCTCGGGCAGGCCTCGGTAAGCCTTGGAGCGCCTCGAATGCCAACAAACCTGCTTCATCATGGCCCCTAAAACAGGGCCCAAAAAAGTGGTCAAAACATGGCTGCGATAAAGGGACCTTGACAGTACGGCGCCAGACAGCACTGTGAGTCAAGGAAGTGCGTCCAGTGCTCCTGCAGGAATGGTCTCAGGAAATGATGGGGCTGTCAATGCAGGAACAACACCTGTGTACCACATGGGAGATCCTCTACAAGGAAGTGGTGACCCATGGGCAGGCACAGCACCATGGCTGAGCTTCAATACAGGTGTCGGTGGAAGATCAGATGGAAGTTTTTTATCCTCTGGTACCTGGCAGACAGGCTAATCGACAGGTCAGTCAGCAGGTCCATCAACATCACAGAGCACACCAGCCAGTGGAGTTACGTTTGCAATGCCGCCTGGTTTTCTGGACATAGTGGTCCAGGAGGAGGTCTAGGAAGAGTTCCTGCAGGAGTTCCTGTGAGCCAAGATCCACTGATGATACAAGTACTTCGACAGCAAATGTTGCTGACCCACTCCATGGTTGACTTTCTATCACGTACAGCGCAGGGAGCAGGTGCAGTCCCTCCACTGCCTGGAGCTCAAGAGTTGGTGCCCCAAGCTCAGGTCCAAAGAAGTCAAGGACAAGGAAGTGCACGTCTTACCATGGATACCAAGTGGATTCCAGCAGCACCCTTGCCAGACTGGAAGTCTTGGAGTACAAGGTCAAAAGAGCTGTCTGGTTTTAAGAGTTGGTTAGACAAGTTTTTTTTTCCGTCCAACGCCGTATGGCTTTCGCCAGGTCGTTCAACATGTGTCCAATCATGTTGCATGTAAGATTAATTAATTAATTCACGCAGGGGCCAAGCTGTAGGGCCGCAACAGGCAACTGGTAGAGGACCGATACATAGTCCTATTCCCTGGTCACGTTCAAAAGAACAAAACCGAAACACAAAGAACCAAACGCAAAAACAACACAAAAAACAAGCACAAGCAAAAACAAACCACACAAAACACAAACAAACAAAAAACACACAACCACACAGCAGTGACGTGACAGGTTCCAGTTATGGGTGAAAAAGATCTGTTGAGGCAAGAGTTGATAGCTTAGTATCCTCTCGGCGCATGCAGATGACAACTTATGTGTCATGTTACGCAGGCCCATAACATAAGACAACAACGAACAAAAACACAAAGACACCATGGGCCACTTGAAGGGTGCAGGAAGCAACAGAGCTCAATGCGGAAACCAGGGATCCCCCCAGCCAGGATCCCCGAGATCACAAAGAGCAGCCTTCACGGCATGACATTCACCCTGACACTTTGAAGCAAACACCGACAAAGCCGGGTCACAACAAAGTGGTGAGAAAAACTACCGCAGTGAAACATGAGAGTGAAACATGATCTAAGGTGAAAAAGACATCGAGGCTACGGCACTCAGGGCACACTCAGGGTCCGCTCAGAACTGCTTTTCCAATCATCATACTGCATCAAAATTGGTTCCGGTAGGCACCATTGTGCTAGTGCTCTTGCAACTCGTCTTCATGGTATGGGAGATTGTACTCGTCTTCGTAACTGGCAGATATGGTACAGCTATCCAAGATACAGCCAATTTGACGGAGTTGGCGTATAGCCGCCTCAAGGTCATTCACCCTCTGGGATGGGATGTTTTGGATTCCTTGAAGCTTCTGTCGGGCCTTCTCTAGAAGTTTGGTGGCATCATCGACTTCACTGGTAGTGACCTGGCAGAGGGTCATTTGAGTGATGGACTGTGCAAGACGATGGACAGCGGCGTCTTTGATAGGAGTCGGTCGCTCCATTCCAACAGACAAAGTTGTCTACAGGTTTGTAGGTGGACTAAGACTTCAGGGTATTCAACTGGTGTTCACAGTATTGCCACCTTGGGCGAGAACGGGCATGTGGTGGTGTGGTGAAGATCATTGGCCAGTCGAAAGATTGGTTGATCGAAGGTCAAACGGCGACGGGCACCATGGCTAGATGTACTTTGACATCGAACTACACTACCATGCAACAATTAAGGTAGAACAACCCGAACAAAACAACTTAAAAACCCAGAAAAGGATTATCATAACCGCCCCCCACCGCCTCCCGTCCCATACTGGCTTCGGCATGCTGACAGCAAAGGTAGTCGCAGCGGGCAGTAATCAACCATGAGTACCCCATGGTGACAACGCCGCTCAACCTAGGTCAAGTTACAGGCGGAATGCATGGATGGGACACTGGGGTACTCTGCGTCACCTCATGTGGCTTACTGGAACTGTTCGTGTGAGGTGGTGCGAGGGTCTCCACTGCTACTAGCACCACTGGCTGCAGCAGTGGAGGGGGGTGGATCACTGCTCTCCGCTGGTTTCATCATTTGGGCGATGAGCGGGTGGGTTCGCTTGTCACGCAGGATCCGCGTCATTTCGCGAGTGAATGCCGCAGGGTCATCAACCAGTTTCTTCGCTTCCGCCAGTGGCCTGTCAAGGACAATGGCAATGAGCATTTCGCCACCATCTTTGTGGATTATAGTTGGTCGGCCGGCTTGTATCTCGGCGAGGATTGCCACTGCCTTGTTTTCACACAAAGTGCGTTCCCATTCCTCCAGAGCTCTTTTGCGCTAGGGTGTCAGTCTGCGGTGGGGCTTTCAAGGCAGCTGGTGTCCCTAACGCTCGTAGGAAGGGGCTATCAGGAGGAACGGGGGATGGGAAACGCTGAATGGCCGCTACGGCCCGTTGAACGTCATTTGTTTGTACATCATATGACGTGGTCGTTTTTTTGCTTATGGCAGGCTCGGAGTCAGCCCATAGTTGCTCCAGTGTATATCCTGGTTTCGGTTCCATGTACTTTCGGTTCTACACTGCATGATGGGACCATTGAGGCGCGTCATGGTTGATTTCGACTGAAACCCTTTTCATGTCATATTCTTTGAGCATATCATCTAATTCTTGTAAGCTAGCAGCTCTGTGAATACAACATTGTCTGACAGCGCCATCGATGTGGAGTGGCCATCCCACGGGCATGTGGGAGTCTTCCAGGAGTCCGTCACCATTTTGCTCTATGATTGTACCCAACATGGGGACATCAATAGTTGCTTTGAGGCTGACTTGAGCACGTTTGCACTTCCATGTGTCAGGTGCTAAGAGGCCTCTGCCAGCCAACAGCTCGAGCGACGGGAATTGTGGTTGGTCAGTCGCTGGTAACACATCTTCTTTGATCTAACGAACCTTCTGACCCTATTATCACTCCGTCCTCCCTACCCGGTGTCTCCTCTCCCCTACAAGATGACAATGAGAAACCTGATAACAATGACCCCATAGAACTCACACCTCCAAGCCAATGCCATCCTCCTGACACTGCCTCTAAGGCCCCTATTGGAAATGATCAATCACCAGAAAAACAGCCATTGCTACCTGATGACTCTTTTGTCGTCGAAATCGCTAAAGATTTTCCTGACATCGCAACCCCTGTGAAGACCAAATCGTCCCAGGCTTCTTCCTTACATCAAGGAGAAGCATTGCCCCCTATCCAGGCTGCCCTTAAAAGAAGTTCAACCCTCCCGGCTAATGACAAAACGCGTGTGTGCATTGATATCACTGGGGAAGATGACAACACTGAGCAAATTGACCTCACCCAGCCATCCTTTGAACGTGAGACTCAAAGTCAATCCCTGCAGCTCCGATTTGCCTCCCTTTCCCCTTTCGCCGAATCTGGCCGTAAATAGTTCCCTACCTTTGATGCTACCTTGATTGCTGCCTTAGCTAACAAAGCCCAAAACATTGCGATCAACTGTGGGCACATGTCTAGCATGAATATTGCATTGTTTCTCCTATCAAGAGGGCCTTGGATCCCAACACATGTTAGCATACATGTAAGACAGGCAGCCCTTGCAGCAGCAGGTGTAGGGTGGAGCTGGGTCCATCAAGTACCCACGGTCTTTCCGTTTACATGTTTAGACGCCTGCCTGTCTTTAGCTACGCTCAGTATCATTCCCCCTAACAGCACTACACAAAATGATGCAGTTTATGACCTGTATTCAATTGTATGCGCAAACCTCAGTCAGAGTACTCGTAATTTTCTTTTCTCGAGATTTGTGTTACAATGTCAGGCGTGTTTACGGTCTAGCGCAATACCAATTGACACTTTCACAGTGACAATCAAGCCTGATACAAGTATAGATGAACTTTGTGATTTGTTAGTTCCAATCTGGAATACTGATGAACTGACAGAATGTCAAGCTTGTCCATGTCTAGACGTTGCCAAAGCCAAGTGGAAATGTGGCAAACTAGGCCCTTTGATCATCGCTCGAATCACAGTACCTCCAGTGCCTCATAGCCACCACTAGATTTGACGTTGACAGCCAGCTTATGGTCCTTCATACTAGTCAGCCTGGAATGATAAGTGTGTACGACCATAACAACGGTATACGAGTTGTGGACAGCAAGCTTGTCAGTGGGAAGCTCCTCATCAGTGGGCTTGTCATACTGCCAGTTAAATCACCTAAAGCAATCCTAATGACAAAGCAACTTTCTGAAGCAGCAGCAGGGGGTGAAGTTGCTCAGTATCGCAGAAAACAACTAAAGGTTGTCAAAGGCTTTCTCAAATCGCCTCGGAAGCAGAAAAGAACACGATCCTCTCAGCTTTCTCACCTTTCATGCAAGCACAATGCTAAAGCCAAGTCAAGCAAGAAGAAGGCGAGGGCGACAAGGTACGGACCCCTCAAAGATGGTGAGAATGAGGGTACAGTTGAAGAGATCGGCCCTGAAGGATTACCTAGGATCATCGCACATGGAACGCTAGCCAACATTGGTGTTATCTCGATGTTTGATGGTGTCGGATCTGTCTATCACATCATCAAGAAAAAACTAGGTAAACCCCCTACTATTTTCATCGCGGCAGAAATCGATCCTGTTCTGCGTCGGCTTGTCGCTGCTGAAATAGGACTGCGCGAAGACCAACAGTGGGGAGATACGATTGAAGGGGTTGCTACCATCTACGTTAAAGATGTCTGGGCATTAGTTGCCCGTGACTCTCTGATCCTTCGTCAAGCCAAAGCAATGCACCCTACAATCAAGTGGATTGTTGTCGCAGGATCTCCATGTCAAGATCTCACTTATACAGGCTATCTAAATGGATTGCTTGGGCTGACAGGTCAGCGAAGTATGCTCTTCTTCGTAGTATACCTTGTTATTCTGCACTTCCAGAAGCTGTTTGGAACTGAATCGATTCGATACTTAACAGAGAATGCTGGAAGCATGTAAATTGTACAAACTGACCGTAAACCTAAAGCTATGCAGCGCCTCGAGCAGTCGGAACACTTCCAAATGTTTCTATACTGTCTTGGACTCCCTAGCAAGCAACCAACCAACCGGTGGGTTTGGGACACCAGTCCCTACTATGGCATCCAGCGAAGAAGGGTATTTCTACGGAGTCACATGGACACAGAGGAGCTTGCCATTGTTCCACTCACATTTCTCGATTGATGGGGCCCACTAGTTACTCTGAAAGGTGAAAACTTACCATTGGTTCCATTGCTCCGAACAAGAGGATTTTCAAACAGTGGAATCTTGAAGCTTTCCTGGACAGGCTACCAACCTAGTGCACTTCTATGAGATTATTCCTTTTTTGGAGGGAGGGAATCTTTCATGTTATTAATCCAAATGGCTGAGAGAGCTAGATTCCCAAACCTGCCATGGGCAAGCTTCATCCCTGCCTACTTTCTCCCTATTTGGAAAAGTTTCCTTATCACGCTTCAAACAGATAGAGCGACTACATCCAAAAAAGACGAACTCATCGAACAACTTGCCTCTATCTTTCATAACCCAAACATTGTACTGCCAATGAGGATTCTGACGGTCCAAGAAGTACGCAAGTTAGCAGGACTTGAGAATATCTTAACGACAGAAAGACATGGGCCTTCCCTTCTCACGGATAAAGTGATTCGTGACTTTTGTGGAAATAGTTTTCATCCATCTCTCATCAGTGCGGCACTTGGTACCGATGATCAATTACAACAGTGGGTTGAGGGAAACAATGATGCGCAGCCGTGCCGCGGAGACCTACCGAGTATCCAGGAAGTCTATTCTAAATACTAAGACCTGCTGAAGCTGGTATTGGAACAAGTAGCCGCTCGAGGAGTCCAACTCAGAGCTGACAAAGTAGATTTTGAAGCGAAATGACGGCACTACTCTTTTAATGATACCATTGAATCAACTCGCCCCCCAGTAGTGCACCAGCCGACAGTCTTCGCGTTTCTACAAGGATCCAAACCTCCAAAGTATCACGGAACCCACAGTGTGAACGACCCTCCCTTTGGAGACAAAGAGTTGAGCAATATCATGACCCAAACTGGGATTGATTGGTTGCGAGAGTCGTCAAGCACATATGAAAATCTTACCCTATCAGCGCACATGAACTTGGCTGTTAAAAATGGTATTGGATTTCACTCTGAAGCTCAAGAGATCAAAGCTAAGCATATTGGACTATTGAAAGAATATACTGGTGTTGAGCAACTTACTGCTATCAAACAACTTTTTGTTGTTTTCCAGATTGCAACGCTTAGCGTAAAGCACCAATTTCCCTACGGTTTTATCATTTGGGCACCTAAACTCATGCAACCTCCTCTTATCTATGTAGGGGTGCAGCGACCTTGCCTTTTATTCCTGTTGCTTTCTGATGAACCTGATCAACCGTTTCGCTTTGGAACGGTCGCCTTTGATTATCGTCAGAGTAAAGACCTTCTCATTCATGCCAACATGCCAAAAATATTAGCTGATGTAGTGCAAGTTTCCTACCATACATTTACGACTTACCCGATACTTGCTCGAATTGATGATGGACAACACTATATACATCTGAGTGAATTTGCGGCTTTACAGTGCCCTTTCTGTGCATTGTGTTATTTGCACACACTTGGTGCCCCGCAGTGCTTTATGCACAACGTCTCGCCGGCTTGCACTGTCATCCATTTGCTTCGTGGATTGGATGGCACGGGAGGCCTAAGTATTATAGGTGTATTAGCACGAGATTTCAGTGGTGCCACTCCACAATGGATTGTCATATATGTGGTTGACAATCACCAAGTTCGAGCTATTGTAGACTCTGAGTTCTTTGTTGCGTACAAAGTTTCCACCCCCTTAGTATGGTCACCTATGTGGTATACGCAGTCATCGTCCATGCGACGAATGCCCAGGCAACTTGGAACTCGAATTGTACAATCGCATACTGTGGACCCATCAGGAGAATAAAGTACGGAGGAGTGGAGCAGGCTGCTCTTCGCACTGGGAGAAGCCCCAACGGAGGGAGTAAATTGAGCTTCTTCACCCGAAATAATGATGATTTTGCGGAACCTGCCTGCTTCACTGCCCGTACTATGCTCAAGATGCTTGTGAGATGTGTCAAAACGACTTATTTATACGAAACAGGGACCCCATGCCCGCCATATCTATCAAAGATACGTGACCTATCAATATTGCCCAATACTCCATGTCCGAACACCATGGTGGAAGCTAACCCTGCAACATGTTGCCGCACTCTTCCATCAGGGTGTTGATGATTTTTATCAGCAACTTATGTGTGACTCGCGGACATTACCTTCTCTTGCAGTGAAGAAATAGGAAGAGGCATTCTCGAATACCGAAAAGCTATCAGGCAAGATCTTCCATTTAGGCTCAAACGATTACACGTGTGGAATGTATCAGGGTGGACACTTGCAACTAGAGCAGGGGATGCCAAAATGCGACTCATTAAGCGACTGCTACGAACAGGCCCGGTTCTATTGCAAGAAACCAGATGGCATGCTGAGACCCATCAGGTCTTGCACCATAATATACCAGGTATTCAAGTTGCACACACCCAAGGTTTGTTAACAGAAAGAGGTGGTGTGTCGGGTGGTTCGGCAGCCCTAATTCCACCTGGGTGGAAACTTGACCGAACAGAAGTCGTCATACCAGGTCGCATTGTCCTTGCAGTAATCCAAGACAGATACTCTACCATCGGACTCTTGTCAGTGTATCTACATCCACAAACCAAGGTCGCTGAGCTGAAAGAATTAATCGCCTGGGTCAAGACCAGTCGAGTAGACTTTCCCCTCTATATGGGGGGAGACTTTAATCAGGTTGATGCCAGTTGCCCGGACCTTTGGAATGAATTATTAGTCCTAGCGCAAGTTCTTGACACGCATCCACAACTTCACACCTTCGAAAGCCCTACTGGAAGTTCAGCACTCGATAGAGTACTATGTCCCACTGATTATATAGCTGCGGCCCAAATAGATGTGATGGTAGCAGCCAATAGGCGACATCACTTAAGTGGGCATTACCAACTCACCGCGACCTTTGTAGTTCGACCAAGAGTCAAAAGTGACACGAGAGACCCAATCCATCAGACCATCCCGACTAACGTGTTTTGCCCTGGAAAGAACGAGGCCAACCCCTATATGGTTCCTAACGACCTACAAGAGCTGATAAGAAGGATTCAAAGACTACCCCAAACAGATGAAGTTGAGTTTGTGTCCACCCTCTGGTCGTGGTGGAGACAACAACCTATTCCATCTGATCATCCTCGCATTCCCGAGCATGAACTTCTGCGGAAATTCCTTAAAATGCGAGCTGAAGTGCTACATGTACCAGCAAAACAATTCCATGCACTTCAGACCGCCACTTACCATATATTTGCTTCTCACGTTGTTAGTGAGCTATATCCAGGAAAAATAACCATTCGAAGTGATCTGTTGAAACAAATTTTTGACTTTCTAGATCAGATCACGGTGACTCGGCAATATCCCGCTCTTGAGCAGGTTAACCAACAAGCCAGAGGTATCGGCAATAACATTACGTTTTGGAATCGGTTACGATCTATTTGTCCCAAGGGTGTTATCTACAATGGGCCGATCCTCAATCAGCAGGGAGAACAGTGCACCACTTCCCAGATGCTTGACGAAGCCATGCTGGACACGCGGAACTTTTGGTTTGTTAAGCCTCATGACTCTCTTCAAGAATGGGAACCCATTTTACGTGAATACCAAACTGCCTCGCCGTGGCCAACTATTGAACTCCCCCAGAAACAGGATTTTCTCCATACACTCCTTGGCACTAAAGATTCAGCTCCTGGCCCTGATGGGATCCCCTACTCTGCATGGAGGCTATCCCCTGAAGATAGCTACCCAGTATTAGAGCAGCTAATGATGAAAATGCTAGTAGGACTGCGAGCTGCACCTGTACAGGTAGGGGTCTGGATACCCAAGGCAAAAGTAGGTCCGACTGCGGACTACTTCAGGCCATTAGGAATGCCCAATACGTGCGATAGGCTTGTTGATGGCACCATTGCTGCTGTAGTCATGAAAGCAACTTGTGCATATATGCATCCCTCGCAAGTAGTCATGAATTGCTTTAAAGAACCACAGCACGCAGTCCATGCCATACAAGCCTTACTGGACAGCAATACTCCCATGGCTGCGCTACTAGTCGATCTATCAAAGGCCTTTGAGCGGGTTAATCCCTATTGGATCTTACATATACTGCGAATGCGCAACGCCCCGACATGGGTATGTAATTATGCCAAATACATCCTATTTGGAAGGCTCATCCGCCATAAAGTTCAAGGCAGACTTCTGCCGCCTAGGGCGGTGCATGTGGGAGTAGACATGGGAAGGTCTTTCTCAGTATTCCTTTTCTGTTTGGCGATGGACCCGATATATCATTATATGAATCGTATTCCCCGGGTCATTAGCGTTCAGGGGTATATTGACGACAACACGATTGCAGGACCAGGACATGACATCACCTGGGTAAGTAGAGTCCATAAGTGCTATCAACGTTGCTGGTCGGCAGGTTTTCAAATTGACCAGCATGCTTGTTGGCAAGCTATTAGCACTGACTGCCCACCTTTCTCACTCCAATCACTGCCTGGGCGGATCGAAAGTGAAGCTATCCTCCGACAGAAGACATACCCAACTGCACGAGCAGCGATCTTACCGGCTATCCTTTCACAAAAGACACTCATACTTGCACGAGCCGAAAAGTGTATTGGGCTGACCCCTCGAGAAGCTTGCCGTATCCTCAATGGAACTGACTACACACCCATATGCTCATTGCTGGCATTGGAGTGTAATTGTAGGTGCAAAACAGCTCTAGTAATCAATAGCCCGCTTCCTAGCTGGGTACTCCGGAAGTTGGATCAGTCTGGATTCGGAGCACACTGCATCCAAGGTGTTGCGACCTCACTCGGGCTATTACTGCTGGGGCGTGCCCAATTATCCGATCGTGACTTATGGACAGTAACTACACATCCTACTACCCTGAAACAGATCAATCCTAAAGCTGCCGAAAAGTTTATACATCGGCTCAGGCTGTTTCGGCAGCCAATCCTCTCTGTTGTCTCTAAGAGTATTGCCTTCAACACGTTCGCACAGAGTGTTGTGCTATATACTACATCCTATTTTGGTGCTGCCACGGAAAATCTTCAAATGCTACGGGCGGCAGCAACTGAGCTTCTGCTAGGACGTAGTTGGATTAGACACGACCTTCTTGCCTTTGTATTTCGATTGTGTAAAATTGCACCACTACTTGACCCTGGCGTAAGTATCCTTGTGTCTGCATTCGGGCTGTTTCTGCGAAAAGAAGGAAAGGTTCATGAACTCTATGTTGAGAGTCCTCCGGCAGTGAACAGACAAACACACGAAGTTAGGATACTATGGCAAGCGTGGACACGTGTCGTTGGGGAAGATGTCCTAACAAGAGCTGTGTCAGGAAGTGGTACAATCAAACAAAGAATAAATGCAGTCAAAAAATGTGTGCTTCATCACATGATGCAACTTGCGTCTCACTATGTTCGTAACAAAGTGCTGACAGCAGAATGGACGGGAGGAGTCAGCTGGGCATGGCTCAGTCATGCTTGCGAGGCCAACAAGCGATGGATTCCTAGTATTGCTAGGTTCACCTTGCTACAATGACAGAACGTTGCGGAGGTCTGAAAAAAGGACCGTCAGACAGTTCAAAACATGGAGCCGTTTTGCTGGTGCCTGACCAGCATTTGTTCAGTGTGGAAACAGCTGCGCTGGCTACTGTGCATGCCTGTTCAACGGCTCTGATTGAATTTGTAGAGACGAAAAACCCTGCTGTTGCGCCAGTAGTGACCCCACTGTGACCTCCATAGGCTCCATGGCTGACGGCGCGCATGATTTGGCAGCTGCGACCTCTATGGGCTCTATGGCTGACGGTGCAGCTGTGACCTCCTCCGTGGCTGCGCCTGTGATCTCTACTACTATGACTGACGTGCTGGGCGACCTTAAGCGGAGAAGGCAGGAGTTGAAAGCTTCGCTGAAAGACGTCAGCAAAACGCTGAAAAGCGAAAGCAAAAAGCAGAAGAGACTCATCGCCAAAGCTGGCCGATTGAGCAAAGAGGACTTGTTTTTTTGCTTTCACGCCAAACTCAGGCGAGTAGTTTCTTCACTGGGGCGCCAGTTAGTGCGCACCGCTGGGGAACAGCAAAGCTTTGGTTTTCTTCACCTTAGCGCCGGTTAGTGCGCATGACAAAAGGTGTTAATGACTTTCAAGGTTGCATCAATGAACAGCAGCATCTGTGTTTGAAGGCTCGATGTTCAACCTGTTGTATGACATAGTGTTTAGATGAGTAACTGACGTTCTGCAATGCGACGATGTTTAAGCTGCTTTTTTGCGAGGAACATCCCGCCCCATGAAGCGACCAGGATTCACTTCACAACGGAGGCCTGGCTTACTTCCTCCAGAAGCATTTCTAGTTTTGAGTGTTGTAAAGTTTTAGCGGGTCGGTAACGCTTGTCTGCTGTGCACGGACTCACTACTCTGATGTGGTCATTTGCTTGTCCTCGTTTCCCTTTATTTACTTATTTCCTCCTCTTCTCACGTGGAACAAAACAAAACATCATTGGAGATTGTGCAAATGATGATTTTTTATTTCGGGCAGTTTCGACCTTCATCTTTTGAGGGCTGAAGATGCCCTTGTGTGCCGGTGTCAATCAGATGCGCGGGCCAGCAGTGCAACTACTTTTGCGGCCACTTGGCAGGGAGATACCATTGAAGAGTGGCCCATTTTCACCGACATGTTGTCTTATTTGCCCGACGTTTGCATCAACGCTGAAATTGTGGTAGTAATGTGTGGGTGACATAACACAAAATGCTTCTTGTGACATGTCCATGTGCATTTTGACTGCGCAGGCTCGCACAAAATGCTTGCCTTGGAATACGGGTCCGGCATTTTCCCTGCAAATTTCCACACGAAATGCCTCTTATCACATGTCCATGTGCATTTCGCCTGCGCGGGCTCGCGCAAAACGCTGGGGGACGTTTGCAGTTGACTTGTCAATAGCGGTTTATAGATAGGTTCAGCGTTGCGCTTGACCATTTGGACTTTGGTTTGGAGACCCGGCAGGCTTTCTGAAACAGAGTGTGCCACCCTGTCTGATTTCCCGCTCTTTGTTGGGACCTAGCACGTGACGCTTAGATCGGCTTGAACACAGCGATCATCCATGAAGCTGGCGTGAAACTATCGCGTTTCCGTCTTGTATTTTAAATGTCAGATGTTCAGTTGGAGATGTTCCAACCTTGTGAGCTGATTCACAAACATGAATGCACCAACTGTCATTTTAAACAAACGTGCAACGATCAATGAATGTTGCTTGTCATTTAACATGTGTAATGCAAACGGGGTCACTCATTTCTTTTTCTCAAGAAATGTTTGGATTCAAGTGGGTTTTGTGTCACCGTGCCAGTGTGATCCAGCTTGGAACAATTTAAGATTTTCCCCATGCTTTGACAGGAAAAAGAAAACTGAATGTGCAAGTGTGTTTCAGCTTCAACTTGTCGACGGCAGTTTTTCACATGTCCGCATGTCACATGTTATTTTTGGTTTTATTTTCACATGCGTTTTTTTCTGCGCGTAACTTGGAAGGATGACTTCTAGACTTGGCGTCTTAGCCGGTAACTTATATATATATATAATATAGGTTTGTCTGAAAATGAGTAATTTACGTCATTTTCAACATGACATGAAATGTCACCACCGGATGAGCGGAATTCGTTTTTTTGTTTCATGGCTTATTCACCACGAGAACAATTTTTTTCAAACCAACCAACTCAAAACAAATCAGTTTGAGTGAGTTCGTTTGTTTTGTTTGTAAGAAGCAGTCACAACATGTGACATCTTTGTTTTGCTTCAAGGGAAGCAACCATGTGATTTCGGTTTTGCTGGTTGTTTACGACGTTTTTGACGGGGAGACGTTGTAGTAAGGTGTAACTCGTTGTTTCGCGGTAAGTAGACTGCACGCACGCGAGCATAAAGATCCTTATTTGGGATTCTACATATTTGCAGCCTGCTACCGCAAAACGTCAAAAATATCCAGTTTGCAGCTGTCACATTTTCACCTGGGAGCCTGCCACCGCAAAAAAAAATCTAAAAAGGTTCAGTTTTCAACTGCCGCACTCACCTGGGAGCCTGCCACCGCAAAAACGTCAATAATATCGAGTTTGCAGCTGTCACATTTTCACCTGGGAGCCTGCCACCGGAAAAAAAATAACAGGAAAAATCAACTTGCAGCTGTCGCATTCTCACCTGGAAGTAAACCAACAAAAAATTCCCAGTTTCCTGAAATCTGGTAGATGAACTTTTGTCGAGGTGGGATAGAATAAGGTTTTTTTTTTAAATCATATCAATCTTCCTTTGTGTGAAAAAAAAGTTCTAATCTATCCCACCTTCTGTTTTGCAATCTGGATTTGACATTTTTTTGATGGCAGGCCCCCAGATGATACACTTGCAAGCTGCACATTTGTTCATTTTTTGTGGTGGCAGACTCCCAGATGACTGTGGTAGTTGAAAGTTGAAAGCTAACCTTCTTTACTTTTTTTTTGGCGGTGGCAGGCCCCCAGGCGAAAATGTGACAGCTGCAAACTGGATATTCTTGACGTTTAGGCGGTGGCAGGCTCCCAGATGAGAATGCGACACTTGCAAGCTGCACATTTGTTCCCTTTTTCGGGTGGCAGGCGCCCAGATGAGCGTGACAGTTGCAAACTGAAATTTCTTGACTTTTTTTTTTTGCGGTGGCAGGCTCCCAAGTGAAAATGTGACAGCTGCAAGCTGGATATTCTTGATTTTTTTGCGGTGGCAGGCTCCCAGCTGAACCTTCTTGACCTTTCTTTTGCGGTGGCAGGCTCCCAAGCGAAAATGTGACAGCTGCAAGCTGGATATGCTTGACGTTTTTGCGGTGGCAGGCTCCCAGATGAGCGTGGCAGTTAAAAACTAAACCTTCTTTACCTTTTTTTGCGGTGGCAGGCTCCCAGGTGAAAATGTGACAGCTGCAAGCTGGATATTCTTGACGTTTTTGCGGTGGCAGGCTCCCAGATAAGTGTGGCGGTTGAAAGCTGAACCTTCTTTGCTCTTTTTTTTGGCGGTGGCAGGCCCCAGGTGAAAATGTGACAGCTGCAAGCTGCCTATTCTTGACGTTTTTGCGGTGGCAGGCTCCCAGATGAGTGTGTCAGTTGAAAACTAAACCTTCTTTACTTTTTTTTTCGGTGGCAGGCTCCCAGGTGAAAATGTGACAGCTGCAAGCTGCCTATTCTTGACGGTTTTGCGGTGGCAGGCCCCTAGATGAGTGTGGCAGTTGAAAACTAAACCTTCTTTACCTTTTTTTTTGCGGTGGCAGGCTCCCAGGTGAAAATGTGACAGCTGCAAGCTGGATATTCTTGACGTTTTTGCGGTGGCAGGCTCCCAGATGAAAATGCGACACTTGCAAGCTACACCTTCTGTGGTTTTTTGCGGTGGCAGGTTCCCAGATGAGTGCGTCAGTTGAAAGCTGAACCTTCTTAACCTTTTTTTTTGCGGTGGCAGACTCCCAGGTGAAAATGTGCATTTTTGCGGTGGCAGGCCCCCAGATGAGTGCAGCAGTTGAAAGCTGGACCTTTTTTTTTTTTTCCCCGGCGACAGGTTGTAACATTCGCTTCGGGGTCCTGGTATGAGGTTGTGGTATGAGGCAGGCCCTTGCGTAGCAACGTAGTGCGTATAGAGTTGTTTCTTCTACCAAAACAAGTTCCTGTTGCTGCAGCTGCGATAATGTCTAGCCTGATCTGTTCTTGTTGTTTCTGGCAAGCAGAACTGGCGATGAGGGATGATTTAACGTTGGGCTAAGGTGCTTAAACGTTCAAGATACCACAAAAGGTTTTGGTTCATTTTGACAGCAGAACGGTGGTCATGGAAGTCCAAAACATCTAAGGAGTGTGTAACAACTCACCTGCCGAATGGACGCCAGGGTTGCGATGCAGCTTTTGGCGTGAGCCTCAAATTTTTGTGGAAGAAGTGGGCCGTTTTTGGCAAGCAGAACTGGCGATGAGGGATGAATTTAACGTTGGGCTAAGGTGCTTAAACGTTCAAGATACCACAAAAGGTTTTGGTTCATTTTGACAGCAGAACGGTGGTCATGGAAGTCCAAAACATCTAAGGAGTGTGTAACAACTCACCTGCCGAATGGACGCAAGGGTTGCGAT
The DNA here is from genome assembly GCA_947184155.2 of Cladocopium goreaui. Classification (NCBI taxonomy): domain Eukaryota; class Dinophyceae; order Suessiales; family Symbiodiniaceae; genus Cladocopium; species Cladocopium goreaui. The sequence continues at coordinate 7,081 of CAMXCT020003685.1, read as the reverse complement.
GCAGCTTTTGGCGTGAGCCTCAAATTTTTGTGGAAGAAGTGGGCCGTTTTTGGCGAGCAGAACTGGCGATGAGGGATGAATTTAACGTTGGGCTAAGGTGCTTAAACGTTCAAGATACCACAACAGGTTTTTCTTCATTTTGACAGCAGAACGGTGGTCATGGAAGTCCAAAACATCTAAGGAGCGTGTAACAACTCACCTGCCGAATGGACGCCAGGGTTGCGATGCAGCTTTTGGCGTGAGCCTCAAATTTTTGTGGAAGAAGTGGGCCGTTTTTGGCAAGCAGAACTGGCGATGAGGGATGAATTTAACGTTGGGCTAAGGTGCTTAAATGTTCCAGATGCCACAACAGGTTTTTCTTCATTTTGACAGCAGAACGGTGGTCATGGAAGCAGCCCGAGGGAATACATCTGAGTGTTGGTTGCTTGATTTTGATTTTCAGTACGGTGGTTTCACGTTGTGCAATTTTTCTTTGGCAACTCGGACCTGTTCAGTCGATGGTTTCATTTGTGATGGACTGTTGTTTGAGACTGATTTGATTTTATTTCTCGACGTGGCGTAACCCGACGATTAGCGCGGCGAATATATATATATATATGTCTATACATCTGAGTTTGCATGTCTCTTCATGATTGCGTAGTACGACGCGCGTTTGTGGAAGGCCCAGTACTGTTTGTTGGCAGGTGCAGCTGCTTAGTTGAAAGAAAAGCCGCAGGGGATCCCCTTGAACCCCTGCAGTCAATGTTGACATGCCGCGGACTTTTCAGAATAAATGTTTGATGTCTATCGAGGAGACCTCCCAGAATGAAAGCCTTTCATGTCTATTGATGTCTGTTCGATCGGTATTCAAACATTGACAAATTTCAACATTGACCGCAGGGGTCGCAGGGGATTGGGTGTGGTCACATTTTTCTAGGGTTCTCTAGCAAACGAAATGAGAACGCAGAAATAGATAAGATGGGACGGAATTAATTACATTAGCAGAAAAAGCGACTAGAAGAATGTAGACGTAGCTGACACAGCATGCTGTGGTGAATTGTGGCCCTTGATACCGTCAGTGCGCACGATGCTTCAGTACAGATCTTACGTCGATTTCGTGCAGAGCAAAGCTGCCCACACCACAAGATTAAAAGGCGTGCTGTGTGCCGTCATGCTTTTGGGTTCTCTGGCCCACCTTGCTTTTGTGACTTTAACGCTGACTGCAGGGGTGGCAGGGGACTTGGACTGGCCCAGATGTTATCATTGTAATGAGGAGCTGGAATGAAACATTTCGCCTGCAGCCATCCTGTGAAGGCTCCACCGACCTTTGCATGCTCTTCGAGAATATCCTTCCCTATTTCCGATTGGCTACATTGTCTTTGCCGTGATGGGGCCATTTTTGGAATCGAAATATAGGCCCTATTTAGGGGTTCATGGTTTGTTCTGTGATAGTATCTTCAGCGGGGGTGTGCCACTCAGTGCATTGGAGGATCTTCTCAAGCGCGCAAAGCTGCGCCACACGGTTTGTTTGGTTCATTTTTTGCGGGGGTGCCCTTGCAGATGTAGGAAATAGGCTTTGGTGCCCCCGCCTTGTCAGGCGCCGTGCCTTTGGTGTCGGAGCGGCGCGGTGCTTTCAGGACTGTTTCAACAAAAATGCCCCGGAACTTTTTTGGAACCATCCGGATTACTTGAGAGACTTTGCATCCCTAAATCTTGTGCTTTTTTTTGGCCATGTGACAGTTTTTGCCTCAAGTAGCAATCCCTACTTGTGCTTTTCCCATTTGGTGGCTTGGAGGCCTTTGGATGAACATGCCGCGAATGCCAATGGCCATTCAAAACACACAGTTGGTTTTTCCAATGCTTCGTCGGCAGCGGCAAGAGAAAGCTCAAAGCCGCAGACTTTTCCCCGTTGGGCTGAATTGCCATGGTTTGGAGAAGGTCCCCTGCGGCCTACTTGATGTTCTGGCTGCGACCTGCAATCACTTTGTTTGCCGCCCAAAAATTCAGTGGCTTACGCCCAGAGGACGCTGACTACCCCACGCTGGACTTAGTGGAGGAAATAGCGGTCTCTGTGCCTCTTGATGCGAGTAATTCCGCGCCCGAGTTCGCAAGGAGGTGGCTGAAGTTTTGTTGGTCAAGAGATTGAAAAAAAGCTAATCTTCAGAGGAGTGGTTCCAAGTTTGGTGCGGCTGTGTGTACGCGCCATGTTAAACGAAGCATTTGAGCCGCCAGTCGCTGCAAATTGGCTATCGTGGAAGAATTGCATGGGTGCAGGCGCTTTTCGGCAAATCGCTGGGGTTTATCTCGTCGAGCATGGTCTGCCAACCTGAAATTGAAAAGGGCAAGGTGGGGCCCCAAATCTGGGCCGCTGAGCGGCCCCCAAAACTAGATCTTTTTTTATGTAGGGGTAACTAAAACTGGGGACGTCATTTTTGGGGCCAGGAAGTGGGGTCGTTTTCGTTGTGCAGGGTTGGCAATTTTTTGGCAATTGTTGCAACATTTGCAACGCAGAACTACACTGGACCGACCGCTTCTTTTGTTGAACTTAGACAGACTGCACATGCGCTTTCCAGATAAAAAACCGCGCGTGGGACTGGTAGCGGGTCCAAAGCTCGTGGTTGCTTCCCATGCAGGGGCAAAGCTTCTGAGACGCGGCAGCGCAACATTCGTTGCTGTGCTTTGTGAAAATGAAGCCGTCGTGCAAAAGTGCTTGCCTTCCTTTGTGCTTTGCAACAAGCACTTGTGCCCCAAAAAGCTTTACGAAGACCTTACTTGCTGCAGCCCCACCTTCCTTATGTAATATGGAGATTAGCTTCGTCGTGGAACACATCTGTTGTCATGTGTGAAATTTTGGAGGTGCTAGCACTGCTTTGAGGCCTTGGCAGCAGTTCTGCCATCCAACTCTGACCAATGGACCTGGCTCCGTGCCACATCACGCAGTCCGTGCTGCAAAAGGCACGAAGCCTGCAACTCTTTATAGCTTGCGTGCCAACTGGTCTCGCTCCTCAACTTCAGGTGGCAGATGTCTTTTGTTTCAGAGCCTTCAAGGCTTTTTTTGCTGGTGAAATTCAAAAGCTGCGGGCCGAGGGTCACGAAGTGACAAAAGCCTTGTTTTTCCAGATTTTTTTCAAAGTGCCTGCTTGGCTGCAGGCACGTTCTTGGGCTAAAGCCTTTCAAGCCATTTGTGCACTTGATGGAAATATCAATCTTTTGACCAAGGACCTTCAAGCACTGGGCTTAGACCCGACAGTGCAGGACAGTTTGCCGACGCAATCCCAGATAGCCTCTCTCTGGCCGAGACAACGCTGTACAAGCAAAACATATTCCCTGCTGTTCACTCGTAATTTGGAGTGAAGATACAATGACAGAACGTTGCGGAGGTCTGAAAAAAGGACCGTCAGACAGTTCAAAACATGGAGCCGTTTTGCTGGTGCCTGACCAGCATTTGTTCAGTGTGGAAACAGCTGCGCTGGCTACTGTGCATGCCTGTTCAACGGCTCTGATTGAATTTGTAGAGACGAAAAACCCTGCTGTTGCGCCAGTAGTGACCCCACTGTGACCTCCATAGGCTCCATGGCTGACGGCGCGCATGATTTGGCAGCTGCGCCCTCTATGGGCTCTATGGCTGACGGTGCAGCTGTGACCTCCTCCGTGGCTGCGCCTGTGATCTCTACTACTATGACTGACGTGCTGGGCGACCTTAAGCGGAGAAGGCAGGAGTTGAAAGCTTCGCTGAAAGACGTCAGCAAAACGCTGAAAAGCGAAAGCAAAAAGCAGAAGAGACTCATCGCCAAAGCTGGCCGATTGAGCAAAGAGGACTTGTTTTTTTTTTTTTTGATGCAGCCAACTCAGGCGAGTGTGTAGTCTTTCAAAACCTTGGGTGGCTACATGTAGTTTCTTCTTCTTCTTCACTGGGAACTGCCCAGTTTAAGTTAGTGCGCACCGCTGGGGAACAGCAAAGCTTTGGTTTTCTTTCTTCACCTTAGCGCCGGTTAGGTGCGCATTCAAAAGGTTTAATGACTTTCAGGTTGCATCAATGACAGCAGCATCTGTGTTTGAAGGCTCGATTTTTCAACCTGTTGTATGACATAGTGTTTTAGATGAGTAACTGACGTTCTGCAATGCGACGATGTTTAAAAATGCTTTTTTTTTGCGAGGAACATCCGCCCCATGAAGCGACCAGGATTCACTATCACAACGGAGGCCTGGCTTACTTCCTCCAAAGCATTTCTAGTTTTGGTGAGTGTTGTAAAGTTTTAGCGTGGTCGGTAACGCATTGTCTTGGCTGGTCACGGACTCACTACTCTGATGTGGTCATTTGCTTGTCCCCGTCTCCTTCCTCGTTTTCCCTTATTTTTTACACTTATTTCCTCTCTTCTCACGTGGAACAAAACAAAACATCATTGGAGATTGTGCAAATGATGATTTTTTTATTTCGGGCAGTTTTTCTGACCTTCATCTTTTGAGGGCTGAAGATGCCCTTGTGTGCCGGTGTCAATCAGATGCGGCGGGCCAGCAGGTGGCAACACTACTTTTGCAGGCCACTGGCAGGGAGATACCATTGAAGAGTGGCCCATTTTTCACCGACATGTTGTCTTATTTGCCCGACGTTTGCATCAACGCTGAAATTGTGGTAGTAATGTGTGGGTGAACATAACACAAAATGCTTCTTGTGACATGTCCCATGTGCATTCTTGACCGTGACTGCGCAAGGCTCGCACAAAATGCTTGCCTTGGAAATACGGGTCCGGCATTTTTCCCTGCAAATTTCCACACGAAATGGCCCTTAATCACATGTCCATGTGATTTCGCCTGCGCGGGGGCTCGCGCAAAAAAAAAAAAAACGCTGGGGGAACGTTTCAGCAGTTGAACTTGTCAATAGCGGTTTATAGATAGGTTAGCGTTGCGCTTGACCATTTGGACTTTGGTTTGGAGACCCGGCAGGCTTTCTGAAACAGAGTGTGCCACCCTGTCTGATTTCCCGCTCTTTGTTGGGACGATCTAGCACGTGACGCTTAGATCGGCTTGAACACAAGCGATCATCCATGAAGCTGGCGTGAAACTATCGCGTTTCCGTCTTGTATTTTAAATGTCAATGTTCAGTTGGAGATGTTCCAACCTTGTGAGCTGATTCACAAACATGAATGCACCAACTGTCAGTTTAAACAAAACGTGCAACGATCAATGAATGTTGCTTGTCATTTAACATGTGTAATGCAAAACGGGGGTCACTCATTTCTTTTTCTCAAGAAATGTTTGGATTTTCAAGTGGGTTTTGTGTCACCCGTGGCAGTGTGATCCAGCTTGGAACAATTTAAGATTTTCCCCATGCTTTGACAGGAAAAAGAAAACTGAATGTGCAAGTGTGTTTCAGCTTCAACTTGTCGACGGCAGTTTTTCACATGTCCGCATGTCACATGTTATTTTTGGTTTTATTTCACATGCGTTTTTTTCTGCGCGTAACTTGGAAGGATGACTTCTAGACTTGGCGTCTTAGCCGGTAACTTATATATATATATATAATATAGGTTTGTCTGAAAATGAGTAATTTACGTCATTTTCAACATGACATGAAATGTCACCACCGGATGAGCGGAATTCGTTTTTTGTTTCATGGCTTATTCACCACGAGAACAATTTTTTCAAACCAACCAACTCAAAACAAATCAGTTTGAGTGAGTTCGTTTGTTTTGTTTGTAAGAAGCAGTCACAACATGTGACATCTTTGTTTTGCTTCAAGGGAAGCAACCATGTGATTTCGGTTTTGCTGGTTGTTTACGACGTTTTTGACGGGAGACGTTGTAGTAAGGTGTAACTCGTTGTTTCGCGGTAAGTAGACTGCACGCACGCGAGCATAAAGATCCTTATTTGGGATTCTACATATTTGCAGCCTGCTACCGCAAAAACGTCAAAAAAATCCAGTTTGCAGCTGTCACATTTTCACCTGGGAGCCTGCCACCGCAAAAAAAATAACAGGAAAAATCAACTTGCAGCTGCTCCCATTTCTCACCTTGGAAGTAAACCAACAAAAAATTCCCCAGTTTCCTGAAAATCTGGTAGAATGAACTTTTGTCGAGTGGCGATTAGAATAAGGTTTTTTTTTAAATCATATCAATCTTCCTTTGTGTGAAAAAAAAGTTCTAATCTTTCCCACCTTCTGTTTTGCAATCTGGATTTGACATTTTTTTGATGGCAGGCCCCCAGATGATACACTTGCAAGCTGCACATTTGTTCATTTTTTGTGGTGGCAGACTCCCAGATGACTGTGGTAGTTGAAAGTTGAAAGCTAACCTTCTTTACTTTTTTTTTTTGGCGGTGGCAGGCCCCCCCCAGGCGAAAATGTGACAGCTGCAAACTGGATATTCTTGACGTTTAGGCGGTGGCAGGCTCCCAGATGAGAATGCGACACTTGCAAGCTGCACATTTGTTCCCTTTTTCGGGTGGCAGGCGCCCAGATGAGCGTGACAGTTGCAAACTGAAAATTTCTTGACCTTTTTTTTTGCGGTGGCAGGCTCCCAAGTGAAAATGTGACAGCTGCAAGCTGGATATTCTTGACGTTTTTGCGGTGGCAGGCTCCCAGCTGAACCTTCTTGACCTTTCTTTTGCGTTGGGTGGCCCAGGCTCCAAAAGCGAAAATGTGACAGCTTGAGCTGGAATATGCTTTTTGACGTTTTTGAGGTGGCAAGGCTCCCAGATGAGCTGGCAGTTTAAAACTAACTTCTTACCTTTTTTGCGGTGGCAGGGCTCCCAGGTGAAAATGTTGACAGCTGCAAGCTGGATATTCTTGACGTTTTTTGCGTGCAGGCATCCCAGATAAGTGTGGCGGTTGAAAGCTGAACCTTTTTTGCTCTTTTTTTTGGCGGTGGCAGGCTCCCAGGTGAAAATGTGACAGCTGCAAGCTGCCTATTCTTGACGTTTTTGCGGTGGCAGGCTCCCAGATGAGTGTGGCAGTTGAAAACTAAACCTTCTTTACTTTTTTTCCGGTGGCAGGCTCCCAGGTGAAAATGTGACAGCTGCAAGCTGCCTATTCTTGACGGTTTTGCGGTGGCAGGCCCCTAGATGAGCGTGGCAGTTGAAAACTAAACCTTCTTTACCTTTTTTT
>CAMXCT020003684.1:0-57155 GCA_947184155.2 Cladocopium goreaui | reverse complement strand
TATCCTTCATCAGCTCCCTCAAGTCTTCAGTTCTCATAGGATTCCAGAAGTCACGTTAGAGAGTTTTTTGGTGCGATTCTGTGACCTGTTCGTCCTTTCGTACCTTTCTGTTTTGATGCCGGGAGGTGCTTTTCGTACTCTTCTGTCAGCGGCAGCATTAGCAGCAGCAGCAGCAACGGCAGCAGCCGTCTAGTATCCTTCATCAGTTCCCCCAGGTCTTCAGTTCTAGTAGGATTCCAGAAGTCACGTTAGAGAGTTTTTCGGTGCGATTCTGTAGCCTGTTCGTCCTTCCGTGCCTTGCTGGTTTGGTGCCGGGAGGTGCTTTTGGTATACTTCTGTCAGCAGCAGCAGCAGCAGCAAGAGCAGCGGCAGTGGCAGTAGCAGCGGCAGCAGCAAGTCCAGCAGCAGCAGCAGCAGCAGCGGCAACGGCAGCAGCCTTCTAGTATCCTTCATCAGTTCCCTCAGGCCTTCAGTTCTAGTAGGATTCCAGAAGTCACGTTAGAGAGTTTTTCGGTGCGATTCTGTAGCCTGTTCGTCCTTCCGTGCCTTGCTGTTTTGCTGTCGGCAGGTGCTTCTTTTGCTCTTCTATCAGGATGTGTTCCATTTTGTTCGACGGCACGTGCGGCCATTCGGTTGCTTATGCTTGATTTGAATTCGTCCTGACTTTATGGTACTTTGGACAGAAGTTCCACAAGTAGGGCATGCATGCGAATAACGCTGCGTGGGCAATATGGGCCGGAGTAGCCCATCATGTACGCGAAATTGTTTCCCACAAATGCGTCGGTGGTCGATGTGTCCGGAAGCAATTGGAGTTGTAATTAAATCGTGGCAAAAAGGACACGTGTACACATAAAGCCGCTGCTGTGGTGCTGCTGCGGATGCTTGCAAGGCTTGGTTCAGATTTTCTTTGGTTACCGTCTTTTCTTGTGCGAAGTGGGGCCTCGTCATCTCGTCTGCGTCTTTTCTTGCACCTGTCGCGGGCTGACCTGTGCGTCTTTGTCGCTGTTGGGCAATTGCTTCCCAAGTCTCGCGCAGCACTTGATCGTGGCGCAATTTTTTCCGCAGCGGTTCCAGGCGGGCTCGGCCGGAGCTGGCAGCACGTTTGCGGAGCTTGCCTTGCACGAGCGCGGCGTGGCACGCATCGCATGTCTGCGTGCCATCTCGTCCAGAAGGCCGTTTTGCAACGAAGGTAGAAAATTGTTGTCGTGACTTCCGTAAGTGACACGATGCACACCTCCATGTGCCCGGGATTTCGATTGGCATTGAAGGCACGTTCTTCGCTGTGGGTCCTTTGTTTTCCATGCTCCGGCACCGAAATATTCTTTAGTTTGTTTTTTGTTACAAACGACACATGTCTTGACGGCATCACAAGACAAGCAGACGCGATACATGCTCCACCGCGGGTTTTGGTGCTTTGACGCAAAGTGTGCCGCGGCGTGCCACAGGCCGCACTGGGTGCACCGATATGGTGTGCCGGCCTCGCGCTTCTGCGCGGTGCATTCTTTGCACACGCGGTAGGTTTCCCGTTTCCATTGTGCTTTGGTGAACGCATCTTTGCGCTTCATCTCCCCACATTCGTGGCACGGCCTTTCATCCAGGTATTTCTTGCGCAACGCGTCCCAGTCCACCGGCTCCTGCTTCCACACGTCCAGAAAAAGTTGCCGTCCGAGAGGGAGGCCTTGTTGAAAAGGTGCCAGCGGGAACGGACGGTAGATCAAGATCTTCTGTCGTGTACGGCTCCGCGTCATACCGACGTACGCTGCAAGTGGGTCCACGCCGCAGAGATCGGGGATGACGCCCGGCTCTGCGGTGCTCCCCTGTGCACCATGGAATGTGTCGGCAAAGTCCGGTGCCAGCGGGAATTGATACCGCGTTACCTTGAGCTTTGGCGTCGTGCGTCCAGCATCCAGAAACCATTCCTTGCTTTGCACGCTGACTGGGAAAACATTTTCTGCGTCCACCCCAGGGATCGTCCAACGCGTTCGTGTCTGGAAGCGAACGAAAACGAACTCAGGCAACGTGTTCCAAATGACGCTGCCGTCGGGCGTTACTGTCTCGGTGGGTGGTGCAGACCAACCACACACGACCCCGTGGCACCCGCGCAAAATCTTGAAGTCTCCGCGATGAAGATGCTCGCGTGCTTGCACAGGCATGGCCAGGCACAGAGGGAGGACCCCATACCGATTGCCAGAATCGGCATCGCTGCGCTGCAACCACGTCAGCTTGTCTTGCGCAATGTCGGGTTTCTCGTGCAGGGCTTGCGACGAAATGCGATCCGTGGCGACAGCATAGTATAGACGTTGTTTACGCGTTCGAGCCCAGCGTTCCGCGCGTTGTTTGTTAGCATGACACTTCACCCCGTTCGTGTGGAAAAGGGCACGCGCCAGCTCAAAATCATGGAAGCGAGGGTCATTGGGGTCGATCGCAACCAACTGCTTGCTAGCGCGCTCAGTCCGGCAAGTCGCGCACTCGCGTGCTTGGATGGTAGTTGGCGCTGATCCATATTGGGAAAGACGTTGACAAGTAGCTTGTCCGCATGTCGCCTGTGCGGTAGTGGTCGACCAGCTACCGCACACCTTTGTTGGTTTGCCGTGCAGGAAGGCATGATTGTCTTCAGAGAGGCGTCCATGCCGCAACTCCGCTTGAAGCTCTTGCAGCCAAACATCCTGCGTGCGTTCGCAGCGCGTCAGTTCCGTGACACCTTGCACCCCGCCTTGGGTGTTACTTGCCCAAACAAGTTGCTGGCCTTGAAGGCTCAGAGGCAATTTTTTGGATGAAATTCCAGTGACGAGTTGCCATGGGATTTGACCTAGGAAAGTTCCACGAGGCGGAGGCAGCTGCCACAAATCGCCGGAAAAAATGACATTGAGTCCACCGAAAGGTGCAACGCGGTGAGCGCGGTTTGCTACGTATTTCGTTGCTGATAGGTCCATAATAATTTGGCGGCAGCGCGCTTCGAGTCGTGCCAACATTTCCGCGCTTACCATACTGATTTCATCGATGAGCAACCAACGCCATTTGACTGCTTCTTTCGCTAAATCCAATATGCGTTGTGCATCAATGCTGTGGTCATTTCCATGCCACGCCAACCCCAATGCTTTGTGGATCGTTTCGCCGTCTAAGGGCTCAGCATTCACGGCTTGGAACGCGACGACTTGGAATTCAACGCCTTGTCGCCAGCCCAAGCAATCTTCGAACAATTCGCGACGTAACAAATTCAAAACGTAGGATTTGCCTGTGCCGGGTCCACCGTGCAAAGCCCATCGCAATGCCTCCGTGTTGGTTTCGGCCATTCCGCCCCGATCTTGCCCTGTCACGGCCTCTGCCTTTAGTCTCGCACACACCGTTTCTAAAAAGGAGACTTGCTCCGAATTACATTTCCGGCTGCTGGCAATGTCGACTAGAAACTGATTCACTTTTTGCACCGTATCCCGAGCAACCGCTTGCCAGGAGCCGGCAGTTGGCGCTCTCGTTTGAAGCGTCGGCGTTGTTTGGCGGCGTTTGCTTAACGTCTTTAAAGCTTTTCGGGTAGTAGCTGCTTCCTGTGTATCATATGGATTTCTGCCTGCAAGAGGAGGACCCACAGCAGGTGAGGCTTGCCAAGCTGCTTCTGCTTGTTGTGCTGCCGCTTGATAACTCGCAAGCAAAGGGTCGTCCATAGCAGCTGCGGCACCACGCTTTGGATTTGTAGCGCGCTTTCCGGTTTGTCTAAACGAAGTCTCCAAGGCTACAGGCAAGGTGGCGGGCGTCACTACCAAAGATTCATCGACCCCACTATCGTCGCTATTGCCTGCTGGCGCATCTGTAGGCCGCACACGGTAGACGGACAAAAAATTGCCGACATACCGCTTCGTTTCCTCGCAGGGGAGATGCATCAGCCACAAGCGCATGGCCGCGACCCAGGTTTGCTCTGGCAATCGCAAGCGGCCTGCGAAAGGGACGTTGGCTGATGCTGCAGGTGCATTCAAAGTCCATGCGCGAAAATAGGTCCTCGTAGGCGGGCATTTGTTTCCGCTGCGTCAACTTTGTGCACGGGGACAGGCGAAGTTTCGAAATGGGGGCAGCAGGGTCGCATGCGACGCTGCAGATAACAGCGGTGCCGCAAGCTTTCTGTTGCGGTACTGGCTTCGAGCAGAATTCGATCGCTTGACGGCCGCACGATGAGTTGATAATGCAGGCTAGGTTTCAACTGTAGCTTTTTGTCTACATCCGTTTGGCCGTTGATTAACTTTACCCCTGCCTGCGTCAGCGCGACGTCCCAGCTAGCTGGATCCTCGGACTCCCATTCGCGGCGTGTTGTTGGCACGCGTGCCAGAGCAATGCGCCACGCTGCGGTGAACTCATAAGGAGATAGCCACCACACCTCTGACCCAACCGGTCGATGACCATAGACATCTGCTACGTTCACGGTTGCCAAATGGCGCACGCCAGACTTTTGCCGGCGCGTCCACCGCGTTGCTCCGGAGCGCGCCTGCGCGGGCAGTGCGTCGGCATCAGACGAGGTCAGCCGCAATACAGCGTGCACGAAATCTGCGCCAGACAGGCTTTCAAAGGCCGCCGTTGCGATCCGCTCAGCTGCCACGACCGTTGAGTCACGGTGCTCGGCACGGAGGTTACAGCATTCTACCTGGCCGCGGACCACGCTTTTGAGGTATGCATCACTGAGGAATCTCGTTGCGTGGCGTTTGCCCACATCATCTAAAGAACGCGTACTTTGCAACTGGGCATGCAATTGTTCGTGTCCCTTTTGAAATTCTTTGATTTCGGCGAAGCCCATGGGTTGACTTTTGGAGCAATAATCTGCACAATATCCTGTCTGCGCGTCCTGCGCCCGCTGTGCAGCTAATGCGATGAGGCGGCGTTCCTTCGCCGTCGTCTGATGCCCACACGTGTCACAAGCATAGGGGAGCCTGTAAGGTACTTGCACATCACAATTTGCGCCGCGAAGCCCTGCGAGCATAGCTGGCGCGCAGCCATTCAACCACTCGTTCCCATATGGTCCGTGCAACGCGCCAAGACGATTCTTACGACCAGTGAACGGCATGCCGAAAGATTTCAATTTGCATGGGCACAACACAGTTGCCGCTGAGCAGAGCCATTGCGTACGTGGGAAGTCGCTTTTGCAGACTCCGGGACGGTCGCTTTTTTGGCAACCCGATAACGGCACGCGACTTTGTGCTGCTTCACTATATGGATGATAATGGTGCTGCTTAGCAAGCTGTAACGACACAACGTCTTCTTCCATATAGACACGTCGCCACTCAGCAGCCTCTGCCTCGACGTCTTGCGCGCCGGCCCGTTGTAGTTGGTACGGCGGGGCAGCTGTCATAGCCACATCAGCTTCGTGGTCTGGCCAGGATGCCTCGGCAGATAGGATTCTGGACTCCATGGCTTCTGCGGTTTGTCCTGCGTATGAGGCATGACAGACATGAGCATTATACTGCTCGTACGCGCGCCGCAATTCGTGAAGCCGAGCTTCGCACATCTCAAAAATCTCTTCCAAGGCAGTGTGTTGGTGAAGACATTGGACAAAGACTTGAGCATGACCGTGCATACCCCTGGTGCTTTTCTGCGCTTCGAGAGAAATGTACACTGCATCTACGCGACCGAAGATGCCACCGCCGGGTTCCGCATTGCTGCCGCATCGATCTTGACACGGTTCATCATTCCCCCGGGGGAACTTATTGCAATCAGGACACATAGGGCATGACCGCACACCAAACAAATGTCGTAACATAAAATGAGTCAGGGTGCGAAAGCCATCCACTGCAGCCAATGGGTCTCTAGCTAACACTTCACGTCGATCTGCCCATGCCATGGGTATGACAAACTCACGCTCCAACGGCGAATCGGTTGCCGGCTTGCATGCCAAAGATGGGAAATCGATAGCTCCCGCTGGGAAGTCTTGACCTACTGAAGCCGAACGCACCGGGTCTGATCTGCGAACGCGTGACATTCGAATAAATAACAATTGATGTGCTTCATCCGGCGTGAAGGTAACAAAGAGGGGGACACCATATCGAATACGCATGGCTTGAATTTCAAAACGCATGCGCTTCCTTGCTTCTTGCGTGCCCGGCAAGCCGTGTGCCGTATGGCGCATATTCTTCAACAGCTTGCGCGCCATAGGTTTGAGTCCGCGAACATATTGCAATTTTGTCACGTCTCCTTTGACGGCACGCGGGTGCCCATTTACGTCAACGTAGGATCCGCGCAATGCATCCAGCAACTGCTTTGCAGCAGTCTCTACGTGGTGCCCGGTTGGCTGCACCCAAGCATTTTCGTCCTCATCGTAGTACGTGCGTGAGTACGCGTCTGTTGTGCGTGACAGATTCAATGAAGAACGGAAAAGTAGATTCCACGATGTAAACCCAAAGACCCAATCTCGACTCACTTGTGCTTCGACTCGACGCGCAAGCGTCCGTACCCATGTGCTGAGTTCAATACGCGGTTCACTGGCTGCTCGCCGATGCCGTGCTTGTTTGCTCCAATGCGGCGGGTCAGGCATGCCCAAACCGTACGGGAAGACAAAGGGAAAAGCCAGTCCGAAATATGTGGGCTGAAATTGGTCCAGCAACTTCGTGCCGGTATACAAAACGACTTCAGGTAGCGTTGTTTCTGCAGTCCCGTCGCTGTGATGGACAATGTCTTCCATGGCGGAGACGTGCCGCGCGTTAATGTCATGGAACCCCGCCGAAGATTTCTCTAAGACAACAGCGTTCGGCTTCAGCAGGCGGCTGAATTCGCGTTCAAGCTGTTCCTCGGTCATTGCATCGTTGACCGGCGTCGCAGCTTTCTGTCGTTGCACTTGTGTCAAGGTGCCATCGTTCGCAAACAAGGCGACTATTTCAGCTGGCACGTCGTCTTCCGGCAACTGTTCGGCCCGCTGCATCACGGCTGCCATATCGACGGCTTTGTATGCCGGATGTCCGCGGGAGACCATGGCAGCAATCAAACCGACCACCACCTGCCGCCGAACCACAGCCTGGTGAATAATCCGTTGCGGCACGTCTGCCCCTTCTTGCTTATTTCCGACTTTGATAAGGACGGCAATCTTGTCGCGCAATTCGTATCCAACGTGTGGCAGCCGACACGTTGCGGCCGTGCTTGCAGTGGGATTCAGCCGCTCGAGCTCGGACAGAAGGTCTTCCCACTGCAAAGGAAAAGTTGTGGCATTGCCTTTGGCGCATAAACGGTGGCGGTTCATAAAGGCGTCTTGTGCCAAGCTGCGATCTGAGAGATATCGCCATTCAATGCTGAAGCATGTCAATGCAGTCAAACACGGACTCGCGCTCAGAACTTCTAATACAGTGCATTGGAGCGCATAGAGCTCGCGCGGTGGGTGGCCCAGCAGCATGTCATTAGTCAACGCTTCTGCCGGCTTCTGTCCGCGACGATTCAGCGAGTCGTAGCATGCAATGCAAATAGGGACACGGCAATGCGCGCACATGCGGTTGGCTGGGCAACGCTGCGAACCTTCACACACTTTATCCTCGGGGCAAACTAATAAAGTAGCAGCAGCCTCCGGGCAAGCGACTTGACAGGTCCATGTTCCAAGTTCATCCCGAAAGGCAGCGCGCGTGTTCGCCGCAAGAGAGTTCACGTACTCGTCCTCATATGTCTGTCGCCCGAGCAGCGCTTCAAGCTTGTTCGGCTCTTGCCCAAGTATTCGACGCCGCTTGGGATCATACGCTTGCAACCACGAAATTTGCTGATGGCCGCAGTCTTCGGTGAATGGAAACCGCCGCGCACAAACGAAACACACGGCAGCTCCGACGCGTCGCTCGCTCAGATTTTCGCGAAAACGACGTAAGCAACGCCGATCCAAAGAACAGTTTGCAAGGGGTGCATTCTGCTGGCAACGGCAACTCAGAATCTCTAGATATGTTTCGTATGCAGCTTGTGTCGCGCTGAGGTGTGTTGCGCGCGGATGCGCGCTGACAGCAAGCAGAGCGGACGCATGCTTGTTCCACAAATGGCTTTGAAGTTCCTCTGATGTCTGGCACACAAAGGAGCATGTGCAGAAAGCGCAGTGGTAACTTGGCAAATCATATGCCTGCCGCCTTGCATTCTCTGCGCTGATGTTCCAAGGTAGTGTAGGTGTTCTACTAAGTAGATCCGCGGCTGTCCGGATGGCGCACTCGCGTTCCATGCGTGGATCTTTGTTGCCATGCCTTGGCTGCCACACGTAGAGGGGGTAGACATCGGTATCGGACTCATTCGTCTCTTCCAGCTGCTCTGGAACTGTTCTATGCTCCGCGTTGTCAACAGAGGTGTGCTCCACTTCGGTTGCTGCTGTCTTTTTTCGCAAACGGCGGATTGGCGGACCATCGTGCGGCCTTGGTTCGGCCTGCTTGCTACCACCAGGCGCGGTGCCTGCCTGGACCGTTTCCAGGCCCGTTGCCTGCGAATCTTGTTCTTTTCTTTTGGAACCTCTGCTCTGGTGGTTTGGGGACTGCTTATTCTTAGCCTCAGCTTTTGTATCCTTTTGTTGGTTTGCTTTATGAGCTACCTCTGATGTAGCAGTAGCTTCTACCAAAGGCCGCGACATTTGGGGCATGTCGGCTCCTAAGCGCCTTCCTTCCCCTTGAGTGCACGCGGTGTAAAAACCGCGCCACTGATCTGCTACACAGCGTGCATGGTGCATGCCGGCATCCGCATACGTCAACCCTGCTTGTAGCAAGGTGTGCAATACGGTTCCGGTGGCATCACGGTCGTTCCAGGCTGTTTGCATTGTTCTTGCATCTGCATCGTGCACTTGCACATGGGCACCTCGGCGCTCACAGAACCTTTGCAGGATTTCCTTCAGCTCCTCGACGTGAGGTACGCTATCACTGTTCCACCCCGGAACGGTAGCTTGGTCCTGCCCTGCTGTCACGGAGCCCTTGTCCAATCTGCCTTGTCTTTCTTCTACGCCCGTGAGTTCGAAATCTGCGTTCTCAGCCGTTGGCCGAACAGGAAGCAGGGCATCATAATGATCTATGCCGGAGTATTCGAGCAGGCGTACGACAGTAGAAATCAATGTCTCACCTTTCCCGACATGAAAAGTATAAGCCGGACTCATTGCGTCCACGGCATTCCCTTTATGAATGGAAATCTCGAGACTTTCGGTCGTCAACCGTTGCGTATCTCCTTGACATTCTTTCAACACGAAACACACCGCAGCTTCCAGACGATTGCGCAATGCCTCCGGGCTGTCGCAAGGACTTACATGCTGCGCGACAGGAAAACCTTTGCAAACTTTTTGCCTTTCAGCTGCGTACGTGAGCTGTCCATACGCATGCGAAATCCATTCATGGAAACTCAATGCCAGCAGCATGGCTTCTAAGAGGGAGTTTTGAGCTGTCGGCCAGCTGCAAGGATGTAACTGCCAGCCATTTTGATGTAAGGCGCGTAGAGCAACAATGGTGTTGAGGTGGAGCAGCCTTGCTCTTTTAGGCAAACGCCGCTCGTCTTCAGATGCCTCAGGCGCAGCATGCCTTATTTTTGTTGGGGCTGTTTTGTCACTGCTGCCCCCGCTGCTTGCCGACGAAACATTCTGGTGCATGGACTGGTGTCGCGCTAACAACGCGTCAAAATGATAACCGCGTTGATTTGCGTCCGTCTGGTTGTAGACGTGAAGTGCATAACGTGTTACCGCGGCACCTGTAGCGCATTCGAAGTCGATCCACCGCAAGGCGTCGTCTGCGCCTAAACCATTGTCAAGGTGATCAAAGCGATTGTAGAGCCAAACGCGCACAGCAACATCCTGTGGCCATTTCTTCCGCAAAAAGAAGTCCAAAACGCGTGGCCCATCGCGATGCGCATCCAAGTAAATTCTTGGTGGCGTGCCATGCTCATTGTACAAAAATAGGCGGCAGGCAGCACACAAGTGACGTCGTTGCTTTAGCGAAAGAGACATAGTCTCTGGAACGAGACCAGCGTCCAGCAATCCCAGCAAGAGTGCATCAATGAGACAATTATTGACTCCATGCGCAGAGGCACGTTTCAACTGCAAGCCTTGTTCATGCAGTTCTCCCAATCTTTGTGCGTTAGTTTTCTGGCTCGACGGTACGTGCTCCATTGCAAGTCTTATGAAGCGTTCAGCGAAAGCCTCCCAAACTGCATTTGACGCATCGTCAGCAACCTCGGTCCAACCAGACCATGTGTTTACCCAGTCTTGTGCTAGAAGTTCTTCCACGAAATTGCTATCGTGAAAGTGCGATAAGCATATTGCAGTCACAACTTCTTTCGGGTCAAAGTGCAAATCGCTAGTACAGCTTGCGGCAGGCGTATTGGCTGGAGCCAGCCCACCGCCAACAAACCGATATTCCTTACACAAGCTGGGTTGGCATGCGACAGTATCTTTGCAATTGTCTGCCGTTAGTCTTTCGGAGCAACTGCATTGTGTTGCTGGGACATCGATGCTAGCATCCCTGTTTTTATTTGATGATGTTGATGGGACGCTCAATTTTGTCGGCAGCCGCAACACCCGACGTCCGAACCTTGCATTGTGTGTTGTTGGCATTGTTTGTATCTTATCCGCCGACCTCACTGCATAAGGAAGCGCGTGGGTGTCTCCATCAGTTGTGGGTACACTTGCATGCATTTTTCGCCTCAACAACCGATATCCGAGGCTTGCATTGCTTTTCCCTTGCCTTTTCTTCCACTCTGGTATTATCTTTGTTAGCTGGTTGGACCTCGGTTGACCCATGCGTCGGCGTCCTACCCTACGGCATGGGACAGCTACTTGCCACAGGAAACTCAGGACCTTGTTTTTGCCGCTCAGATCCTTGGAAAGGTTTTTACAGTTAGCCTTTACCTGATCTAGTGTCAAGGCAGTACTGCAGTGAGCATCGATGATGTGAGCGTCTTGCTTGAGATTGCTGTTGCGTGGCTGTTCTTGGCTGGACGTCGGTGCCTGCATATGTCGGGCATTGCCTTGGTTGTACGTGCCGTGCTCTGCCAAACCAACCAACGAATCACGCAATTCGACGGTGTGACATGTGCATTGCCTCCCATCAATCCGCATAGCGGCCCCCGTACGGCACAAGCATCTCACAGGGGAATGCAGCATACCCAACATCGTTTTGATTTCGCTTTCAACTAGAACCATGGCGTGCGCTGCACTTGCGATCCGCGATGCAAACAAAAATGGAGTACACCATTCTTGCCAACGACTGAAAACACTACTGAATACCCCTGACGCAACACAAACCTTGGCATAGGCCACTCGGCGGCAGTAATAACATGGTTTACGATCCGTCAACCTGCATGCACCCGAGCGCGCATTTGGCATTCCCTTCACAACCCACTGACAAAGGCAGCTCAGAGATTGCGCACTGTTATGGTCGTCGTTCTTGTTGTCCTCGTCCCTCCACAGTATGAAGTCGTCATCGTCGTTGTTAGTTTGGACTTCAGTGGTGGTTTTTTTCATAGTGGGCCACCGCCACTGTGCAGGTTTTAAGGTGGCCTGCAAGCACCCGCAGCATTTATTTTGAAGGTCAGCTGGCAAGACCTTTTGTTGTTGCATGGTGCTCAAGCTGTCCCGGGCCATACCTATCCAGCACAACAGAATTGTCGCAGAAGCAGGAAAACACTCGAAGCGTGACTATAGAGGCACAGTTATGAGCTCAAATTACAAGTACAAACAGTGGTAATGTCCGGAGACATGAGCCCGAACGATTCGAAGTATGGCGGTAACAATCTTTCGGCTTTTGCTGGCACGCCATAGACACACACACATACACACACATGCGCGTTTTGAATTTTGTTGCCCGGCCTTGTTCAGCGTTGGCCCCTATTTTTTGGGAATCGGACCCAATTGCTTGATATCTGTGGGACAGCTGCAGGTCCGGAGGACAATGATCAGTTAATCATTAGTCAACCGCGCTGAAACAATTGAGAGTCACAGTTCTTTAAAAAATGTGTTTGCAAACAATAAAGAATCCACCACCAAGGCTTTTAAACACTGCACATGTGTCTGCAAAGCTTGACACAGTTCGACCCACCCTGATCGTCCCTATCATCGCGAGATTTCTTCGACGGAGGTCACTGGTGATTTTTCGAAATGGGCTCTGCTATGTCCAGCTGCCACTACCCAATGTTTTTGGGCGCTCAAGTCAAGCTACTGCACAAGGCTTGACAGATTTCGCCTGCATAATGGCCACCCCCAAACTATGTGCTTACCGTGCATTTGTGTTCGTTGGGGACCAAAACATCAATTTTTTCCACTGGATTCCTTTTTTACTTGGTAGATTTACCACTGTGAAAATGCAAAAAAAATCGTAGAACAACTAATCCGCATATTCATGGTGTCCGACCCGCCACTCAGATGGCTTCGGATCATGTGCTTGGTGTCAAAGAGCCAGCGAACACCAAGGACGGTGCACCTCATTAGTTTCATGGTGGCAGCTTTTGGCGCGAAGAAAGCCAGCGACAAAAAGGGCACTGGATTTTTGCACTATGTAATGGAAAGCGATGTTTGCACTAGTTATACTATTTCTGCGGTTGTTTATTATCACATTATATAGAAAACAAATGAAAACAATAGTATGATACCTGTATAAAAATTGACTGCAATTGCAAAGGAAGAACAAAGGCAGAAACCAGCAAGACGTAATAATCCAATCACCATGAAGCCCTTTGGATCGAATTGACTGTGAATTGACTGCTGTACCTCTATATCTAAAGCATAGTTTACCCAATCGGAGTGATGTAGGTAGACACTTTAAAAATCAATGTATACGTACATTCATAACATAGAATAGTATTATCAGTGTATATCTATACATGACGTATGAAACACTACTTTATGATCTATGATGATGCATGTATATATATATTATATATATTAAAAGCCCCGAGCATCTTCTTGACACCCCGTGCGGCACTGCATGGCATACCCCATGGGCCCTTCGCCCACCGAGGCACAGGATGATGAATGTGTAGAAACTATCCATCAGGAAGGCATAGAAGATCCATGGAATGGGTGTCCTGGATGTCGGAGCCCATCCCAGCTGTGGAAGATGGTAGTGGTAGTGGTAGTGGTAGTGGTAGTGGTTTGTGGTTTCAGTTATAGACTAATGATGCTCGAAA
This sequence comes from Cladocopium goreaui, assembly GCA_947184155.2. NCBI lineage: Eukaryota > Dinophyceae > Suessiales > Symbiodiniaceae > Cladocopium > Cladocopium goreaui. The sequence goes on along the minus strand of CAMXCT020003684.1, from coordinate 44,078 downwards.
TCCACTCCAAAAACTAATTCGAACACCATTTTCGAGCATCGTCCAAATGTTGGGAAGTAGAACTTGCATATGGCTCACACCGTTTTGACTCGTGCTATGGTAGCTGAACACAGTGTTTAAAAGCCATGGTGGTGGATTTTCTGTGTTGTCTGCAAACACATCAAAAATACTTTCCCGGTCTGGTATTTTCTACCGGTTCAAGCCGACCTTTGTGGGATATCTTATGATATAATATAATGTAATATAAGAGAATATAATACAAATAGTTTCAATGGATAGATTAACGTTCCGGGAAATGTTTGAAGGTGAAAGTGAATGATTTAGTTCAATGATTTTTTGACACAATGTTTCAACCAATGTTTACTGGTTAAGCTTTTTTAGGGTTCAAATCTAAACAATTTCCCTATTCAGGGTGACAAGATGTTACAAAATAGGGTATGTAGTCATCCACATCCCGTTGTTGATCAGTTTCTTGTCATTCAGTTTCCTAGCAACATTGTCACATTCTACTGCAGCGAATGTTCAGCCACCGTATCCCTGATTGGTGGTTTCAATCCGATCCAACCAGTAATTTTTACCATAGATATGGATTTTTTTTTGGCCCATTGAGTTCAATGATTTAGTTCAATGATTTCCCTATCATTGTGATTTTCCACTTCGCAAACTGTTGAATTATCTATCAATTCGGATACTGGCGAAATCAATCCCATTTACCACAGCAGTAATGTCCATTTTTAATCTGGTTGGTGGTTTCAACCCCCCTGAAACATATTTATCAGATTGGATCATCATCCCAACTATTGGGGAAAATAACAATATAGACACAGGTGTATCATCACCTTCCCCATGTAAAATAACCATTTGGATTTGGGGGTATACCTGTGCCAGTATACTCCATATGACTCCATTTCCTGACAAAACGGATGATGTCATACTGCAAATGACCATTCCTCCAAAACGCTACCAAACAATCTCTATAGATCTATATAAGTAAATTATCATGTTTCGCTAACCTGAATCTTGCGACCATTTAGGGATGATTTCTCTTGTTTACCTAGAACCTGTGACTTAGCCCATCCCCGGCCCATGAAAACCGAGCCTTCTTCAGAGAATAGGCTTCATCCACAAAAAGGACTCCACCAGTGGCTTTGGATGGAAAGTGTGGGATTCAATGGACATTCATGTTGTTTCATATCTGGCTGGTGGTATACCTACCCCTCTGAAAAATATGAGTAAGTCAGTTGGGGTTATTATTCCCAATCTATGGAAAAATAAAAAAACGTTCCAAACCACCAACCAGATATGATTTCATGATTCAATCAGATCGCATGGTGATTTTAGTGGAAGTAATCGGATTTTGGATAGGGTTGATATGGGATTTTCCCAACAAAAAAAGCTGATTTCATTGGATTTCATGACATGTTTCTATGGAAGCCCTGTGTTCGTTTACCCGAGGGTATATTTTAGCAATGCCAAAAAAGATATGTTTTTTGACAATAATCCTACTAGAATAGTGATAATTCAATATCGGCTATCTATGTTGGGTGCTCTCTATATGTCTTCATTTGATTTCACGTGAGTATACGTTAATATAGAATGAGTGTACTATATATATATGTGAATATTATATCTAATCATAGTGAGATGTATGATATATCATATGATATGTACAAAACTATACATACTGTATTGTATACAAATACGAGATATCCATAGATATCCCCGGTGGCCCCCAAACGATTTGCCATTTGGTTACCAAATAACTTGGAGTTATGGTGGATACATCTATAGTCAGATGGGATTATAAATCAACATATAACGGAAGGGGGTCCTGCGTACCTGTAAGCAAGCTATCAATCCAGCCGGTTTACCACGCCCGGTCCACCAAATCTTCTTCCAAAGTGACCACCCGGCCTTTTCCTCTTTCTATGTATAATAATAGGGCCCATATATATATACATATATATATAATATCCATACTATTGTAGCAAGCGCCTCGAAAAGGCAAGGTGGGGGGTCAAAGAAACAAGGTGGAGGATCAAAAAATCGAGGTCCAATTTTTCCGGGGTCGGCGGCAGGGGCGGCAGCCCTTAAATAATTATATACTTGAGGCCGGGGGTGGATGACGAAAGCTAGCGGGGTAGGAGAAAGAAGGAAGGGAAGAGGTGAGTTGCGGAGGGACTGTCATCATCGTGTCGCGGCATTGTTCGTCCCAACGAGGATGCAACAATGATATATTGATATATGATATATAACAATGATATATATGGGGGAGGGGGCAGGGGGGGCCCTTTCGCGGGAAAAATCACGTGATGTCCTTGGGGAGCCCCGGAATACGTGCTAAAGCAAGAAGACTCTAGCGAGCTGACGCTAGCTTTCGTGATAATGACAATAATTGCCAATAATGATAAAATGTAATTGAATAACGATGATGATGATGATGATGATGATGGATGATGAATGATGAATGATGAATGATGAATGATGAATGGTGAATGATGAATGATGAATGATGATGATGATGATGATGATGATGATGATGATGATGATGATGATGATGACGAGGATGATGATGATGATGATGATGATGATGACGATGACGATGACGATGACGAGGACGATGACGATGACGACGATGATGATGATGATGATGACGAGGACGAGGACGAGGACGAGGACGATGGAGAGGACGATGACGATGACGATGACGATGATGATGACGATGATGATGACGATGATGATGATGATGATGGTGGTGATGGTGGTGATGGTGGTGATGGTGGTGGTGGTGGAGGAGGGGGGGGGCCTTTCGCGTGAAAAATCACGTGATGTCCTTGAGCAGCCCCTCCAATACTTGCTAAAGCAAGAAGACTCCAGCTAGCTGACGCTAGCTTTCGTGATATACGTATATGTAAAATGCTGTGTTCTATCATGTTTACAGATATGAACCTACTCATGCCCAAAAAAGCTCTAGTGATCTCTGAGGACTTGATGTTTTGAGGTCCGAACACCAGAAAGTCTGTCTTGGCCGAGAGGAATTCCTGAGGTGTCCCCACATTAATCGCTGAAGTGTCCGAACTACAGAGCTGGTCGCTGACAAATGGGGTGCAATGATCAGTATGGCTGGACAATGTGGACAAAGGTAGGGAGCCCGCATGAAATTGTGCTGTGCAACCCAAGAACAATGGTTGAGTATCGGTGAAAAGCGATGGTACCAATAGAACCACAAAGCGATGATCACGTCGTCTCGTCCAAGTGTCGTCGTCATTGTCAACCCAAGTCTCTGGGAAGGGCGCCACACCTCAAGGCGTAATGACTGAGCAGTGACTGGGCCATCCGCTTCGATGGCTTCACCATAGCCATGGGTCACCGCACCACCTCCAGGACTTGTGATAGACTTTGACCATGCCAAGGCCTCATGTGGAATACGGCTGGATGTTGCAATACATACCTTGGCCAGTATAGTTTGCCATGAAAATCATGAAAGGACATGACCAATGTATACCCTCAGTTTGGACTTGATGTAGAAACATCGTGATGCTTTACAGTGGCTGGCGCATTGACAGTTTAAAGTTTAAATATTCATCACTCATGCAGTGCGTACCTGACCTCTATCTCATGGTCTCTGCACAGGAGACATATCGGGGATTCATAAGTAGTTATCCATGTATATACAACATAGCTCAATGTCAATATATTGCATTCATACACACGATATTGCAATAATATAATTATATAATTATATATATATATGTGTATATATATATATATACACTACATGAGAATACACCCATCTGCTATCATCCGCTACATTCACTTTACAACCTTGCAACCCGATGTTTTTCTGCAGCCTGAAACTTCTTCCGCTTCGTCTGAGGCAAGTGGCCGAACGTGTGAGTTGCTCGGCTTCCGAAGGTGTGATGGCCTTCGGGAGATGCCAAGCCCAGGAGTCACGGTGAGTCACGGTCAGTGAAACAGTGTGGAAGTGGGATGCAGAAATGCAGAGCAATGTAAGCACTGTAAGGATCTGTAAGAATCTATAAGGATTTGTAAGGCTGTAAGGTTTCTCAGCATTCTGAATTCTGGATTTCCTGTTTCTTCTGTTCCCTTTCAGGGCCAGAAAAGCTTTCAAGTTGCCAAACAGTCTGATAAATCATGCATCAAAAATAATCAAAATACATACATAATATCGCTTTAACTCATGATACTGTCTCGTCGGTGTGAGTCCCGTCTGATGGCAATTTCTTGTCGATGCAGGTGCCTCAAGGATTGCCAAAAGTCTAGGCCCTGACCACACGTTGCGCCTCGACCACATATTCCCTAGAACGGCAGCCTGGAGGCTGGGATGTTCCAACGAGAGCCCTTCGAGGAGCTGTCAAAAAAGCATACGATCAAAGGATCATCCTCCTTGAGCTTCATATGATTCAAGGGTAGACAAACTCCAGAAGTCTCTTTCGCTTTGAGATATTGGACTCCCTGCTTGAGAATGTTCGGTTCCTTCAAAGGTACGCCAGAAACATCAGGACAAATTAAGGACACTTGGGGAGGAATTCAAAACACTGATCTTGATTGCGGGACGTGTGGAAGTGACTTATTATCATCTAGTATACTCAGTACAATTGAATTTTGAGGATCAAATATCTGCACTTCTGTTCCTACACTAACATGGGTAGGTCACGAGAATCTCAACTGCAGTGAGCATCCACACTTGCCGACCGTGCTCGTGCGGGAACGGACCTCACATTGCATCAGCAGTACTCTGCTGGAGGATAAGACTGTGCCAATGGGGAAATTGCTGTGATCTTCTAGTAGCAGTGCGCCGAGCGCAGTAGCACTGCATGTCCAAGATGTGGAGAATGCTGTAGTCCGACAGATCTACAGAATCATTGAATCATGGGGTTGTCGATACTATGAGACTCCCCCACTAGCTGCTACCCCTTGAACGTCCTTGAATTTGAACTCCTGAACTAGTAATAGCATGTAATAGCAGAGGAATGGCCTGGTGTTTCACTATTTGCAGATCTTCATATTCTTGACAGTCAAAGATGGAAGCCACAAATGAATCCTGGACAAACCCTTGGACGCACCTTGTATTGTTGGTCCCAACCGACTGACCCCAGCAACTCCCACTTCACCAAGGGCCCGGCAGTGATGGCCGCCCATGTGCTGGCAGGGTTTGTGAGAGGCTCAACCCCTGGCCACACCGTCTCTGAAGGGACTTGGTAGGAACTGAAGCCCTTAGGCACGGGGATCTCTGCAATAGCCAAGACTTAAAAACATCCAAAAACATCCATGAAATGCCAAGCACAGAATCCCAGCAGGGCAGCCGGGCTCGGCTCGGAGAAGCTAGAGAACCTGGCTCAGCTGGCTCCGAAGCAACAAGGGATGCACTACATCTCGTCACCAGGAGAACTAATGTTTTTTAATAGTTGTAGTATGTTGCAGTTGGTTTTTATCGAAACAAATGACAAATGCTCAGCCTGCTGGATCTGCCGGTTTGGAGGACTTAGTCGACTTTTCACGCATTTGACGCAAGCACATTGGCCATGGCTTCCCCCCAGCGTTTCGACGGTCTTTGGTCAACACGTGAGGCTGAAGCCCTCCGCAAGGAGCAATCACCGTTAAAACATGTTGAAACTGCAAATGGAAAAATGTTTTGTTTGCCTTCATCATCTTCATTGGTGGCATCAGAGTGTGATTGTCTCCAAAGACCTGAACACACATATTGTGATTCTAGACAGGTTCACTGAGAAACCTTAGGTTCCTCTGTCACGTGGGGAATGCGATCAGAATCCATCCAGTCACATTCTGAGAAAGACGAATGGAACAGTGAAAAACACAATCAACATAGAACTTCATGGAACTATTGAACTTTTTGTTTTGGCTGGTGGTATCCCATTATATGATGATTATTCCTATAGTATCGTAGTAAATACATCTCCTGGTGGATTCTGTCTTCGCCTCAACGAAGTGCTATCGTCACTGGTTCGCAATGAAAGCCACCTAGAAGATTTCATGTGCCAACAACCCCATGGTCAGGAACCAATGAAACATAATGAAACTGTGCATAGAATGAATCCATGTCATGGATAAATATACAGTACAATAGTTTGTATCTACGACTTGAATTGTCAACATGTTTTGCACCCTATGTCATGATAACCTTCTTGCTGAATGCCAGAATCTTGTGTCTACAAATTGTTGATGAACTGGGCCTGCCATATCGACCAACTCAAACAAGTCTGAAGATCAAGAATCTCACGAATTCCATCCTCTCCATTCAGCCATCGTTGTGTCTGCCATCTCTGATCCTTCCTTAGCTCCAGGCATACCATGCGAGGCTGAACAGGAAGCCTCAAGACTGGTGCTTGTGCTCCTTGAACAGCTGCTGGCGCTGCTGCTGGCGCTGCTGCTGGCGCTATATGGCATTGTACTTGTGGTACTTGTGGCCCAGTCGATAGAGGCAGCGGCGCCTCAGCATCGGCAAAGTGATACTTACCAGTATGATGCCATGCCATGCCATGCCATGGCATGCTATGCTATGATATCAAACGAGACTTATGAATCCATGGATTGCTCAAGAACTTTTCCTGCCCACAGAACCTATGCCACTGATCCAAGAATATCCAAGACACTGTCTGTGCAGGGTGGGGTTGGCACCCTCCTCTTTCTGGTTGAAAACCGTCCACGCAGGGCCTGGTCAGTATCAGTCTTGCAATGGCACACAAATTGAAGCCTAACTGCAAGTTACAAGTTACAAGTATGATGAACACCTCGATCACAACTAATACAGCTTGGTGTGTCATCACTTTGGTTCTGCAACAAGATCTCAATTGTCCTCCTACTGCTCCCAGCGGCCTCGACAAGGCCTTCGCAAGGCCCCTTGCAGGCGATTCTCCCAAGGACATCCACCTGGGAGGGGCATGTCTGACTTCAACTGGACTTTAACCGCGATAGTTGCAGAACGGAACGTGCTAGCAGCACAGGAGCTTTAGCCAAGGAGCTAGAATGCAATGGTAGAATGCAATGGGTCTGTATAGGTCTAAGTCTCTTCTTCCGCATCACGGGCTTAGATCCCAGCGAGCCCAGCTGAGACTGAGATGCCGCTAAAGCCTGGTCTGGCAGACAATTCCATGTTGCATTCAAAGCCTTGACAAGTTACATTCCATGCTTGTTCTGCAATTTGTTCTGCAATGCCTTCCATGAGTACGCACCAAGTACGTGTGCTGAGCTTCTGCTCATGTAAAATATCTACAGTATCTAGTACGTACATGGACTCTTTTTAATGATGATATGGAAATCTTTCGCATTATCATGGGGTATCTAAAGCCCACTTTTGCAGTAGCAGCTTTCCCCTGGTTAAATCTTTGAAGCCATCAACCATCCAGTTGAACCCGCCCCACCTGATCTTCTCCCGCTGGAGACACTTCTCGCCGGCAGCATGCTGCCGGCGGAGGGGGTGAGAACGAGCGCGGGGCCGCCTGTGAAACCCAGGGAAGCCAAGTTGGGACAGCACTATACCGACATCATGGCCATCATGGCTAAAACAAAACCAAAACGCCTCACATTGAGACTTGATCATTATCCAAGGCCTTTCATCCATTCTGAAACCTTGGCAATTCTCATCAAACATCAAACTATGAGCATCAAATTATAGGTATATCGACATATCAGCTATATATCAACTATATATCAACTTTATATCAACTATATATCAACTATATATCAAGTATCAAATAAACATCAAACAACTTCAAACAGCCAGCAGTTTTGGAGCTTTCCACTACCTCACCTGCTTAGCCGCCTCAGGCATCCAACGCTGCGCGGATCCACTTGCCACCTGCGGCGACACTGAGCGAGGCTTCGCCTGTGCGCGACGCAGTGGGGGAGCTCCCATTCCAGTTTCCCATCATCCCTCTGGTAATATCAATATATCATAAATATATCATAAATAATAAATATAAGAAAATAGGGATCATTAAGGATCAAAACATATCAAAACAATGACCTTCTCGAAAAATGGAATGAAATGGAATGCAAAAAATGACAAAATCCTACACTGACCATGTCGAGGGCGTGCCATGGATCTGCCCTGCCTTCCGGCGGCGCGCTGGTGCCAGTTCACGGTTGGGGCCAGATTCTGCCATCCTCAGCGTCCCGGCTGAGCTCGTTGTCGGCCGAAGGTTCACCAAAGTGCTGAGAAGGGAACTCCATCATGTAACGCAGGCGTGCGGGACTTAGGCTTCTCCTTGAGAGAGCAACATCAACTTGTAATTGAATATCTGTTCAGCTTTGTCTGATTCTAGAATGAGTACATGTCAAAAGGACGCTCAAATCCGTTTGAAGCATGGGAACTGCAATCGTTCACAGTCCACCAGTTCACCCGTGATTTTGAAACATAAAACAAAAAAAACAGACATGTCGTCAGCTGTCCGGCTGTCCTTGCCGTCCGTTGATCGTCACACACCGTCTCTTTGGCCTTGGTGAAATCATGTTGGTTGTCACCATTCCATGTGAAGGTCGACAGTACAGCTATGAAAGAATGTAATAGAATGTATGTAATTGTATTTATCTAAATATATGTATGTATATATCATATACATGTATCCATTGTAGACAATGTATGTACAGGCATACTACATTAGACATATAGCTAGATGAGGCAGGCTCCATATTGTTGTTTAGGTGTGTCTTCCCTTGTGAGTTAGGATGTCCCCTATCGTTGTACAATCCGTGGAACCTTTTGGCCTTCAAGTTGGAATAGGTCATTTCTTGTGTGTTTTGATTCACTTGCGATCTTGGGTTTGGGATGATTCACTATGCATTTTTTATCATTTTTTCAGCCGCTATCTGATTCGCTACTTCTGTCAGAAATTTGCTGCGATTCAGTGAAACTGATCACCTTCATTCTTGGTTGTCTGGCTTCCTCTCCTGGAGCCTGAGCTAACATATTATGTAGTCAGAGAGAGATTGGCTTCAAATGAATGACTCCCGAGCCACTCAATCCTTGTGTATCACAGCTCTATGTCTATATTTGCCTGAGATAAGCCACTAAATCTCCTGAAAAGCTACACAAGCCTTCTTGCTTGCTTCATAAAAAATCAAAGATTGTCCCAAAATGTCCCAAACGCTGCAGTTGCGGACAGATTCAGCTGCTTGAGCAATGTGCTATCATGTGCTGAGAGCACATTGAGAAACGGTTTGCTTTTGCAACATCAGCTCATCGTTAGGCTTTTGGTGGCGTTGGTCACCCTTGGCTCATTCCACCTTGGTGCTCCGGACAACTTGTCGACCGGCAAAGTCCACTTCGAAGGGTGCCTCGCTCGTGGCTGCGATGAGGGGTGAGGAAAAACCAAAGCGACATGGTTCCAGGGTCCTCATCTTTCATCATTTTGCTGGACATGTCTATATCACAAAGCAAAACCCAAACTGCAAGCAGTTCAACAAGAAGGTCTCTGCAAATGCCGGAAATTTGGCTGACTTTGGTTCTGGTTATATATCTTTGCCAAATGGAATATCCATCAAACTGATACCGGAAGGGATGAAAAGGGCTCAGAATGCAAAAAGAGAAGTCTCACTCTTGCGGCTCCTGAGCTTTGCACACCGCCATGTCTGCCATATCTCGGCAGATCTCTCCATAGACCTATTGGGATGGTGCAGTGATAGCAATTTTGGATGAATTGGAAAAGGACCTCCCGGATTCTCACGGGATTTTCAAGCAATGAACATTATTAATTCCATCAACAGCTATAAAATCAATCAATTGTCCTTACTTATCCTACTTTGTCAGTTGAGAAATGTTGCCACGATTTTGCCATGACCACAAGTTGTACGAAGAAATCTTGATGACGACTGTTTGTTGAAATTACCTGACTTCTTGAATGACCTACAGTATGTAGTGCCTCTGGAGGTTTGCATCGCAGCCCTGTTGGTGTCCTGGTAAAGCAGCTTGACAAGAAAAATGCGATGAATAACCATGGATGGTCATAAAGCCGTCAAAACATGGCAAAACAAAACCCTCCCGAAAGCGAACTGACTATATACGACACTGATCAGTTCGGAGCTGACATTTACAAACAATCCAATAAGGTCAAACTGACCCGTTGGAATCGTTGGACCTTCAATGTGCACAATTAATCCCATCGATCCGACATGAAACACCCCATTGTATGGCTCCATGCTCCAAATATGTCATGGTTTCATCATGTTTCATCCCCATCTAAAGCATGGTTTATCCGGGGCATTTAATGTGGGGGATCCGTCAGATGTCCTGGCGGCCAAGAGAACTGCTGGTTGAGCAACTGCCCACGGACCTGGCGGGATCGAAAGCTGCGACTAACAACCTCAATCATGTTCTATAGCATATTATTATACAACATATACCCTTAGATACGTATCACATTCATCTATAGATGATTTATAGATGTATCTACTAAAAGTTATGATCTATATAGTCTATATATATAGATAAGCATTGAAGAAATATTCCCAGGTCTGCAGCCAACACAGCCAACAAACGCAAAAATACTTGCTGATCCAAAACAATGTTGTGACATATATCTACTGTAAACTGCTCTAAACTCCAAACGTTGCCTGTCTCATTCAGTCTCCGCCCTCTGCTCCTATTCAGACAACGGACTTTCCCTCAGTTCTGCACTCCACTGGGACGTCGAGAGTAATTAAGTTATTCGTGGTGCTGGATCCAATTTGTACTAGGTCTAGTTGTACTATGACTAAACGCTGCTGACAGCGAGCGCGACTACTCGACTTATCCGGGGTGAAAAGTAGACTTACTTCGATTCCAAGACTTCGTGGCGTCTCATAACAGCAGCCTTTTGCGTAGTGACTGCTTTTCGTTGCTGTTTGGCTTCGAACTAGCAGTGAGGCACTCAGTATCCAATTTAAGTGTAGGGGGCCATGGGCCATAGATTACACAAGTCCAAACACGTTCATGAATCTGGACAAACCAGCAACCAAGCAGCAGCTTGTCACTGATTTTCTCTCTCAACACGTTATTGGCATTGTACTGCAAGTTTATATCACCATTGAGCGGCCAAGGAATGTTCATGTGAGCTTTGTTCGGCTGTCAAAGTCGCCAGTGCGGCGAGTTCCGCTTTGCCAATCGATCATTACCTCGATGAAACATATGTAACAGTGCTACACAGTTATAAGCAAGCTCATACTGGTTTCTGATGACTCCCGTAGACGCCAGTGTGGACATCAAGGCATATTCTGTGGGCAATGTGTTCAACTCTGTATTAGAGTTACATGCTCCGTAGACACCTGAACAATCCTCAAGGCCAACATCTGACTCTGCAGATATTATAGCATGTCTTCAACCGATCCCCTTAGGGTTTCAGGATGTGTTGGGGCGCACGGAAACCCTTCAACCTGGCAGTCCAAAGGTCTGCTATAGATAATAATGATTATATTTCAGGACATACACTTAGAACACCATTTGGAAAACGCATGGTGGAAACTTCGGCAGCGGAATGTGTTCTAAGTATACACTTAGAACACCTAAAAAAAACATACACTTAGAACATGTTCTAAAAGGTACTTAGAACACTTTGGGGTAATTTATGTGTTCTAAGTGTATGTCCGTAATTTCAATTATGTAAAGGATTGGTACAACCTTCGGCAGGGGGTCAATGGATACATAGATAATCAATATGATAATCCCAAAAATAAACAATCCCATTAAATAATCATTTGGGCCACATGTGGAGGTCATTTCACATCATCTCAAATAGAGCTATACCGAAAATTATCTAATTGGAAATATCTTTTTGGGGATGGTATACCCACATTCCCCAGCTGTATATTTATATATATATATATATACATATATATATATTATATATATATACATATGTATGTATACCAGGGTACCTTTGCAGATCCACATAAAGCAACTAGCAAAGGAAGATGGGATTGGAGTGAAAATTCAGCTGGAACCCCAAACCAAAGGGCGTTCAAACTCTCCGTTGGTGGCCAACAACAACTAAATTCATCTCAAAAGTATATCTATATATATATAAATATATACATATATATATATTATATATATGTGTGTGTGTGTTTAGATGGAAGTTAACACATTTTTGGGTGATCTTGGTGGCCTCCCTAGGTGGCCAACCACACACTTAGAACACTTCAAACATGTTAAATTTATTATGAAGTTGGTGACTGGTGTTAATGTTTGACACAGACTCACACACACATGCTCTCTGTCCTTCGAGTGGCCAACAGCCAAAGAAAACATGTCACTAGTAATTGATTAATTATATTTTCAAAATGGACAATTAAACACATTTCTGGGTGATGTTGGTGGCCTCCCTACTAAGTGGCGAAACAAACACTTAAAACACTCGCAAAAAAGGACAAATGCAATACTCAAGTTGGGGACAGTGTTTGATACACATGGTCTCCGTCCTTCGAGGGGCCAACAACAACTAAACCAATCTCAAAAAATATCCATTTCAAAAGGGAACTTAAACAAATTTCTGGGTGATGTTGGTGGCCTCCCTAGGTGGCGAACCGGACACTTAGAACACTTGTAATAAGGGAACATTGTACTCAAGCTGGTGACAGTGTTTGATACACATGCTCCCCGTCCTTCGAGTGGCCAACAACAAATAAACCCATGTCACAAGCAATTATCGATCTTAAAAGGGCACTTAATGCATCTTAAAGCACATGTCTGGGTCTGGGTGATGTTGTTGGCCTCCCTACTAAGTGGCGAAACAAACACTTAAAACACTTGCAAAAAAGGAAAAATGCAATACTCAAGTTGGTGACAGTGTTTGATACACATGGTCTCCGTCACGTCCTTCGAATGGCCAACAACAAATAAAAACCCATGCCACAAGTAATCATTAATTTATAAACGAAACTAAAAAGCAAAAACATTTCTGGGTGATGGTAGTGGCCTCCCTAGGTGGCGAACCACACACTTAGAACACTTGGAAAAAGGGAAATTTATACTCAAATTGGTGACAGTGTTTGATACACATGCTCTCCGTCAGTCGAGTGGCCAACAACAAATAAACCGGTATGACACAAGTAACTATAAATTTAAAAAGGACGCTTTAACACATTTCTAGGTGATGGTGGTGGCCTCCCTAGGTGGCGAACCCCTCACTTAGAACACTTGCAAAAAGGGAAAAACAACAATATTCAAGTTGGTGACAGTGTTTGATACACATGCTCTCCGTCCTTCGAGTGGCCAACAACAAATAAACCCATGTCACAAGTAATTATCTATCTTAAAAGTACACTTAATGCATCTTAAAGCACATGTCTGGGTGATGTTGGTGGCCTCCCTACTAAGTGGCGAAACAACACACTTAAAACACTTGCGAAAAAGGAAACATGCAATACTCGAGTTGGTGACAGTGTTTGATACACATGGTCTCCGTCACGTCCTTCGAGCGGCCAACAACAAATAAAAACCCATGCCACAAGTAATCATTAATTTATAAACGAAACTAAAAAACAAAAACATTTCTGGGTGATGGTAGTGGCCTCCCTAGGTGGCGAACCACACACTTAGAACACTTGGAAAAAGGGAAATTTATACTCAAGTTGGTGACAGTGTTTGATACACATGCTCTCCGTCAGTCGAGTGGCCAACAACAAATAAACCGGTATGACACAAGTAATTATAAATTTAAAAAGGACGCTTTAACACATTTCTAGGTGATGGTGGTGGCCTCCCTAGGTGGCCGAACCACACACTTAGAACACTTCCAAAAACAGACATTTAATACTCTGGTTGGTGACTGGTCAGGATGTTTGACAGACCTGTTCTTCATCCCTCCAATGGTCAACAGCAACTAACCCCATCTCAAAAGTATTTGTTTTTAAAGGAACCAAATAATCACATTTCTGGGTGATGTTGGTGGCCTCCCTAGGTGGCGAACCACTCACTTAGAACACTTGCAAAAAGGGAAAAACAACAATATTCAAGTTGGTAGCACTGTTTGATACACATGCTCTCCGTCCTTCGAGTGGCCAACAACAAATAAACCCATGTCACAAGTACTTATCAATTTTCAAAGGAAACTTAAACACATTTCTGGGTGATGGTGGTGCCTTCCCTAGGTGGCGGACCACACACTTAGAACACTTGTAATAAGGGAACATTGTACTCAAGTTGGTGACAGTGTTTGATACACATGCTCTCCGTCCTTCGAGTTGCCAACAACAAATAAACCCATGTCACAAGTAATTATCTATCTTAAAAGTACACTTAATGCATCTTGAAGCACATGTCTGGGTGATGTTGGTGGCCTTTTTAGGTGGCGAACCAATCACTTAGAACACTTCCAGAAAGAGAAAATCAATGATTACTCTCGTTGGTGACCGGTCAGAATGTTTGACACACCGTTTCTTCATCCCTCGAGTAGTAAACAGCAACTAACAACATCTCACAAGTATGTTTTTTAAAAGAAAACTTAAATAAGCACTGGGTGATGTTGGTGGCCTCCCTAGGTGGCGAACCACACACTTAGAACACTTGCAAAAAAGGAAAAATGCAATACTCAAGTTGGCGACAGTGTTTGATACACATTCTCCCCGTCCTTCGAGTGGCCAACAACAAATAAGAACCCATGCCACAAGCAATCATTAATTTTAAAACAACACTAAAAAACAAAAACATTTCTGGGTGATGGTAGTGGCCTTCCTAGGTGGCGAACCACACACTTAGAACACTTGGAAAAAGGGAAATTTATACTCAAGTTGGTGACAGTGTTTGATACACATGCTCTCCGTCCTTCGAGTGGCCAACAACAAATAAACCCATGTCACAAGTACTTATCAATTTTCAAAGGGAACTTAAACAAATTTCTGGGTGATGTTGGTGGCCTCCCTAGGTGGCGAACAAGACACTTAGAACACTTGTAATAAGGGATCATTGTACTCAAGTTGGTGACAGTGTTTGATACACATGCTCTCCGTCCTTCGAGTTGCCAACAACAAATAAACCCATGTCACAAGTAATTATCTATCTTAAAAGTACACTTAATGCATCTTGAAGCACATGTCTGGGTGATGTTGGTGGCCTTTTTAGGTGGCGAACCAATCACTTAGAACACTTCCAGAAAGAGAAAATCAATGATTACTCTCGTTGGTGACCGGTCAGAATGTTTGACACACCGTTTCTTCATCCCTCGAGTAGTAAACAGCAACTAACAACATCTCACAAGTATGTTTTTTAAAAGAAAACTTATATAAGCACTGGGTGATGTTGTTGGCCTCCCTAGGTGGCGAACCACACACTTAGAACACTTGCAAAAAAGGAAAAATGCAATACTCAAGTTGGCGACAGTGTTTGATACACATTCTCCCCGTCCTTCGAGTGGCCAACAACAAATAAGAACCCATGCCACAAGCAATCATTGATTTATAAACAACACTAAAAAACAAAAACATTTCTGGGTGATGGTAGTGGCCTTCCTAGGTGGCGAACCACACACTTAGAACACTTGGAAAAAGGGAAATTTATACTCAAGTTGGTGGCAGTGTTTGATACACATGCTCTCCGTCAGTCGAGTGGCCAACAACAAATAAACCGGTATGACACAAGTAATTATAAATTTTAAAAGGACGCTTTAATACATTTCTAGGTGATGGTGGTGGCCTCCCTAGGTGGCCAACCACACACTTAGAATACTTCCAAAAACAGACATTTAATACTCTGGTTGGTGACTGGTCAGGATGTTTGACAGACCTGTTCTTCATCCCTCCAGTGGTCAACAGCAACTAACCCCATCTCAAAAGTATTTGTTTTTAAAGGAACCAAATAATCACATTTCTGGGTGATGTTGGTGGCCTCCCTAGGTGGCGAACCACTCACTTAGAACACTTGCAAAAAGGAAACAAATTGAAAAGGAACACAATACTCAAGTTGGTGAAAGTGTTTGATACACATGCTCTCCATCCTTCGAGTGGCCAACAACAAATAAACCCATGTCACAAATACTTATCTGCCCAGAAATGTGTTTAGGTTTCCTTTTAAATTGATAATTACTTAATGCATCTCGAAGGACGGAGAGCATGTGTATCAAACACTGTCACCAACTTGAGTATTGTGTTCCTTTTCAATTTGTTTCCTTTTTGCAAGTGTTCTAAGTGTGTGGTTGGCCACCTAGGGAGGCCACCACCATCACCTAGAAATGTGTTAAAGTGTCGTGTCCTTTTAAAATTGATAATTACTTGTGGCATGGGTTTATTTGTTGTTGGCCACTCGACTGACGGAGAGCATGTGTATCAAACACTGTCACCAACTTGAGTATTGTGTTCCTTTCAATTTGTGTCCTTTTTGCAAGTGTTCTAAGTGTGTGGTCCGCCACCTAGGGAAGGCACCAACATCACGTGATGGTGGTGGCCTCCTTGGTGGGGCTTCCTTAGGTGGCGGACCACACACTTAGAACACTTCCAATAAGAGAAAATCAGTACCCAAATTGGTGAGAATGGTTGATACTTTTTTTGTGCTACTAGTTATAGGTAGAACCAAACCTTTCAGGCAGCGGGTCGTGATCTTGGTGGCTTTTTAGTGCCTAATGAAAGTAGTGCCTAATTAAACGTCATGTCTTCTGAATAACATGTAAAAGACAATTGAAACATATTGTTATATAGTGACGGACAATCACTTAGAACGTAAAATTTTTTCCATTTTTTTTTTTTCCGTACTTAGAACGTAGCAAAATTTCATCACTTAGAACGTAGGGAAAATTCATCACTTAGAACGTCAAAATATCACTTAGGCCCATTTATCACTTAGAACGTAAACCAACACTTAGAACGTGCTAAGTGATTGTCCGTCGCTATATAAACTATTTTTTCGATTTCAAAATCAATTAAACTTCCTTATATAACACAATGAAAAATATTGCCAAAAATTGGATTTCGAAGCGGACCCTAATAATAAATTTAAACGCTTAATAAGAAAGACTATGTTTTCGATTTCAAATCAGTGAAATTTCCTTATATAACGCAATTAAAATATTGCCAAAAATTGGATTTCGAAGCGGATCCTAATAATAAATTTAAACCCTTAATAAAAAAAACAAGTTTTTTCGATTCAAAATCAATTAAATTTCCTTTTATAACGCAATTAGACTATTGCCAAAAATTAGATTTCGAAGCGGACCCTAATAAATTTAAACCTTTAATAAAACAAAACTATTTTTTTTCGATTCAAAATCAATCAAATTTCCTTGTATAACGCAATTGAAATATTGCCACAAATTGGATTTCGATGCGGACCTAAATAATAAATTAAAACCCTTAATAAGAAAAACCATTTTTTTCGATTTCAATTTAAATATTGCCAAAAATTGGATTCCGAAGCGGACCCTAATAATAAATTTAAAACCTTAATTTTAAAAAAACTCTTGTTTTCACTTTCGAAATCAATTGAATTTCCTTTTATAAAACGCAATTGAAATATTGCAGAAAATTGGAATTCGCAGTGGAATCGAAATTATGTCTATGTTTCCTACGGAATTAGCTGCTGAATCCAACACTTAGAACGTCAGAACCCCCAAAAAGCACCAAAGAGTATACCGTTCCAGAGATAAAAGATCGCCAATATTTGCAAATCATATGGGAGGGAAAAGCCAAATGGTACGAAATTATGTCTATGTTTCCTACGGAATTAGCTGCTGAATCCAACACTTAGAACGTCAGAACCCCCAAAAAGCACCAAAAGGATCCAAAAGGTATAGTGTTCCAGAGATAAAAGATCGCCAATGTTTGCAAATCATTTGTGAGGGAAAAGCCAAATGGTACGAAATTATGTCTATGTTTCCTACGGAACTAGCTGCTGAATCCAACACTTAGAACGTCAGAACCCCCAAAAAGCACCAAAAGGATCCAAAAGGTATAGTGTTCCAGAGATAAAAGATCGCCAATATTTGCAAATCATATGGGAGGGAAAAGCCAAATGGTACGAAATTATGTCTATGTTTCCTACGGAATTAGCTGCTGAATCCAACACTTAGAACGTCAGAACCCCCAAAAAGCACCAAAAGGCATAGTGTCCCAGAGATAAAGAACGCCAATATTTGCAAAACATATGGAAGGGAAAAGCCAAATGGTACGAAATTATGTCGATCTATGTTTCCTACGGAACTAGCTGCTGAATCCAACACTTAGAACGTCAGAACCCCCAAAAAGCACCAAAACGTATAGCGTTCCAGAGATAAAAGATCGCCAATATTTGCAAATCATATAGGAGGGAAAAGCTAAATGGTACGAAATTATGTCTATGTTTCCTACGGAATTAGCTGCTGAATCCAACACTTAGAACGTCAGAACCCCCAAAAAGCACCAAAGAGTATAGCGTTCCAGAGATAAAAGATCGCCAATATTTGCAAATCATATGGGAGGGAAAAGCCAAATGGTACGAAATTATGTCTATGTTTCCTACGGAATTAGCTGCTGAATCCAACACTTAGAACGTCAGAACCCCCAAAAAGCACCCAAAAGGTATAGTGTTCCAGAGATAAAAGATCGCCAATGTTTGCAAATCATTTGGAGGGAAAAGCCAAATGGTACGAAATTATGTCTATGTTTCCTACGGAATTAGCTGCTGAATCCAACACTTAGAACGTCAGAACCCCCAAAAAGCACCAAAAGGATCCAAAAGGTATAGTGTTCCAGAGATAAAAGATCGCCAATATTTGCAAATCATATGGGAGGGAAAAGCCAAATGGTACGAAATTATGTCTATGTTTCCTACGGCATTAGCTGCTGAATCCAACACTTAGAACGTCAGAACCCCCAAAGAGCACCAAAAGGTATAGCGTTCCAGAGATAAAAGATCGCCAATATCTGCAAATCATATGGGAGGGAAAAGCCCAATGGTACGAAATTATGTCTCTGTTTCCTACAGAATTAGCTGCTGAATCCAACACTTAGAACGTCAGAACCCCAAAAAGCACCAAAAGGATCCAAAAGGTATAGTGTTCCAGAGATAAAAGTCGCCAATGTTTGCAAATCATATAGGAGGGAAAAGCTAAATGGTACGAAATTATGTCTATGTTTCCTATGCGGAATTAGCTGCTGAATTCAACACTTAGAACGTCAGAACCCCCAAAAAGCACCAAAAAGTATAGTGTTCCAGAAGTAAAGACCGCCAAGATTGGCAAATCATATGGGAGGGAAAAGCCAAATGGTACAAATTATGTCTATGTTTCCTACGGCTTAGAACGTCAGAACCCCCAAACAGCACCAAAGGGTATACTGCTCCAGAGATAAAAGATCGCCAATGTTTGCAAATCATATAGGAGGGAAAAGCTAAATGGTACGAAATTATGTCTATGTTTCCTACGGAATTAGCTTCTGAATCCAACACTTAGAACGTCAGAACCCCCAAAAAGCACCAAAAGGTATAGTGTTCCAAAGATAAAAGATCGCCAAGATTTGCAAATCATTTGTGAGGGAAAAGCCAAATGGTACGAAATTATGCCTATGTTTCCTATACGGAATTAGCTGCTGAATCCAACACTTAGAACGTCAGAACCCTCAAAAAAACACCAAAAGGTATAGTGTTCCAGAGGTAAAGACCGCCAAGATTGGCAAATCATATGGGAGGGAAAAGCCAAATGGTACGAAATTATGTCTATGTTTCCTACGGAACTAGCTGCTGAATCCAACACTTCGAACATCAGAACTCAGAACCCCCAAACAGCACCAAAGGGTATACTGCTCCAGAGATAAAAGATCGCCAATGTTTGCAAATCATATGGAAGGGAAAAGCCAAATGGTACGAAATTATGTCTATGTTTCCTACGGAATTAGCTTCTGAATCCAACACTTAGAACGTCAGAACCACCAAAAAGCACCAAAAAGTATAGTGTTCCAGAAGTAAAGACCGCCAAGATTTGCAAATCATATGGAAGGGAAAAGCCAAATGGTACGAAATTATGTCTATGTTTCCTATACGGAATTAGCTGCTGAATCCAACACTTAGAACGTCAGAACCCCCAAAAAGCACCAAAAGGTATAGTGTTCCAGAAATAAAAGATCGCCAATGTTTGCAAATCATTTGTGAGGGAAAAGCCAAATGGTACGAAATTATGCCTATGTTTCCTAAGGAATTAGCTGCTGAATCCAACACTTAGAACGTCAGAACCCGCAAAAAAAGCACCCAAAAGTATAGTGTTCCAGAAGTAAAGACCGCCAAGATTGGCAAATCATATGGGAGGGAAAAGCCAAATGGTACGAAATTATGTCTATGTTTCCTATACAGAATTAGCTGCTGAATCCAACACTTAGAACGTCAGAACCCCCAAAAAGCACCAAAAGGATCCAAAAGGTATAGTGTTCCAGAGATAAAAGATCGCCAATATTTGCAAATCATATGGGAGGGAAAAGCTAAATGGTACGAAATTATGTCTATGTTTCCTACGGAATTAGCTGCTGAATGCAAAACTTAGAACGTCAGAGCCCCCAAAAAGCACCAAAGGGTATACTGCTCCAGAGATAAAAGATCGCCAATATTTGCAAATCATTTGTGAGGGAAAAGCCAAATGGTACGAAATTATGCCTATGTTTCCTACGGAATTAGCTGCTGAATCCAACACTTCGAGCATCAGAACTCAGAACCCCCAAAAAGCACCAAAGGGTATACCGTTCCAGAGATAAAAGATCGCCAACGTTTGCAAATCATATGGGAGGGAAAAGCCAAAGGGTACGAAATTATGTCTATGTTTCCTACGGAATTAGCTGCTGAATCCAACACTTAGAGATAAAAGATTTCACAATCCTTTCCACTATCATCAGTGACCTAGACACGTTCTAAGTGTTAAATCCCCGGTACGTTCTAAGTGATGAATCTTGATATTTGGGCGTTCTAAGTGTATGGTTTTCGACGTTCTAAGTGCAAGGCTTAGAACGTAAAAAAAGCAGTAATATTCAGATTTTTTTTTCCAAAATACCTTCTAAGTGATTGTCCGTCACTATAGATATATAGTGTTTTGGGGTAGAATTGTATTATATTATATTATATCATATTAGATTATATTTTATTATATTATATATATTACCCTATTTTATTTTATGTTATACTGCATGTTAATACAATATTGTATATATGCCTTACCAATTGTATTGTATGACTACTTTACATGGACGGACATACACTTAGAACACATGTTTCGCACATGTTGGAAAAATAAGATGTGTTCTAACACGTTTCTGATGATGTTCTAAGTGGCTCACTTAGAACATGTTCTAAGCCTTCACTTAGAACAGTTGGGGTGAATTTCTCCGGCAGCAAAACGGTGTTCTAAGTGTATGAAAAACAATTTTGGAAAACACTTTGTGTTCTAAGTGTATGTCCTACACTATATATATAATTATTACGATTATGATATTCATTCATTCATTCATTCATTCACTCACTCACTCACTCATTCATGTCATTTCATTCATTCATTCATTCAATCATTTCATTTCATTCATTCATTCCATTTCATTTCATTTCATTTCATTTCATTTCATTCATTCATTCATTCATTCATTCATGCATTCATTCCTTCATTCATTTCATTCATTCATTCATTCATTCATGTCATGTCATGTCATGTCATGTCATGTCATGTCATGTCATGTCATGTCATGTCATGTCATGTATTCATTCATTCATTCATTCATGTCAATTCATTCATTCATTCATTCATTTCATTTCATTTCATTTCATTTCATTCATTCATTCATTCATTCCATTTCATTTCATTTCATTTCATTCATTCATTCATGCATTCATTCATTTCATTCATTCATTCATTCATGTCATGTCATGTCATGTCATGTCATGTCATGTCATGTCATGTCATGTCATGTCATGTCATGTCATGTCATTCATTCATGTCATTCATTTCATTCATTCATTTCATTTCATTTCATTTCATTTCATTCATTCATTCATGCATTCATTCATTCATTCATTCAATCATGATTATCCTTCTCTGAGAATCCGCACCGCATTCGTCGCCTCTCTGGCCGATTTTGACAAACGATATGCTGCCGGCCGCACATGAAAAGCAAAGCCGCCAGTGAATTGGAATTGAGTGCCATTGTTCGGGCTTAAGCATAAAAAAAGATATGAAATGTCTAGCTGAACCGATTCCACAATTCTTTACCGCCATTTTGCACCCAGGCACCTCTGCTTGGCAGTGGGCTGCGTGGACGGGGTGAACAGGGCCTTCACGATGGCATAAGAGTCTGTGTCGATACTTGTGATGTTGCTGGGTCCAAGATGGAGCAGTTTGGGTGAAGCAACAGAAATATTTACTGTGTTTGTACATGATCTTGGTGATCCCTCTGATGGTCACTTTGCAGAGAAACTGTGCAACTGGCAAATGTTTGCTACGCTCAGTTCCCAAATGATTGATGGCCAAAAACCACACTGAGTGGATCTCAGTGATGCTTCTCAGTTGGTCAAACTCAAGGCTAGCAGCATCTCACTTGTTCAGAAAATCATTCTTTGCTCACCTGAACCCCCATCGGATAGCCTGTCGATCGGATAGCCAGTGTGCCAAGGGATGTTCGACCTCATGTGGGATCCCATGAGGAAATTCTGGGCCTTGAGTGATAGAGCCATGAGCCCGATGAGTCTTGGAGGGTCGACCATCAACTGCATACTGCAAAGTAGTTCACTGAAGTTTACTGTCAACTCCAGATTAGTAAACCCTGGTTTATCAATTTGATGGGGTACCGTCAAATAGTGATAATTTGCGAATAGAATATGGGACCCCCCAATTAAACAGCACGGGGCTTTATGAATCAAGGGTTGCTGTCAAGTTCTGTGGTACAGCTGAGCTGTTCCGACTCCAGGATGTGCTTTTCGTAGGTCTTTCTGCAAACATTGTGATTAATGGACCCCGCCTGGCCAGGAAACGAGGAAGAACCTTGAGATACCTTGAGGCCTTGAGCCTCTGGCATTTCAACTCGGGCTTTGAGATCTGTGATGTGTTCACAACAAATATCGTCAAAAACAGTGAATGCAGCTTTGAATCCAATCTCAATGTGTGTTACATGTTACAACTCCAAAACCCGAAACAAACTTGAGTCCACACCAAGATCGACATCCTGTCCGTCAGGCCTTTCCCGGGATGGTCGTCCAGCTTGGTTCCGTGCCCACCATCGACAAGTCCTGCATGAGTTGTCTGCTAATGCAACAGGCGCTCAGATGTTCAACCGCTAACTGCGTTCATGTGCAAGATGTCTGTGTGTTTGCAGCAAATCTAAATAAGTATGTTCCTGAAGTGTTCCTGAAGTTAATGAGCATATTGTCAGTATACGAGTACTCCATCCAATCTCGTCATAGGCATCGTTTTTCTGTTTCGTTTTGACCTTTGACATGTCACATGCGTCCTAAAAGCTGATGCTGTCTGCGAGATCAAACAATAGCGCGTGGCGGCGAATGGCAATCTTTGCGTGCCAACTTTTTGAAGCTGTGAAGCCCTAAGAATGGTTTGTAAAAATGAATGCCTAAACCGCCTAAACCGTAGCCTAAACCGCGTCATATACAGCGTGTATGATGTTCTACCATAGGAATGCCCAAAAGCAAGCTCAAACATCTTCAGGATGCGCTTTGTCCGGCTCCGTTTCACAGTACCAGTATGCTGTTTTAGTTTGCTGTTGTGTCTGGAATATGATCTCCATCAACTAGCTTCTGGCATCTGGAAAAGTCGTTGTTGTCCCCAGTACCACACAAATAATTCCTACCTGTCATGATGAAGTTCCCAAAGAATCTGAGAGCCGCAAAGCGCAGAACATAGCTCCACGAATGGACAGCCCCCATGCTACACTTGGCTAGTGTGAGTGGCATTGGTCTGTTGATTGTTTCCATCGCGATACCTGTGACAATGGCCAATTGCTAAGTAGCCTGCTGAAAATCAGGACAGTGCGTAGTGGGTATTGCTTGCAGCTGCAACGCGGGCCTTCTGCAGCAACATCCTCTGCAGCAACATCCTCTGCAGCAACCTGCTCCTTCCGGTCTAGGGTTGTTGATGAAGCCACAAAGCCTCCTTCTAGAAGAATCACGAAGCATGATTCAGTTGCGCTTGTATTATAATGACAATGTTTGGAAACATATGAAACATGTTCAGCATGAAATTCTTGATTTGAATCTGGTGGTGTAAGGTGATGTCAAGGATTGTACCATTGTTTGGTGCCATGTCAGGCCATGTCCAGATCAGAAACATCACTATTCGACCCAGCTTCCCTGCCTCGATAGCTGCTGAGGCCTGCATCTGCTCCTGTCTTGGAGATGTGGACAACTAGTCACAGTACAACTGACACACTTGGGCACACAGTGCAGAATACGTGGCTTATCGTGGCTAATTGGAAGCTAAGGAGACACGCGGATTTCCTTGTCCAACTGTTTTGTGTTTGAAAGCTTTCAGCATACCAGTTAAGACTCTTCAAGGTAATTCATTCTTGAGCGGTAGTCATCATGGGAGTGACTTCATGCATGTCAAATTCATGTCATTGCCATTTTCGGTGTTCGGTTCCAGTAATGCGTTACTCCATGTTACTCCTACTTCTGCAAGCGGTGGTGTATCATGGTCTCTGTGGCGCGGACAGGTGAGGCAGACACGGTGATTTCAGATGAAGACACCTTTGACCAGAGAACTTCACTAAACATCCCTGAAATCTGCTGGACAAGGTGAACAAAACCCAACAGGAAAGTTGGAAGGACTCAAAGAATTCTACAACTAGTAGATTGAAAATCATGATCACAACAACAATAGCTACAGTCGTCATCATCATCATCAATCAATCCAATCCAATCCAATCCAATCCAATCCATCAATCAATCAATCAATCAATCAATAGTCACCATGTTTTGATGATGTTCCCATATTTTCCCATTAATAGCTCCATTTATAAGAAATTTCCGAGCGAGCCGTGTTTGAGTACCGAAGGGTACCGCAGACCCACCTCCGCTGGAGAGCTTCTGGCACCTGAAATTGGGAAATCCAAAGCCAGGTCCTCACCATGGCTACTGCTACGGTATGCAATATAGTAAATGTATGTTATATTATATTATGATACATAATGGTCTAATACCGGGTATTGTGTATTATACCTTATATAATCTTAAAGTCTTGCACATTTACATATATAATTAGATGTGTTTTTCATCAACTGACAAGATCTACAGAACATGTCTGCACATTTGTTTAAACTGTTTCAGGACATACCTCTTGACATCAAACGGCAATATCACTGGTCGCCAGCAGAGCTGTCCCGTCGCTCTGAGGTGGCGGCAGTGCTGCACCTCCGATCGCCTGACATGGAAGAAGCTTCCAGAGGAGTCTTCAAAGAACCCTGGAAGATTTTGATTCTGAATGCCAGATGTTTAATTTCAAGTTTCTGAGAGTATAGCTGCCGATGCTTAGAATGCAAAGGAGTAAGGTCTGTTATGCGCCAGCTTTTATCATATTGTATAGCTTTCTTGAGATTTCCCTCTGCCGAAGCCTCTGACTTCTTGCCGGGCTTGGTACCAAGTGCAACTGCAGTGAAGCATCTTGCAGCGAGGCATCCTGTAGGGTTGCAATAAACCCCTGATCATCAATTGGATCTTGAACCCTGGGTTCTCTTTTGGGATTTGCTTGATGGTCACCCATTTGGAGAACTTGAGAAAGCAGCAGCAATGCCAAAGTCTTGTGATTGCTATTGCTATGGCACCATGGTCACTGTCTTCGAAAAAGTCTTGGCAGCTAGAACCTGACACATACATCAGCTCTGGTGTACAAAAAAAACATATCTGGGTTTGCTGCAAATCACTTTAAGTAGTACAAGAAATTCACAGCTCTGCCTGCATCTATGGGAATGATGTTATTTTGTCATATCACCAACTATCAAAGGCGCACCAGCGCCATCGCGAGCCTTGGGATCTGTCCACTTCCAGTCTGCTTCGGAGCTATGTCCTTGGCACCGGCTCCACAGAGGCATTCCAAACCACGAGGCCTACATCTTGACGGAGAGGACAGTAAGTATTTGAACATAGAGAAAAAGGGAATGAATGGTCAACAATGGTCAACATATCTGACATGTCTTCAAGCTCAGCTGGGGTCCTTCTCAAACCGGAGATCTGTGGTACTGACGTATCATTGTTCCGTGTAGCAGTGTAGCAGTGTAGCTGCTGCCTATGTCACTATCACATACTATCACTACGGCCTCTCTTTTCACAGCCAAACAATCAGCCACCATCTTTACTCGACGTCGCTGTACTGGTGCTCTTTGACACCTTCTTTGCAGCAACCTGGCAGGGCATGGCACTGGCAACAAAGACATAGGGTGCTTAAAATCCGCCAGCACGTCCTTTCAAACCGACTCAATTCCGCAAAACAACCAAAGCCCGTCACACATTCAAAATGTCTACAAATGGTTGTTGATTTGGAACCTATGGAAACTGCCCAATCAATTCACAATTCATTTCCATCTGTGCCTTCGCTTTGGCTTTTCGCTTTCGAGATTCCACAGGCGCCAAATGCGTCAAGATGTAGCACTGCACCTGATGGGCACTGGTGAAGCAGATGTGAGCTGATCCCCCCATAGTTCTGCGCGAAAAATGCATTTCAGAACCAGCAATACTACGGAAACGTAGGAAAACTGAGGCTACGAGTAGTTGACAACACTTGGACTGCCTTCTGAATGATATGGACATATCCCCAAATTCTCGGCGATGGTTTTTCCCTGTGGCAAATTCTGCATCCTGCACTGCTCCATGCTGCTTTTTGATGCTTTTTGATGCTTTTTGATGCTTTTTGTGTTTTAGTCCCACTGGGCTTCTCTCACTGAAACCATTCAAAGTTCAAGAGCTACCAATCCACCAATCCTCTTTAGCCCCTGAATCTGCGCTTCAATTTTCATGTTTCTGCAGTTTATGATGTTTCACCATTGTTTCACCATTGTTTCACCATTGTTTCAGTGCCATCCCACTGGATGTCTCGCCTCCTGCAGCACCAGCAGCTCTCCTGATCGCACAGCACGGCTCAGCTTGGCGCGGTCTGACTCCCCCGTGGGGTCCGTAGCTACGCGCTGCTTGAGCTTGGACAACAGACCTAGGAGACCTTGGAAAACGTGGGAAAGCAATGGAAAGCATGGGAAAACAATGGGAAAACATAAAAGACACATAAAAGATCATCAAAGTTTGAAAACGAGAGGTTAAGTCAGGAGCTCGACAGCACAATCACTGGCCCAGAGCTGTTGAGAGCTTTGCAGCACTAAGCGAAGTATCGCAAGCAATATAGTCAAAATATGTCAAGATTCAATCTTTGACTGCATGTAATCGGTTGAAGTCAAACCAACTAATTATATACATCTAATTACAGTAGTTCTCTTGACAGTATTGACAACATTTGACAACTGTGAAGCTTCGTGAAACTACCAGGGTTTTCAGCAGTGTGAGTCTGCAGCGTGCGGTCGTTACACGGCCAGTTACACGGCCACTCCACCTTGATCCACCCTGTGAGCCCAGCTGACGAGCCACACACGGTCACCTTCTGCCCATGCACGCTGCCGCGAGCGTGAAATTTTTTCCCCAACCTGGGCCCATCTCGGCTCAGAGCCACATCTCGGACTGTGGATGTCAGTGCTCAACATGCTGAACTATTGATGCACAGTCGATGCCTGTCTGATGATTCTGTTAGGAAATGGGACCACTTTGGCACTGCATTGGCAATGCAGTTGGATCAATCCCTGATCTACAACTTTGGTTCTGCGAGAACCGTCCAGGAATCACCAGACCAACTCCAACTCACACCGCAACGTTTGCCGAGCAACACTTGGAGATCTGAGTCGTGGAACTCTTGATAATCTGTCCTGGCAGAGTTGAAAAAAGCCACTCATCCCAGCTGTGTCGAGATCAACCGAGATCAACTAAGCCTGGGCATTTCAGCAGGCTCGTATTCTGCCGCTCATCATTATCATATTGCACTCCAGTAATCTCATGAAAGCTTCTACTTGATCCTCATGTGGGTTTCTCTGAAGATACTGGTTACCAGGTATATACCATCAGGTAGCCCAAAAAAACATGTATATTGTTTATCATGTTTTATCGTGGTTTATCATCAGTTTCCTTATGAAAATTGCCATAGATTGGGGGTACCAGTATCCCTTCATGGACGCCAGGACACTGGCTCATCAGGATCACCTGCACCACCGTGAGCAGCTCAGCAGGCAGCACACCAGAGGCAGGGATCGCATACCTGGGGCCCATGCGACAAGGGCTGACATGGTCCCAGGCTTCATCATGGAGTCATTGCTTCTATAGACGTTCACCTGTCATATTCATGCATATTCTGCATCTGGATGCATCTGGAGTGTCTGAATTTGACGCAACCGCAATGGATCATGAATGTCCTCATCCAAATCCAGCAAAGACGGATCATTTCCCGCTGAGAGTCACAGGTTTCAAGAGGTTTTGCACTCGGGCCAAACGCTCCGCTTCGTTGCCAATAGAACTTGGACGACACCTCGGTGTCAACGGGTTTGCTGCGTTGATTTGAAAGAAAACATCGAGGGACAATGACAAAATATGCCATAATACCCATGAAATCTGGAAGAAAGCGCATGTCTCATTTTATATTTCACTCATCTTATTCCGCCTGCAATGAGGCAACTAAGTTCGCTTCGTTAGTTCATGATGTAGCAGCAGTGAAGCTGACTAATTTACATAATATGTCTCTGTTGCGAGCCAGTAACGCCTCTAGCAGCTCCTGCTGGGTAGCCACCAACACATTGTTGGGATTGGATCTGCCCATCTCAACCTGACCAACAAAACCCAAAACACTCTGTGGATAATCATCAAAATATTGCCCCAGAATGTGAAGGGAAAACAATCTACTGAAAACCCAAAACAACAACGACGACGACGACGCCGACGACGACGCCGACGACGACGACGCGGACGCGGACGACCACAACAACAACAACAACAACAACTTGCTTATCCGGCACCTGCATGACTTTGGGTTTTGGGGATCACCCGTCATGTGGGTTCAGTTTGCATGGACGTGCATGGAAACTTATTGCAGGTTATGTACAACCAGCATGTTTGTGCAGCTGTGCATCAAAACTTTGGATAAAATTTGTGGACTTGGAGGGCCCCAGGATAGAAAAAATAAAAGGGTTGGCATGGGAAACATCGCAACATGACGCTTCTCCATGGAGAAAAATGTGCTGATCAGCCAAAGTCGCAAAGCCATAGGTTCGCAAGAGCTCCGCATCAGAATGCTCGCCATAGGATTTAAACCTCTGCAAACAGGCATCAAGGGAAAGGAATTGTGTCCCGGAACCCAATGAAATTGGAAACAACATGTTACGATATGAATGTCTATGTGTATACACATTGTGAAGTCTATAGGACGGTTTTTAGAGAAAAAAGTAGTGCCAACCCATAGCAAACAGCTAGGACTATTGAATACTATTGATTTGAGAGGCAGAACCTCTGCGCACTTTACAATCTACAAGCAAGCGCAACATACTTTTTAAATATCAATCTGATTTTGCCCACACTTGGGCAGGGGTCAAAAAACTGAGGGATTCCTAGCTTTCCAAACTTTGATGCATACCCACGTTCCTCGCCCAAATGCCAGGGGACAATTCAGAGCCAATGGCCACATCTTTGGAACATCGCACCACAAAATCCTCTGCCTCGCCACAGGTGGAGGGTTGGCCATGGCCATGGCTCTAAGCGTCCTTTTCAAATTCACTGTTTGGTGGACCTTGAAAACGAAATGTCAAGAAAAAAGCAAAAGTTCATATCTCTGAGGCCTTGCTTTCAAGTGTCCGAATGTATTCGCCGGGTTCCCCCACACTTCCTCATGCATGTTGATTGAGGGTCATTTGCATGGGTGACCGGCGTACAATCGCTCAAAGTCACGCGGCCTCAACATCAAGCTGCACACAATGCTCTTCAGACCAAGAGGAGTGATTGATCAAGTCAAACAGCCTTAGATGCAGAGTGGGGTGGCCTTTGCCTTGGCCTTTTTTGGACTCCAAGGTGCAAGAAATGTATACGTTCCAGCCTCCAGCTTGAAACAACGCTGTTGCTTGGGCTTTGGGCCCCTCGTGCTTGGCACCTTGACACATTACCCGGATTTTGACCTCCATGCAGCTACTTTGATGGATGTGAAACAGTTTGGTGAGACTGATGACTGATGTGGTGTTTCCGCAGCTTTTGGCGGTGGTTCATTTTCTTGGATTTTACTAGGAATTTGGTAGAAGCAAACGCTCCAAACTGTGTCTTCCTGACCAATAATCTTCAGGTCAGCTACACTTCACAAAGAAATCTTGCCCTCCTCAGTCTGAAAGGGCACTGCGCAAACATCTCTTCCATGACTGATCTCTTTCAAGCAGGTCGCCAAGTCCATCTCCACCTCTTTGGGTATCGAATCACAGTCACAGAAGTTCAAACGCAAGCGTTCCAGACTCAGGTGCGACCGTAGTTGGGTGCTGAGTTCCCCCAAAGTCTGCAGGGACCTGCATCCTGACATGTTCAGCTCAAAGTCAGTGAGGGTGAGATGTTCCAACGGCCTCACCAGATCTTCCAAAGAAGCGAGCGAAGTACACTGGGATAAGCGTAAATGAAAGATTCTCATCGCTTGCATATCATCTGACAAGACGTGGAGTGAAGACAAACTTCGGCAGTTGGTTAAATCCAGCTGCAAGGTGTGTAGGGAAACCATGTTTGGGAAGCAGCTACCATTTGAGGCGGAGCCTCCCAAGTGCTGCAGCTCAGCACATCCCGACATATCGATATGCAAGACCTCAGGGAACCAAAGGGAAGGATCTGTTGTTCGCAAGCGGAATGGGTACCCTCAGCTGATTTCATGTGAATGGCCAAGTATTTACTATACATCTCTAATCATCCTTAAGATCCTTAAGTAGAACGGGCTGATGTTGTACTCCTACCCATGTTTGCATTGCGACTGTGAACTTGGCACCTGCAAGAGACTCAAATGCTGCAGGCTCCTGCAGAAAGCGTCTGCTGATCGCAAGGGACAGCGGAAGGTCATGTGGAGATCTTGTAGCAACGCAGATTTCTTCGAAAAATGTCCTGCAGTCATCAGCTTTGGGCTGTCTGACACAGTGAGATCCAAGGATTTCAGCTCCGCCAACGCAGGCACTCCAAAGGATAGCCTCAGCGAACCACAGGTTGCCTTCAATTCCTTTTCTGGGCAACACCTTCAAAGGCAAACAAACCCATGAAGCAAAGAAAAATATGAACTGCCTAGACACCATTCATCAATGCTATTGCTTCTGCAGTTCTTGAGATTGGCCCTCAAATGTGAGAGCTCTCCAAAAGGTTCCACACTCAAATCCTGGCTGCCACTCATTTCGTGGCAATACCATCCTCCTGGGTTAGGCCGTGATGCGAAGGGGTGACACCAAAAGCCATCACCGGCCCCCAGGGTGCCGTGCTTCATGACCCGGCGCACAAAGTTCACCATGGGCTCATCCCACGAGTGTCCAACAAACCAGGCTGGAAGCTGTGCATGTTCTTTCTTGGCAACGGCCTCAACATAGCTACACTGGTGTCTCAGGCTCAAGGGATGGATTAACCAATGGTGCACCTGAGACAGAGTCATCTTCTTGTAGAAGAGCTGCTCACCGCTCCGATGATCATACCAACCTCTCACTGCATCCTCAGAGTCACAACGTTTCTTGACATAGACCAGGAGTTTCTTCAACTGGTCAAAATTGATTCCCCTTCGATCCACATTGGAAATCCGCAAGGCTCCAGCCTCCGGGGTGAGTTCGGAGAAATCCAGGTCCTCGGGTCTCAGTCGGCCTAAACTGGACCAGGATTCAACTGCAGGTCTTCTGGGTCGATCTGAGCAACTCGTCAAAGACCCAAAGTTGATCTCCTCTTCGTCATCATCCTCCACCTGGTTGCGGTCGATGTTTCTTTAGATGTGTCTAGTATTGTCTAGGATCTAGTTATCCATGAATAATCATCGTATTGGGTGGTCTTCATCCTGAAACGACCTGAGTTTCCAGGAAATTGCTCCTCGCTATCTATCAACCTTGAGAAAATGGGATCATCCCTAGTCTGCATCCATCATTTCATCATTTCCTGCCAAAAAATCGGAGGATATAAAGACATATAAAGTATAAATGAGTATAAATAGTATAAATATATATATATATAATTATATAAATATCATATACTTTCCAAGTCATCCATCCATCATCCAGGCTTTTGGCCATCCACCTGATTCCACTCCGGCAGTTTGGTGACCCTTAAGCCATCTCCATCTTCACAGCGACAGCAGGTGACCAGTGGCTCGTCCCCCTCCAGCTCCGTCATGACTCATGGGGTGAAACGACCGCGGAGGGAGTTCTACTGCGTTGCACTCCCTATTGCAATGCTTGTGACTTAGTGGCAAGAGTGTGGCAAGATTTGTGTGTATATAATATGATATAAGTGTACTGTATAGTGGTACGGTATAATGGTAGGTATATGTAAATGAAGATTTATATATATATATATATTGATATACATTGCAGAATGCACCCGTTCTGCAAAATGCGCAGGTTGGATTAAGGTTGTCCTGAAGTGCAACGTAGCTGCTGCCTATTGAACCTATTGCAGTTGCAAGTCCTTCAGATTTTATCCATTTGAGCCATGCAAACTATGGGCAGCGAGGGTGGGGTATCGCATCCATACCCAAGCATCTCCTGTTCAGCAGCGTGGTACATGTGTTGGATATCAGAGCAATATGGTATAGGCATAACTACAATATGTTCCAGCTATATACTTGTATGGGACCAAAACAGAGTCCTTGGAATGCCTCTGGTCTAGATCCCGATGTTCACAACTTAAATGGAAGCTGTCTAGCCTCTTGTTTGGATGGGGAAGGCGGTGTCACAAAAAGCAAAACAGCAGGTCGCACAGCAGATTAAGCTTCTTGTCATCCCACTTCCCAAGCATCTTATAGTCATGTTCAATCGACAAACAATCTCATGTCATGACTTGCTAAAATCAAGTTCGAGAAACATACATGGAGGTTTCCTAAAATGAGGATATCCCCAAATCATCCATTTTGGGGTATCCCCATTGTAGGAAACCTCCATATTATGGCAAACTGCATCAAAATGCCTTCAAGCAGCGGAAGAAGGAAGGGTCCTGTGGTAGATTTGCTCTCCGCCATCAGCTCTGGAAGGAACGCTCCACCAACTTCAAACGACAAAGCCCCGCAGAAACCGCGTGACCTGCACATCCCATCTGTGGTGAGTTCGCCTCTGACCAAAGTCTAATCAGTCTAGTCCAAGACTATTACAACATGTTACAACCCGTGTCAACCCAACGTGCTAACGATGAGGCCTCCTTGTAAGTGAGATTATCAAGTCCTTGGCATCCCGCCCAATTTCGAATACAAGCACTGAGGAGCAGGCATCACCCAAGATAGCGTTTGCAAGAACCTTGCAACAAACCGGCCAACCAAGCTATGAAGAGGGAAAGGAAAACATAGAGCGCATCTCCTCCTAAAGATTCAGCATTGCGTAGTTCTGGGTCATACTCCATTGCATTGGTTATACTATTTGTTGCTTGGCTATGTGGTAAAATAATATATATATATATAAAGATATACTCCGCCGCAGTTCAGTGAAAGATGTGCTCCGTTTCCAATGTATGTCAGTCAGCACCGTTCAGGTCTTCAGTTTTGACCAAGATGCATTCCTGTGGTCTGAATTTCTTTCGGCCACAAATCGGGGTTCGCCACCATGATTGGCATCCTTGCGGGACAGAGATGCTGCAAGTCAGTCAATTTTTTTTTAGACGGCAATAAATAGCATAGCCAGTTTCAAACCGAAAAATTGTCGTTTTGGCCTTTGAACAATCCTTCAAACCGCAAATCAACGGGCCAACCATATTTTACCCTTGGAAAGTGCCATTAGTTACTTCCCTAAAGTATCCTAAAGTCATCTATATAAACTCATCGGAACAGAGACTGGGTGACCCTCCGCATGGAATTGAAATCAAATATGGAATCCGGAAATCTTCAATGTCTTCTGGTTCTATAGAAATGCCCAAACTGCATCATTGGACTCTCGTTTTCTGCTTGTCTTCAATGCCCAGGATCACCACTCGCTCGAAAATGTCTGATGCTTGGGCAGGTGTGGATGACAACCAGGAAGCAGTGCCCTTGAGCCCTGCAGATGCCACGTTGAGGATGGTCAAAATAAGTCAAGATCCAGTGAGGTTTATATTACCATTCCGTACGTAGAATATGCATATCGATTACATCCATATGTCTCATTGTACATCCGTGTACAACAAAATATGTATACTATATAATAAGATATATTTAATAATATAATATATATATATATGTAATATATAATATATATTATATAATATATAATATATAATATATAGTATATTATATATAATACATAATATATAATATAATATATATATGTAATATATAATATATAATACATAATATATAATATATAATATATAATATATTATATATAATACATAATATATAATATAATATATATATATGTAATATATAATATATAATACATAATATATAATATATAATATATAATATATAGTATATAATATATAATATATAATATGTAATATATAATATATAATATATAATATAATATAGATAATATATAATATAATATATAATATTATATATTTTATATTATATTATTTATGATTTATAATATATTATATTATCTATAATATATTATATATTATATATTATATATTATATATTATATATTATATTATATATTATATATTATAATTATATATTATATATTATATATTATATATTATATCTTATATATTATATCTTATACTATATATAGTGTATAATATGAGACATATATATAATATACGTGTGTATATATATTTATTTATTTATTTATTATTATAGTATACCAGAAAGGTGATGACATGTGATGACCAGCCCCAATGCCCCAATGCATCAGCCTTCCAGATCGTTCTGCGACCAGCTCATGGGCAAATCAAGCTGCACGGAAGTGGCCAGAAAGTTCCTGAGAACATGACATGGAAAAATGTGGTAAACCCATGGTAAACCAAATAATGAAATATAACGAATCCCCATTTTGGATCATTTTGGAGGGTTTATACAACTCATCCCTGGCAAAATTAGTGAAAATTGAGTACGGTTCATTACTGGGTTTACCAAACTAATACTTGTCAAGCATAGCATGAGTGAAGATGTGCAGTAAGATGGTGAGAATTGCAACAAAATTGTCGAAGGAAGTTTAGAAATCAAACTTCCGACAATATGGACAGATGAAAAGCAGAGATGGGAAGAGTCAGAGAGAAGAGAAGAGTCGAAGAGAGAAGATCAGAGACGAGAAAGAGTCAGAAGAAAGAAGATGCAGATGCGCGAAAAGGTAGGAAAGTCGCGAAACACTGTGTTTTTCCAATGATTTGTGGCTCCGGGGTCGAAAAGTAGGCTCGCTAAGGCGGCGGGTGCGGAGCCATCTGGCCAGATGAGAGATGACAAATTGCACGCCGTTGTGGCGCGAAGCACATTTCGAAGTCAAAATGTACAAAACACACCAGGTCCGGACCACTTTTGGCAGTTGCGATGTCCAAAAAGTGCACGCCGTTGTGGCGCGAAGCACATCTCGAAGTCAAAATGTACAAAACACACCAGCTGCGGACCACTGTTGAGATGTCGGAAAAGTGCACGCCGTTGTGGCGCGAGGCACGTTTCGAAGTCAAAATGTACAAAACACACCAGCTCCGGACCACTTTTGGAAGTTGAGATGTCGAAAAAGTGCACGCCATTGTTGCGCAAAGCACATTTCGAAGTCAAAATGTTAAAAACACCAGGGGTTCGGACCACTTTTGGATGTTCAAATGTGCTTTCTCGTGGCAGGCGCAAGGGATTGTGGACCTTGTCAAAAGTGAGCAAAACGTGAAGGTTTTGTAGCATTTTCAACTACAACCACCACTACACCACACTACACTCCAATACGCTACACAACAACTACAACTACCCCTTCACTACATTCCACTACTCTACACTACACTCCACTACACTACACTACACTCAATTACACTCAATTACGCTCAAGTACACTCAATTACACTCAATTTCACTACACTACACTACACTACATTACACTACTCTACACTAGACTACATTCCACTACACTACATTCAATTACGCTACACTACACTACACTACACGACCCTACCCCACATTGCATTACATTAGATTACGTTACATTACACTACACTCATTACACCACCACACATGCAACTGCAACTACACTACACTAATTACACTACACCATAACTACAACTCCACTACACTACAACTACAACTACAGCTGCACTACACCACACTACATCCAGCAGTTGTGGGTGAGGTGACCGACCAGCTGACCACTGCAACCATTGCAGCCACTCCAAAAAACACAGCTCCAACCACCTTTCGGTCCATCAGTGGATTCGCTCTGCCATCCGTGATTCACAACAACCAATCTCTCCTATAGGTTTCCTATTTTTGAAACTTCCGCCACCGCCTTGTGCGGTACTACTGGTACACCTATGTTTGAATGCTTCAGGCTTTGAGGAACGGTGAATTGTTATATCCTGATGCCCAATTCTTCTGCAAAATGCTCAGCTCCTGTGCCTGAAGTGGCACATTCATCGTGATACCCATCGAGCCCGGTTTCTGAAGAGCGGAAACGGAACAGAAATGAACAACTTGGTGGCAGAGGTCTTTGGCCAAGCTGATCCGATCTTGGTGGGTGTTTGGGAGGATTCTTGCCAAGTTCCTACCATTAGACATGCCCTGTCTTCACCACACAGACTGCGCTGCGCAGTCTCTTGGCCGAGCATTGCCGAGCATCAGGTATGGCCACCATCGAGACCTGCTCTTTTGAACGTGTAACTCATGCATCATCGTCAGGGTGAGGCGGAAGGCATTGGACACAGGCTCCGAAGATCGCCTTCCGCTACGGCATCTACAACTAAAGTGTGGGTTATTGAAGGGTATTCACTGGTCATAGCGCCTCCCAAGTGGGAATCAAAAGACAAGCTACAGGTTGAATGCATCACATTACCATCCTATTTATCAACGGCTTTCATCATTTTGCTCTTGTCATCTAGTCATCACTTGTCCTTCAAAGAACCCCTAACTCATGAAGATACCATCAAATGTACTTCCAGGATCGGAGGCTGCAAGGGAACTGGGTTGGGCCACACAACATGACCCGAAGCCTCCAGAAGTCTGCAATTTCTGAGTCAGGCATCCGAGCACAGCAGCTCTGAAGCGACAACTGCCCCGGGATCCGGAGCAGCACCTGTTTGCAGAGTGACCGAGGAAATGCATGGAAATGCCTAGGAAAAGAAAGACTCTTGATTGGGATTGATTTGGTGCATCACTCATCTTGAGATATCTTCAGATCATGTTGATTCTTTTTCTGTTGCCGAGTTGGCATCAAGATGCTCAAGGTATCTTCTGCGTGATCCTGTGCTGCTTTCACCAGAGACCATCGATCCATCCATCCGCCTCACCAGCTTTCAGCGGCTTTCGTGCCACTATGCCGCGCTCCGCTCGCTCACCTCGAGCTTCCAGTTGTCATTATCGTTGTGTGAGTCAGGACCACATTGAGTCTTCACACATCCAATGAAAACAGGTCAATATCTGGTCACTTGGGGACCATTGTCCCAATTCCAAGTCTATGTCTGAAACCACCAATCGCGATACCACAGTTTGCTGCTAGGACACTCTGAGCGAAAAGATCGAGGCCATCGTGAACGAAGGCACCATTTTCAACACCTCAGCTGGTTGGTTTTATCACCCGTAAAGAAACGTAAGAATTACACCGGCATAGACCCCAGATAGAAAAGATTTCAGAAACGTTTTTTCATGCCGCGTCAATGGGTCAGTGATATAGCGGATGTCTCGACAAGCAAATTTCACAGCATCTGCCTACTCAATTGACATGAGCAAATATTCTTTGAAAACGCGTTTTGTTTTGTCTTGTTGAATGATCAAAATGATGATGCGTTTGGACTCAAAGATTTGCGTGTCGGATTGACATCACAGAGGTTGCGTCAAAAAAAAAGTGTTTTTCCTTGCCGCCCACGATTTCCAACCTTGGAACCTTGAAATCGCATTTGAAGGCAATCCTGGTTCCCAACGATTCAAGCAAGTCTGGCAACCTTCATGCATCGGTATTGCTTGGTTTTGCGTAATGGGCCGGTAACAGAACGCTTTGTTTGGCTTAATGATAGAATGATATGAAAACATGTTCTTTACAGCCTTTTGTTTTGCTTAATGGGCCGGCATCAAATTGCTTATCTGTAACACGCGGCAGTCCTTGGTAAACGCACACGCCTCCATATGACTAGGTTCCTATTTTCATCACGCTTTGATGTTTTCATATGACTAGGTTCTCCACGCTTGCCACTGAA
Source organism: Cladocopium goreaui (assembly GCA_947184155.2). Lineage (NCBI taxonomy): Eukaryota > Dinophyceae > Suessiales > Symbiodiniaceae > Cladocopium > Cladocopium goreaui. The sequence continues at coordinate 5,608 of CAMXCT020003684.1, read as the reverse complement.
CAAAACCATTAACGGACTACGATTGCAGAAATTGCCGCTTCCACGAAATTGAAACTCATGGTTCCCAACGTGGCAACCATAGATTTCCATTTCCAGCAATTACCAAATCCTGAAATTTGGAACTCATGGTTGCCAACCTCGTAACCAAAGGTTACCATGGCAAGGAACTGCCGGTTCCCAGACGTTGAAACTTGCGGTTCCCAACTTGGGAACCAGAGGTTACCATTGCAAGGAATTGCCGGTTCCCAGAAGTTAGAATTTATGTTTTCGAAGCTAAGCGGCTATCATTGTAAGGAACTGCGGGTTCCCAAAGCTTGAAACTCATGGTTCCAAACCTGAAAAAGCATACGTTACCAGTGGAAGGAACTGTTGATTCCCAAAAGGTAGAACTCATGGTTCTTAATGTTGTTTTGTTTTGTTTACTGAGCCGGTAACAGAACCTTTTGTTTTGCTTAATGGACCGGTAGCGGAATGTTTGCGTTTGGCTGTTGGGCCGGCCAAAAAAAGTTTTTGCACAAAAATGGTGCATGTCAAAATGATATGAAAACAGTTTCTTTCCTTTTTTTTGGTTTTGCTTAATGGACCGGTACAGAACGCTTTGTTTTGCTTAATGGACCGGTACCGGAATGTTTGCGTTTGGTTCATGGCAAGGAACTGCCGGTTTCCAAAGGTTGGAACTCACGGTTGCCAACGTGGGAACCACAGGTTACCATTGCAAGGAACTGCCGGTTCCCAGAGGTTGGAATGCACGGTTCCCAACCTGGGAACCAGAGGTTACCATTGCAAGCAACTGCCGGTTCCCACTTGGGAACCACAGGTTACCATTGCAAAGAACTTCCAGTTCCTAAAGGTTGGAACTGATGGTTCCCAACGTGGGAACCAAAGGTTACCATGGCAAGGAACTGCCGGTTCCCAGACCTTGAAACTTACGGTTCCCAACCTGGGAACCAGAGACTACCATTGCAACGAATTGCCGGTTCCCAGAGGTTAGAACTTATGTTTTCGAAGCTAAGCGGCTATCATTGTAAGGAACTGCGGATTCCCAAAGCTTGAAACTCATGGTTCCAAACCTGAAAGTGGAAGGATCTGTTGATTCCAAAAAGTGAGACCTCATGGTGCTTAATGTTGTTTTGTTTTGTTTACTGAGCCGGTAACAGAACTTTTTGTTTTGCTTAATGGACCGGTAGCTGAATGTTTGCGTTTGGCTGATGGGCCGGCATAAAAATGTTTTTGCACGAAAAAGTGCATGTCAAAATGATATGAAAACATTTTCTTTACAACTTTATGGTTTTGCTTAATGGACCGGTACAGAACGCTTTGTTTTGCTTAATGGGCCGGTACCGGAATGTTTGCGTTTGGTTCATGGCAAGGAAGTGCCGGTTTCAAAAGGTTGGAACTCACGGTTGCCAACGTGGGAACCACAGGTTACCATTGCAAGGAACTGCCGGTTCCCACAGGTTAGAAGTCATGGTTCCCAACCTGGGAACCAGAGGCTACCTTTGCAAGCAACTGCCGGTTACCAGAGGTTGGAACTCATGCTTCCCAACCTGGGAACCACAGGTAACCATTGCAAAGAACTTCCGGTTCCTAAAGGTTGGAACTCATGGCTCCCAACGTGGGAACCAAAGGTTACCATGGCAAGGAACTGCCGGTTCCCAGACGTTGAAACTTGCGGTTCCCAACTTGGGAACCAGAGGTTACCATTGCAACGAATTGCCGGTTCCCAAAGTTAGAATTTATGTTTTCGAAGCTAAGCGGCTATCATTGTAAGGAACTGCGGGTTCCGAAAGCTTGAAACTCATGGTTCCAAACCTGAAAAAGCATACGTTACCAGTGGAAGGACCTGTTGATTCCAAAAAGTTAAAACTCATGGTTCTTGATGTTGTTTTGTTTTATTTACTGAGCCGGTAACAGAACCTTTTGTTTGCTTAATGGACCGGTAGCGGAATGTTTGCGTTTGGCTGCTGGGCCGGCAAAAAAATGTTTTTGCACGAAAAAAGTGCATGTCAAACTGATATGAAAACATTTTCTTTACAACTTTATGGTTTCGCTTAATCAACCGGTAAAGAACGCTTTGTTTTGATTAATGGACCGGTACCGGAATGTTTGCGTTTGGTTCATGGCAAGGAACTGCCGGTTCCCAAAGGTTGGAACTCCTGGTTCCCAACCTGGGAACCATGGGTTACCATTGCAAGGAACTGCCGGTTCCCAGAGGTTGGAACTCCTGGTTCCCAACCTGGGAACCATGGGTTACCATTGCAAGCAACTGCCGGTTACTAGAGGTTGGAACTCATGCTTCCCAACCTGGGAACCATAGGTTACCATTGCAAAGAACTTCTAGTTCCTAAAGGTTGGAACTGATGGTTCCCAACGTGGGAACCAAAGGTTACCATGGCAAGGAACTGCCGGTTCCCAGACGTTGAAACTTACGGTTCCCAACCTAAGAGCAGAGGCTACCATTGCAAGGAATTGCCGGTTCTCAGAGGTTAGAACTTATGTTTCGAAGCTAAGCGGCTATCATTGTAAGGAACTGCGGGTTCCCAAAGCTTGAAACTCATGGTTCCAAACCTGAAAAAGCATACGTTACCAGTGGAAGGATCTGTTGATTCCCAAAAGGTAGAACTCATGGTTCTTAATGTTGTTTTGTTTTATTTACTGAGCCGGTAACAGAACCTTTTGTTTTGCTTAATGGACCGGTAGCGGAATGTTTGCGTTTGGCTGATGGGCCGGCAAAAAAATGTTTTTGAACGAAAAAGGTGCATGTTAAAATGATATGAAGACATTTTCTTTACAACTTTCTGGTTTTGCTTAATGGACCGGTACAGAACGCTTTGTTTTGCTTAATGGGCCGGTACCGGAATGTTTGCGTTTGGTTCATGGCAAGGAAGTGCCGGTTTCAAAAGGTTGGAACTCACGGTTGCCAACGTGGGAACCACAGGTTACCATTGCAAGGAACTGCCGGTTCCCAGAGGTTGGAACTCCTGGTTCCCAACCTGGGAACCAGAGGCTACCTTTGCAAGGAACTGCCGGTTCCCAGAGGTTGGAACTCCTGGTTCCCAACCTGGGAACCATGGGTTACCATTGCGAGCAACTGCCGGTTCCCAGAGGTTGGAACTCCTGGTTCCCAACCTGGGAACCATGGGTTACCATTGCAAGCAACTGCCGGTTACTAGAGGTTGGAACTGATGGTTCCCAACGTGGGAACCAAAGGTTACCATGGCAAGGAACTGCCGGTTCTCAGACGTTGAAACTTACGGTTCCATACCTGGGAACCAGAGGTTACCATTGCAACGAATTGACGGTTCCCAGAGGTTAGAACTCTATGTGTTCGAAGCTAAGGGCTATCATTGTAAGGAACTGCGGGTTCCCAAAGCTTGAAACTCATGGTTCCAAACCTGAAAAAGCATACGTTACCAGTGGAAGGATCTGTTGATTCCAAAAAGTTAAAACTCATGGTTCTTGATGTTGTTTTGTTTACTGAGCCGGTAACAAAACCTTTTGTTTTGCTTAATGGACCGGTATCGGAATGTTTGCGTTTGGCTGCTGGGCCGGCATAAAAATGTTTTTGCACGAAAAGGTGTATGTTAAAATGATATGAAAACATTTTCTTTACAACTTTATGGTTTTGCTTAATCGACCGGTAAAGAACGCTTTGTTTTGATTAATGGACCGGTACCGGAATGTTTGCGTTTGGTTCATGGCAAGGAACTGCCGGTTCCCAAAGGTTGGAACTCCCGGTTGCCAACGTGGGAACCACAGGTTACCATTGCAAGGAACTGCCGGTTCCCACAGGTTGGAACTCCTGGTTCCCAACCTGGGAACCAGAGGTTACCATTGCAAGCAACTGCCGGTTACCAGAGGTTGGAACTCATGCTTCCCAACCTGGGAAACATAGTTTACCATTGCAAAGAACTTCCAGTTCCTAAAGGTTAGAACTGATGGTTCCCAACGTGGGAACCCAAGGTTACCATGGCAAGGAACTGCCGGTTCCCAGACGTTGAAACTTACGGTTCCCAACCTGGGAACCAGAGGTTACCATTGCAAGGAATTGCCGGTTCCCAGAAGTTAGAATTTATGTTTTCGAAGCTAAGCGGCCATCATTGTAAGGAACTGCGGGTTCCCAAAGCTTGAAACTCATGGTTCCAAACCTGAAAAAGCATACGTTACCAGTGGAAGGATCTGTTGATTCCAAAAAGTTAAAACTCATGGTTCTTGATGTTGTTTTGTTTTATTTACTGAGCCGGTAACAGAACCTTTTGTTTTGCTTAATGGACCGGTAGCGGAATGTTTGCGTTTGGTTGATGGGCCGGCATAAAAATGTTTTTGCACGAAACAGGTGCATGTCAAACTGATATGAAAACATTTTCTTTACAACTTCATGGTTTTGCTTAATGGACCGGTACAGAACGCTTTGTTTTGCTTAATGGACAGGTACCGGAATGTTTGCGTTTGGTTCATGGCAAGGAAGTGCCGGTTCCCAAAGGTTGGAACTCACGGTTGCCAACGTGGGAACCACAGGTTACCATTGCAAGGAACTGCCGGTTCCCAGAGGTTGGAACTCCTGGTTCCCAACCTGGGAACCAGAGGTTACCATTGCAAGCAACTGCCGGTTCCCAGAGGTTGGAACTCATGCTTCCCAACCTGGGAACCATAGGTTACCATTGCAAAGAACTTCCAATTCCTGAAGGTTGGAACTGGTGGTTCCCAACGTGGGAACCAAAGGTTACCATGGCAAGGAACTGCCGGTTTCCAGACCTTGAAACTTACGGTTCCCAACCTGGGAACCAGAGGTTACCATTGCAAGGAATTGCCGGTTCCCAGAAGTTAGAATTTATGTTTTCGAAGCTAAGCGGCTATCATTGTAAGGAACTGCGGGTTCCGAAAGCTTGAAACTCATGGTTCCAAACCTGAAAAAGCATACGTTACCAGTGGAAGGATCTGTTGATTCCAAAAAGTTAGAACTCATGGTTCTTAATGTTGTTTTGTTTTGTTTACTGAGCCGGTAACAGAACCTTTTGTTTTGCTTAATGGACCGGTAGCGGAATGTTTGCGTTTGGCTGATGGGCCGGCATAAAAATGTTTTTGCACGAAAATGCGCATGTCAAAATGATATGCGGCAACGAAAAAGCGCCTTGGCTCAGACCCTGCACAGCACCCTGCACAGCACCCTGCACAGCGCCTTTGCCAGACTTCGGCACCGCAATCTGGACAGCACCCTGCACAGCAGCCTACACAGCACCTTGGCCAGACTTCGCCACCGCAGTCTTGACAGCACCCTGCACAGCACCCTGCACAGCACCCTGCACAGCACCCTGCACAGCACCCTGCACAGCACCTTTGCCAGACTTCGCCACCGCAGTCTAGACAGCACCTGCCATCACCCTGCACAGCACCTTTGCCAGACTTCCGCCACTGCAGGTCTGAACAGCAACTCTGCACATCACCCTGCACAGCACCTTTGCCAGACATCGCCACCGCAGTCTGGACAACACCCTACACAGCACCTTTGCCAGACTTTGGCACCGCAATCTGGACAGCACCTTGGCCAGACTTCTCCACCGCAGTCTGGACAGCACCCTGCACAGCACCCTGCACAGCGCCCTGCACA
>CAMXCT020003683.1:0-57164 GCA_947184155.2 Cladocopium goreaui | reverse complement strand
TGAAAACAACCACCGTCGAATCCCACCGGTGCTTTTAGCGGTCATCCCTTCGACGTCGAATCCCGATGGCCCGTGCCATGGCGATGGCGATTCCCCAATGGCTTTTATGGCTTAGTCAGCAACATCTTTACATTCACCATGGAAAACAGCTTTGTCTCATCAACTCATACTATAGTTACTATAGCAAAAAGAAAAAGAACCAGAGTTGTGGAGAGTTATGGCCCATCTTAGAGGGCACATCTTACCACCATAGGCCCATATATAAGCTGTTCAAGTCTTACCATGGCCCCATCATCTCATCTGGAAAAAGTATTGGAATTCACTGGCCTGAAAGAAGGCCATTTTGTTGATGCTTCCCCTACTAACCATCATTCCACTGACGTCGCAGTAAGCTCGTTATAATTCACCGGGATGTACTATTGGTTATATATTCCAGGTCCCACTACCATGGCCAATCTCTGGTAGTCCACAAATCATGAATCTGCGGTTATGGTGATTTCATCACAAATTTTAAAAAAAAAATCAAAAAAAAAACAAAAAAAAAACACTATAGGAATCACTCAACCCCCCATGTCCCCATCCAGTCCCTTGGAGATGTCCACCATTTCCACCTTTCTTCAACGCTCGTCCTGCGCGAAGCGCTCGTTGGCGTATTTCCCATCGGCCACCAGTGGATGCCCCGCGGACGCCAGGTGCGCGCGGATCTGGTGCCGGCGCCCGGTGAGGATGCGCACCAGCAGCAGGCTGAAGGCGGCGCCTGTTTCGACCTGGAGAGCCAGGTCAAAACAGACGGGGAGATGGGGAAAGACCTGGAAAGACCTGAAAAAAAAATCATGGGATTGAGGCGATTTATAGGATTTCACTGAAAAGAAAAAGATGTTTTTTGGAACAAGTTTTGTGATCTAATTGATTTTAACGGAGTGACGCCAGTGAAGCAAACACGATTGGGATCACAAGCAAGAATTGGGAAGTGGCTGGAATGTGTATGATGTCACCAGTTATGATGTGATGATCAAGGGCTATATCAGAAATCCCAAGTGCCTCATCTTCATGCAAGACCGTGTCATGGCCAATCTTAGATACCTTGCGCCCAAAAAAACTAATGTCATGTATAGTTTTCCCTCTTTTCCCTTTTAAAAATATAAAGAACAACCTAAAAGATTGCGGATACTTAAGATATACTTATAGCATCTTATAGCAAGCCCAAGTCATAGATGCCAAAAGTTGGTACATGGAAATATGAGGCAAATATCATCGAACTAGCATCCCTACCATTCCATACCTACCACATACCCTCTGTCGTTTAGCGCCTGGCGTGTGCCATGGGCTAGCACCTTGATCTTGGTCGTGGCTGGCTTCCCATAGCCTAACCCGGAAGCGACCGGGCACCGAGTGGGAACAGGTCGCATATTGCATTGGAATTTTACAGGAAAACCATAGGAAACCTGCAGGAAACCATGTTTTTTTTTACAATTCAACAGAAGGTTATTTAACACAGCCATGGAAAGATCCACCATTTTTTATAGGTAAACCATCTATTTCTATGGGCCATCTATCCCATGGCTATGTCATAACCAGAGGGAGAAGGATTTCCTGTAGAGTTTCCTTTCGTCCACTTCTGTACCAAGAAGAAGAAGGTATGTCGGCCACGTCGCCTCCCCATCCCCTAGATCAAACATGGCGCGTAGGGTTCATGTTGACCAAAAAAGGTGTCTTCACACACGCAAGAATGCCTTGGAGTTAAAGAAAACTATCAATGTGGGGTCGTGCACTCTTAGTAGCTGGCCATTTCGTAGGAAATATGGGGGTTTCCATACATGGAGGCACCTCAAAATGGATGGTTTATAATGGAACATCCTATACAAATGGATGATTTAGGGGTACCCCTATTTTAGGACACCCCCATATAGATAGCCATAGCTCAGCTCACCGCTCAGCTCGCCAGGTCGCGCCTCGCACCACGGTGGGCAGATGCGTTCCCTCCGCCCAGTAGAGCGGCTGTCGGAGGGTCAGCTCCGGTGCGCTGACGCGACCGTGGCAAAGCACCACATAGTCCTTGGGACGGTCCGGTTTATGCAGGCCATCCAGGACCCTAGCGACCAACATAATGTGTCAGGGTATATGGGATGTGGTCATCTATCATCATCTATCCCATATTTGGGAATCCAATCATGATGCGTATCTAAAATATCAATCCCTATTAAAATGGATGAAAATGGATTGATGACCATCTCCTATATATATATAATATATATATATACTGTTCATATCACCATGACACATCTATCACCATAAACCATACGTTATGATTCCTTTTTCAGGATTCCTTGGTCCCATGGATGGGCCAGCGAAATCCTGCACCAGTGGTAGATGGGCCAGCGTCATCGCTTCCAGTCATCCCATTGTGGAGGTAAACCCATGGGAGGAACCCCACGGATGAACAAAGTAATCCAGCGATAAAGGGCTACCCCCATGGCGATGGAAACCTCCAAATTGTTGATGGTTTAGAATGGAAAATGACTTATGACATCACCAATGGTTGAATGACAGAATGGTACCAACTTATGGTTGATATTCCTATGCCATTGTTGGTGAATATCAACCGTGGCATCATGGCATCACCAAGTTCAGCCACTCGAATGGTGTCCCTGGAGTTCATCTGAAGCAGCAGGTCGTAGTAGGCCTCGTAGGTCTTTGCCACGATGACCTCGGGAAGGAGCTCTGGGGGCTCAGTGAAAGCCTGTTTGGGCGAAGCAAATTCCCTTCAACTTTTGCTATTGTATGGCTATTTTCTTGAGAAGAACACTGTTTTTGGGCAAGCCTAATCCTTCTAGGATAAATGCAAATTTCTGCTATAATTATGACCCCCTCGGTCTTTGGCGGTGAATCGTGTTCAGTGTTATCTCCACCATCAATCCAAGTCACTCCAGTGATGTTTACCAACTTAGTCGCATTTCATCAATTGACTCGAAAGAATGAAAGAATATCAGAAATAAATCCTCATATTGTATGCATATGCATATGTATATATATATATAGTATATATTAAAAATTTAATAAATCCCATTAAATCCCATTATATATATCCACATATCATACCATATAAATTCCATGAAATCCCCAATTTTCCCAAGGTTTTTCCCATGTTTCACCGTGCCAAAAAAAAAAACACGGTTTTTCTGAACCTCGTCCCAGGCGCCAGGCCCGAACAGGGCACGTCCAGGCGGTGCAAAAAGCCGCAGCTGGCATTGATGTCCTGGGAACGACGGTGGGGAAATGGTGATTTGATGGTGATTTGATGGTTATTTAATGGTGATTAATGATGATTAATGGTGGTTAATGATGGTGAATGATGATTATATATTTATATAATGGTGATTTGATGGTGATTTGATGGTGATTTGATGGTGATTTGATGGTGATTTGATGGTGATTAATGGTGATTTGATGGTGATTTGATGGTGATTTGATGGTGATTCGGTACATATCTTGGTAAATAGTTTTGTGAACCAATCCCACCAAATAGTAATTTAACCATTCACCAAAGAGTGATTTTCACAGTGATTCTGGTGGTTCCTGTTGGTTGTGAATGGTGGTGTCCTTGCTTCGTAGAACACCATGGTTACTGCTATGGTAAATTAATTGTTGCCTACTAATGGTGATTAATGTTAGGTAAATAAATAGTGGTTCCTACTGTTGATTAGTAATTAGTGGCTACTGTTACTATTCTAATATTACTAATAGTGGTAGATATCTAATATTACTATACGAATGACTATTAAAAACCATGGTTATTGGTTATTATTCACTACCGTTATTGAATATTGGTCTTAAATAGTCACCAACTATTAAATTGTGACTGTTCTTAATAGTAAAATGGTTAAATGTTGGTGACTCTTGGTAGTTTTCATTGATGGTTAGCAATATAAGATTGGCCAATGGTTACTCATATTTCCCAACATTTACCAAACATAGTTTTACTATTAGTAATTAGTAGGCATTGATAGTTGGTGACTATTATCAATAGTTAAATGGTGGTTATTGTTGGTGAATATTTGGGAAAATCACCGTTGTTAATCACCAGTAGTAACCATTTTGGTAAAATCACTATTAGCAGCCATTAATCTAGTTGCTCAGCGTAATTTGCTTCATGTTGGGTAAAATCACATGTAATGTTGGTGAAAATATGGTGTTTTATCACAAGTAACCCTAACCCATTAGAATCACCAGTAGTAACCATTAGAAACCATTGCTAATCACCAGTGTGACCATTTTCGTAAAAATCATCAGTCATTTGGCAAATGTTTCGTGTGTGGTGTTTCTGTAGAGAATCTTGGTAAGTTTGGCGATGATGTTCATTGTGTAAATTTGGTGAAACTATGGTAAAAAATCACCATAATTGACCATAATCACCGTCAAGCATTTGATATTCACTTGTAAATTTGGTAAAATATTGCAAAATCACGAATACAATTAGTAACCTTGGGCTTAATAATCTTAATTTGACAAAATCACCAATGCAATCTTGGTAAACTTGGAAAATCTTGGTAAGTGTGGCAAATAAATGACCAGTTAAATGATCAATATCACCAAAAATATGGTAACATGTGGCATTACCTATTGTTTAAGATTCAGCAAGATTTATTTGGACAATTTGCTGGAAATCTAGGTAAATGATGCCTTGAGAGTAGCTAGTCTCCGGTAATTTCGATGATTTACCTACAAAACGTGGTGATTTCCACTAGCTGATGAATATCACCAAATAATATGGTCAGACATTACTGATGTTTAATATCAAATGATATTGATTTAGTACATTTGGTGAATACCAGAGTGAATACACATCAAATTTACCAGATTTACCATATCTACGTTGATTTACGGGAATCAATGTATTGTTTGGTCAAATCCACCGGAACATGAGTAACTCGTGGGAAACAATTGTGGGGGCTGGTAAATTCACCCCGTTTTTTCGGAGAAAAATCGCCCCGGAACGAGAAAACCTCGGGCCACGGTTCCGAGAAGATCGGATGTCTTGGGTATCGCTCTTTCCTTGGAGTAGATTCGACGGCATGGGGCACATTGGAGACCTAGGGGTTTGAAAATCATCAATGCAAAAACAAGTAATTATATGATGTAAGTAAAGCAATATAATAAACCATCCCCCAGTCATCACCATTTTTATAGGTGCTATGGTTACCATTCCGAGTGATGGGTGGTTTACGGCATTGCTTTTCCCACATTACAAGAATCTGTGGGGATAGAAAGGTCCAAATCCCTAAGACTCCAGAGATCACTTGATGAACGTTCATCGTTCATCTATGAGCCTTGTGCTATTGATTGAGCCCTAAACCCCCGGCGGAATCTTCAGAACACCCCAACCACTTCATCCCCATCACATTCCTAGCTTTCCTCGCTTCATATTTGGCTCATCGACTCTCCATTCTACCCCCAACATCATGAGGGCTAGATACTTCTAAGTATTGCCCGATTCCTCCCCCCAAATCTCCAAATTCAAGTCCAAAATCAACAAAACTAGACTCTAGACCATCCTGAGTATTCTCAGTAAAATCCAAGGTTGTCAGACTTCTTTACCCTCTGGTAAACGTACAAAAAACTATGGAAAATCACCATTTGTATTGGGAAAATCCACTATTTCTATGGCCATTTTCAATAGCTCACCGGATCCCCCATGGGATCCCCAGACGAGGCGCATGAAGCCCGACAGCCGCGCCGCGTCGTCCTCGCGGAACGGCTGATGGACCTTGTCCTGGTCCACTTCCCAGCCCGGCGGCTTCTCAAGCACCAGCCGGTCCTTGGTCGGTCGACATCTAAGATATCCAAGATGCAGATGGACATGGAAAAGTAGCTATAGGTGTATATATATATATATATACCCGCAGGACGCTTGGTTTGCCGTCGGTGTATATGCATGTTTTTTGTTTTTTTTGGGGGGTGGGGTGGGGTGGGGGGGGGGGTGGGGGGGGGGGCGGGTGTGGGGGGGGGGGGTTGGGGGTTTGGGGGGGGGTTGGGTGGGGGGGGGGTGTGTGTGAAAAAAGTCTTGGTCGCGCGCTTTTTTTTTGGCTGACAAATATGACATTTATCGCTATGTTTCCAGGGTGGAAATGCTACGTTATCGTTATGTTTTCAGGGTGGAAATGCTACGTTATCGTTATGTTTTCAGGGTGGAAATGCTACGTTATCGATATGTTTTCAGGGTGGAAATGCTACGTTATCGATATGTTTTCAGGGTGGAAATGCTACGTTATCGGTATGTTTTCAGGGTGGAAATGCTACGTTATCGGTATGTTTTCAGGGTGGAAATGCCACGTTATCGGTATGTTTTCAGGGTGGAAATGCTACGTTATCGGTAAGTTTTCAGGGTGGAAATGCCATGTTATCGATATGTTTTCAGGGTGGAAATGCTACGTTATCGTTATGTTTTCAGGGTGGAAATGCTACGTTATCGGTATGTTTTCAGGGTGGAAATGCCACGTTATCGATATGTTTCAGGGTGGAAATGCTACGTTATCGGTATGTTTTCAGGGTGGAAATGCTACGTTATCGTTATGTTTTCAGGGTGGAAATGCTACGTTATCGATATGTTTTCAGGGTGGAAATGCTACGTTATCGGTATGTTTTCAGGGTGGAAATGCTACGTTATCGGTATGTTTTCAGGGTGGAAATGCTACGTTATCGGTATGTTTCCAGGGTGGAAATGCTACGTTATCGTTATGTTTTCAGGGTGGAAATGTTACGTTATCGTTATGTTTTCAGGGTGGAAATGCTACTTTATCGTTTTTTTTTCAGGGTGGAAATGCTACGTTATCGTTATGTTTTCAGGGTGGAAATGCTACGTTATCGTTATGTTTTCAGGGTGGAAATGCTACGTTATTGGTATGTTTTCAGGGTGGAAATGCTACGTTATCGCTATGTTTTCAGGGTGGAAATGCCACGTTATCGCTATGTTTTCAGGGGGTGGAAATGCAACTTTATCGGTTTCTTTTCAGGGTGGAAATGCGACGTTTTCAGGGTGCAAATGCTACGTTATCGGTATGTTTTCAGGGTGGAAATGCTACGCTGTCGTTATGTTTTCAGGGTGGAAATGCCACGTTATCGATATGTTTTCAGGGTGGAAATGCTACGTTATCGGAATGTTTTCAGGGTGGAAATGTTACGTTATCGTTATGTTTGCAGGGTGGAAATGCTACGTTATCGTTATGTTTGCAGGGTGGAAATGCGACGCTATCGTTATGTTTTCAGGGTGCAAATGCTACGTTATCGGTATGTTTTCAGGGTGGAAATGCTACGCTGTCGTTATGTTTTCAGGGTGGACATGCTACGTTATCGGAATGTTTTCAGGGTGGAAATGCTACGTTATCGTTATGTTTGCAGGGTGGAAATGCTACGTTATCGTTATGTTTGCAGGGTGCAAATGCGACGTTATCGTTATGTTTTCAGGGTGCAAATGCTATGTTATCGGTATGTTTTCAGGTGAAGATACCGAGCCTCAAAGGTGTCTCCCACCTTAAAAAGGTCTTCACCCCGGTTGCGGTGCTACCGAAGAAGAATCTAGGTGCATTTGCTCACCGCACTTTGCACAAGGCGACTTTGGGCTCCACACCTACGACGAAAGAGAACAAGAAGGAATTCAAAGCAGTCGCTGGAGACAATGCAGCGGAAGGCCGCCTAGGCCAAATAAAAAACACCATGAGAAGGCAAAATGCCTTAGGTCGCCACAGAAAGAGAACCAAAGCCGCCAATGTACAGGTCTTGGCAGCAGCGGCACTTCACCGCCAGGCAGGGCTGACAACAGTGCTGACTGCGATGAAGAAGTATCGGCAGGCTTGTTCAACAGGAACAGTGCGAATCGCCCCTGCTGAATGTTTCAATGAGACTAAAGTACCTTGGCTGACCTGAGAAAAGTTGCTTTCCAGCCGACGGCGAACCAAGCGTCCTGGGATGTTATTATATCGATATATATAGATAGGGTGTGTGTATGTGTGTCTTTGTGTACGTATGTACGTATGTACGTATGTACGTCTGTACGTCTGTACGTCTGTACGTATGTACGTATGTACGTATGTACGTATGTACGTATGTATGTACGTATGTACGTATGTACGTATGTACGTATGTACGTATGTACGTATGTACGTATGTACGTATGTACGTATGTACGTATGTACGTATGTACGTAGGTACGTACGTATGTACGTACGTACGTACGTACGTACGTACGTAGGTACGTACGTACGTACGTACGTATGTATGTATGTATGTATGTGTATATATATATTTACATATATGTGTATGTATGTATGTATATATATGTATATGGAATGATATGGAGAGATAGAGAATTATGATAATTTTGCAGGAAATGCTGGGATGTTACATAAGTTACAATTGAACATATTTCGGGAGGGCGTTGGACAATTACAATCCATGGTCACAAGCAATGGTCATTGGTGCAATGTTGCTGGCTCCAATATGTGCAGTGTACCCAAGATCTACCGTATGTGGATATCTCGTAAACATCCACATTCTCCAATTACAGTATCCAAAATAAAAATATACACGTGCATGTGTAGAATATTCGAGGCCTTCGACTGTGAAAGTTCAATCGCAGAATTCGTGTATCTTTGGATGATCTATGGCCAAAAAAGACATGTCTAACAAACGCAACCATGCATGCCCTCTTGAAACAAAAAAACTGATCTGAAAGTGGAAACTAGGGCGACTATTGTCCCTTCGTTTTTGTAGTTCCTATTCAAAACGAACCCCAAACCAAAATTGAAAATCGAAAGCGCCCTCTGTCAAAACAACCACAAACCAGGCGGTTTGTTTGTCACATTTTATTCCTAGGGACTTCATCACCTTTCACAGACTTGCTCCAACATCTCCCCACGGCCGCTCGGTGAATCGATAGTTTCGGAAACTGGGTGCTTTTACACCTTGATCTACCCATAGAGACATCATTTTACCCGTGGAGAGCAGCCCTTGCTCCAGCTGAAACACTTCCAACTCCAGGACCACCTGTGGATCGACCAGTCCTGGCCGCGACCTGCGCGGTGGGCATACCACATGGTCCCTACCCCCCTTCTTTGATGCTTAACTCCGAATATGCTGTGATAAAAAGCCACAATATCTTAAGAGAAATCACATGAAATCACCATATCTGTTTGGTGTTTTAAGCCCCAGCTCAAATTTTGGGATGTTAAAAAATCGATATAGGCAGCGCAATATATCATATATATATATATATACGTAAATATATTGAGAGAGAGAGAGATAGGTAGATAGGTAGATAGGTAGATAGGTAGATAGGTAGATAGGTAGATAGGTAGATAGGTAGATAGGTAGATAGGTAGGTAGGTAGATAGGTAGATAGATAGATAGATAGATAAAAAAAATAGATAAAGAAAAATAGATAAAGAAAAATAGATAAAGAAATATAGATAAAGAAAAATAGATAAAGAAAAATAGATAAAGAAAAATAGATAAACAAAAAAAATGAATAAATAAATAGATAGATAAATAAATAAATAAGTGTAACTCTCAAAAACGGAACGATTAAGATCACGAAGCAGAGGACAAGTCCCATACAGAATGATAGTTAACATCAAGTTATATCTCAGATTTCCAATGTTAATTTTCTGTTCTATCTATGATGCATTCCTAGCACTTTCATGGGAAGTTCTACCACTTGATCCCATTGAAACTACCCCCATTGAATCGCTACGATCCCACCTGGGCATCGCCAGCATTTCCGCTCCGCGGCTCCGCGCGGCTGCCGCATCTTTGCTGCGGCCGAGGGCTAAGAGATGTGGTTTCACCTGGCCCAACGACATGTGGTGACCCTTGGACAACTTGGGCATTTCAGATGGGAAACATATGGAAAATCATGGAACATGTGTATATATATATATTATAATTATATATATATATTATAATTATATATATATATATTATAATTATATATATATTATAATTATATATATATATATTATAATTATATATATATATACGCGTGTGTGTATGTAGAGTGGGAAATGTTGGTTCAACAAATGGAAATGGTGATTTTCAGCAACAAAAACTAGGCCGTCAAAACGAGGTTGTTTTAGCCAGCAAAAGCGGTGTTGGAACCAGAAGAAACGCAGGGTTGAATCCAATTCTGGCTGGTCACCTATGAATATAAATATCCAAAAACTGATAAATAAATTATATATATATTATATTCTATTAAAATTACAGTAACTAGCTACTAAATTTCTCACTTAAATCCTCTATGTTCATCGATCGGGTTCTGATTCCACTTGTCAATTCATCCCGCACCTTGGACGTCAGCTGCCGTCCCTCTGCCGGATCCGTGAAGCTTTGCGCCCAAATGACCTCGGAACATTGGGTTCGCATCATCGTGTCATATGTACACTATATATCTATATATGCATACATACACGCATATTATTTGTTCATAAATATACAAAAGAGCTTGCATATGTATATATATATATATTCAATATATTATATCTGTGTGTGTGTGTGTGTGTTTGTGTATGTGTGTGTGTCACGGTATACGTATTGATAAATGAAAAATAAATGGGTCGAGAGTGACCCCAAACAGAGGATATTACTGTTCTTCATCTGTTTTGTGGTTCTATACATCATCAGTTTGTTTGGCAGTTGATATGTCCAACAGTCTGTGTAGGGGTCATACTCCCACTGTTGACGCTTACGGCAACTCCCACTTTTCGTTGTTAATCCTGCAAGTAATAAGTTGTTACTGCTTCAAATCATGTGAAATCCCCAGTTGTCCTTCTTAAATCTAAATGTATCCCATGGATTTCTGAACAACTCTTTCCTCATTGTCCTATTTTTTTCGAATGGTTCCCAATTGTTTCCCATCGTTTACCGCTCCCAGCAACGCCCAGCGTGTTCCTCACTGCTCCGGGGATGTCTGCAGCCTGGAGATGGGTGTTACCCGGTGACAAAACGGCCTGGTAAACTAATACCAAAAAAATAGCAAAAACCTATGGAAAACCCACCATTTTTGATGGGTAGATCAACTTAGATCAACTTAGATCAACTATTTCTATGGCTATAGCGGCTATGTTCAATAGCTTCTGAAGTATGTTTACCAGAGGGTCATGTGGATATTAGGATATGATCAATGGGTTGGGATATGAATGAGATGCCCATTGGCCCATTCTCTCTCTGGATTTATGATCCAGAATTATAATGGGTATTCGGTTCGGTTCCATTGATCTCGGTAAAATTTGAACAGTTCACAAACCTAAAAAGTTCGGCTATTTTGGAATGGTTCCCCGAATCCTAACCATGATTGCAGTGAGGTCACAGTGAGGTCACTATAAATGTACCCAGAATTATTTATATAATAACTAATATCCATTATGCCACTCTATCCCGGTAAATATTGACACAATAATTAATGTCTTTTATTCCATTTCCCATGAATAATGAAAATGGTATCCCATCTTTTCCGTTGGTAATATATAGTGACGGACATATACTTAGAACATCAATTTTCCAAAATTTCGGAACCTTTTCTTCGAACATCAAAACAACTACACTTAGAACATCAGAAATGTTCTAAGTACGCACTTAGAACATCAGAAAAACAGATACTTAGAACATCTCCTTTGATTTTTGCATACTTAGAACATTAAACACACATATACTTAGAACATGTCCTGTTACTTTGGTAAATCTGCATATATACACACAAATACCTTGGTGAACACCATACTTAGAACACTTTCTCCCCTCACTGCTGCAGCATTCTATACCTTTTCTTCGGGAACAATATCCCAAGCAGTCTTCGCTGCAATGGGAAGGTCTCTAGTATATAATTTGTGGGTTTCCTACAGCGGGTAGTCAAAAAGCATAGGTTTCAATACTAAAATGAGCTAAAATTAATTATGCATAATTTTGAATGTTTTGGAGATGCCTCATTATTGGTTCCCCACTGGGATGTTCTAAGTATAGCTTGGAAATGTTCTAAGTATAGGTTTTGGGTATGTTCTAACGACTTAATACTTAGAACATCCCCGCTGTGACGATTTCAGATTTTTTTTCCAAATGATGTTCTAAGTATTTGTCCGTCGCTATAAACTATAATTCTTGTGATAATATAGCATCATGCTGATGGTAACGGTAATATCTTATGTAACATCATGAAGAGGGGAAAAAAACAATGGAAATATGGAAAAAAATAAAAATAAAAATGCACATGGGATGTAACAATACTTGTTATAGGGATATCACCAGTTTTCTAAGCCTTCTCCTGAGTTTCACAACGGGTTTTTCCGTCAGTCCCCCTGCGTCCTGGGCCAGCAATCGCTCCACCAACTCATCCGAGAGTTGTTGGAAGAGCCGGTGCTGTGAGCCTAGCAGCAACCAAAAAAAAGGTCGGGTTGAACCGAGGGAAACCTGGGAATTCCCCTGGATATGAAAATAGCGATGGCTGATTTATGGCTGATTTGTGGATTATTATCGTGGATGTTCATCCAACTAGCTGCTATCTATAGGTATTGATCCTTAGCCAAATAATCAAATGATATGCTAAATTGCTACGTGGTTGAATGCGAGATGTGTAGGTAACCGGTGAAGTGTGTAGGGGTTGAATGGCATGTTTTGAAATAGAATCTCTTGAATTTGGGGTTGGGTCTCAATACTGGGGAAGCCTACGATAAAATATAGCATATGAGTGTTCATTATATAAGCAGCTTAAAACTTAATCGTAAGTGTTGCTATTCGAGAGGTATATATTGCATATATAACCTTCAGCATGGCAGGAACCATAGGTGCACCAAGGATGCGATTTTGCTGAAATGCCACAAAAAATGGTTCCTAAACGTCCTAAACGTCGTGTTAAAGCACAGTGCGTTCACCCGATTTACAGGTTTATCCGGTAAATCTACATGTTTGGTGGTTCACTTTGTCCATTTTTGGTGGATTTCACGGTCAATCTTTGCTAGTCCACCAAAAATTGTTCATCATTTGCTGGTTCGATGTTCCAAAATCTTCCAAAGATGTCACAAAAACCTATACCATCTGGTTATGACTAACATAGCCATGGAAAATCCCAAAAAAATAAGTGGAGGTCTAGCAAACGCTGGGAAAATCATCTATTTCGACTAGGGCCATGGCTTAACCATGGCGATCTGTTAGTCATAACCAGAGACTCTAGGTGGATGAGATCCGATCCAAGCAACGATGTCGACCCGGTTGACCCGGCATCATGGCGGAGGCCCAAACCAGGTTGGACAGGCCCTGCCTCCGATTTCGGGACGGTGTCACCAAGAAATTTATGGGAAGTCAAGGCACAAAAATCTGAATTTCACCATGTTTAATAAGGATTAATGGTGAATAATGAACATATGATTAATGGTAATCGTTTATCATGGTGATTAATGATTAATCTTGGTGATTAATGACGATTTTTTTTTTGGAATTACCCTCCGGCAATCAAACGTGGCTGGTTGGGAAATCCCATATAAAGTGGTATTTAAATAGGAAAATCATCTATAAATAGTGAATTTTCCATTGCCATGGTTGATTACCGTAGGGTCTTCAACCTGCAAAAATGTCGTTTAAGCGCCAAATGTGTAGATTGGTTCAAAGCAAATCTGTGGATTTCATGGAATTTTACCAGCTTAGATGTGGCCTTTACCAACCAAAATATGCCTTTCAACAACCAACCATGCGGAATTGATCAAGAAGTACTGTAGCCGGATAAAAACAAACAACACATGAATCACGTCAGGGATTTGACCAACAAAGAATGAATTTAACCGGCATACTTGACCAGCACGAATGGCAAGGTAATCTGCACAAAACATCACCTTTTTTCTCGTGGTACCAACCGCTTATTTGGCCCAAAAATGGACTGAAACCGGCAAGGCGCAAATTGAATTCCACCATTCCTTGGCTTGTTGAATCCAGCATTTAAAAAACACAAAGATCTCTGCACGACAGCTACACCATGAAATGAAATTCAATGGTTCATATCATATCATATCATGTCATGTCATGTCATGTCATCCTTTTGATTTGGACCTTCTTCATTCTATCAAGTAACTACCTCAACTTCATTTGTGATATCAAAAATATCGAACCTCCTGGATTTTACCCCAACAGTATGTGCATTGATGTTTCTGTCTCAAATCACCTTCTTCTTCATATTTCCCTGCTCAAACTCACCACTTCTCCACAATTTTCCATCTAAAATATGTTCATACTTGACCCACATGTATTTTGGGGATAGTGAATGAGAGTTGTCGCCATCCCATTCCCATCATGTCCAGTGATGTCGTCACCAAATTTATCCAGAATATCGCATGATATCGCTTTACATCCATTTTTTTCGGCATTTTTTCCGGGATTAAGATCTTCAAGTAACCATTTCTCATGGTGAAATCCGTGTTTGTCCTGGTCAAACCTCCATTGTTCTTAGTCAAACCATTTTAGAACCCCATTTTTCTCAGTTACACGATGTTCAGCCCGCATTTTTCTTAATCAAACCATGTTAAAGCCTCATTTTTCCTATAGTCAAACCACGTTAACCCCCGGTGTTTTCATCGATTTTCGACCTGTTTTCCCATCCTTCCCCCAGCTTCCCGAGGTGTTTTGGCCACCGAGCCGCGCAGTTGCGCCTCCTCCGAAACGTCCAGCCATGGGGTGTCCACGCTGAGGGTCGCTAAGGACCAGGAGAAGTTGCACAAATTCCTCGGTGGCTGCCAAGGTCAGTTGGGGACTTCACCAGGGATTTTTTTCATGAGGAGATCATGAGCCAAGACACCACGGTGAGGTATTGAACCAACAAACTGGGACTTCAAGGAAGATGGAAAATTTAATGAGGAAATCATGAGATGAAGCACCAAAATATAACAAAATGGGAACTTCACCAAGATTTGTGGGGGATTTGAAAATCCTAATGAAATTATTTTTTGTGAATTCCTATATGGCTATTCTCATCTCAAAAAAAAGGAATAGCAAGTTATTGGGGACTTGATCAACTAGGATGTCATGAGATTAATATGATATCCCTAGTTTGTTTTAATGATGTTCCTAATTTAGTTGGTTAATGGGAACATTATCAACAATAGTGCGGATGTATGGTCGGTTTATAGTGGATTTCTGTTGGTTTGTGGTGTTGATCCATCCCCAGATCCATTGTTCTTAACCATTACTTAGAATTGGTTAATCCTACTTTGGGTGATTCTTTGGCTACTAACCATTACGAATCATTCTGAACCATGGCTAACAATCATTCTTGGTTATCCAATATTACACAATCAATATCAACCATTGTTCTTGACCCGTATTATTACCGTTCATCAAACCAACACAAACCCTGAACATAGACCATATTTCTCATAGTGGAAAGTAATCTTCCAACCCCGTATTGGGGGGGTTCTATGTTAATTTAGAGGAATGTAACCATTGACCGTTTTGCTACATTCCAGTAAGCTAACAATATAAAAATGTACAATTTGTAGATGAATTACCTATTGCCCGTAGAATAGTGGTTATTCCACAGTTGTGTAATAAATTGCCAGAGGGCAATCATTCTCAACCATGGTGAATAAGAATTCTTAGTTATGAACTGTTGTTAGTAACCAATATTTAAGCCATATATTAACCATTCATAGTTATATAGTTCAACCCAAAAAATGGATTGTTCAATACAAAGAATGACCCGTTCTGCGGGTCCATGTATCACGCATAGACATAGATGATTCACCAATTATAGCTGATTTACCCAGTTCACATGCTAATGTCCATAAATGACCCATATAACCATAATATATATATATATACATATACCCAGTAGCTATGGAAAATCACCTGAATAGGTAAACCAACTGTTAATGAACCATCTTCAATAGCGAACTCATAGTCATTACCAGAGGGTAAACATACCAAAAACATCAAAAAAAACATGGAAAGTCACCATGTTTCATGGGTAAATCAACTATTTTGATTGGGCCATTTATCTTCAATACGTCGTTTTTTCTATGTTGACCAGACTTTAAACCATGGTTACCCTCTGGTAAATTAACATAGACCCTGAAAATCACCAATTTTTAGAGGAAACTAATCTTCCAACCCCTATCTACCAGGGTCTATGTTAATTTACTGGGGGGTAAACCATGATGCTTCATCCCAAAAAAAATGGCTATTCCATGGCTATTCGACGTTCCGTCACCACCGAGCCGCTGCGTGGTGAACTCCTTCATCCGTCCGGAGGCTGAGGCCGCAAGCGCCGCGAAGAGCGGTGCCTGTTCGAGGCTCAGCTTCCTGGAGACAAAAAGAAGACTTTCAGTGGGAAAAACTTGGGAAAAACTTGGGAAAAACTGGGACAACTGTAGGAAAAACTTGGGAAAAACTGGGACAACTCTAGGAAAAACTTGGGAAAAACTGGGAAAACTCTAGGAACAACTTGGGAAAAACTTGGGAAAAACTGGGAAAACTCTAGGAACAACTTGGGAAAAACTTGAGAAAACTGGGAAACCATGGGAAAAACTTGGAAAATCGGAAAATGGAAAGAACCAAACTAATTGGGAAAACCATTGGTCACCGGAAAATGTGAAAACCATGGGAAAACTCATATATATCTCATATTGAGTTGCTTACATGCCAATTATATCCCCAGGATGTTCCCATTATATCCCCATTACTATCATGATCTATCATGTGGTCTTGAAATTCAAGTCGTATCCCCGAAAAAAACCGTTCGGAATATCGACACCAACTTTCCTCAGCCCATCGCTCCCCCAAACCACCTTTTACAAATTATAGCATTCAATCCGGCTAACCCCCATTCTATTCGCATATTCCTGTTGGTGTGGGTAAAACGATGCCATTTTTACCATCCATGACTGGAAATGGTTACACCACCTTTAAACATTGGGTCTGGGGGATGGTTTATGGCATTGTTTTACCCACATTTCTCTATATTTCCAATATATTCCCATCATAGTCCCAGTAGGTCGGATGATCATTTGGACCCCCCAAAGCCACTCATTTGGACCCCCCCATTTTAGGGGGCGAGAGGGAGGCGAGACGGGGCGAGAGGGGGGGTCCAAACGAATAGCTTTGGGAAGGGGGGGCGAGAGGGGGCGAGAGGGGGGGATGGGGGCGAGAGGGGGGCGAGAGGGGGCCAGAGGGTCAGAGGAAATTTTATCATGGGATACGACCCTTTAATTTTAGCTGGAAGCGGTTTGGATAGAACCTTGCTACCGTTAACAACTGTTTTGACCAAGCCAAACCACACAAGACTGATACACGTTCGGTACAGTTATGGACCTGTTAACCTGCGACAAGGCTGATGAAGCGCTCCTCTTTCTAAGTCTACTTTTCAACCACGGCCGCATAGGGCTGCGTCGCTTCTCCGTCTTCGCCATCCTCATGGGGAGCAAAGAAACCATGAAGACTGGCATGCAAGGATTGTGATAGATGAGAAGCAAGGATGACTCTTTTAGCATAATTTCCCAATCAAGACATCAAGATGACGCTGTTTGTTTGTCTCCAATGGTCTAATGACCCCAGGGAAAAGGAAATTGACTTTCCAAATGTCACATGACAGAGCCACAGCTTTGGTTGATAGGCTAGACGACAGTGAACTTCGGGTCCCAACTGGCAGCCATCACACTGCCACGCCTTCTTCTTCTTCTTCGCCTTCTTTTTCTCCATGCAGGACTTTCTGCACACCGTTCCTCGAGGCTGCCCAGTTGCCTTTCGCACGTAGAAGCTCTCAGCGTTCCGAGCGCATTTGCAAATTCGGCACTGCGTCAGCGTCTCCGAACAGCCAGACGGGTTCCGGACATGTCCGTCGGCGGCCTTCTTTACCTCCTGCTTTTTCTCTAGCACCTGGATCCTCTTCTCCAACTTCATCAATTGCTTCGCCTTAGCAGGCAGCATGCGCCTTCAATGGCACACCAGTTTGCAAAATTCTCTGCTCGTCCCCATCCACTTTCTACCGGAAGATGTGTGCTTATCTATCAAGGATGATGAATGCTACTCAGACAGGCTCAAATGAAACCAGCCACAGGCGCCAAAAAGACAACAGAGATAGGTTCGCTGTTCGCATCCTCCTCCTTCTCTTGTTCCTTCTTGCTTCCGCTGGCCTTCGACCGCTTTTTGCTTCTGCCCTATCGTGCAAGCACAGAGCGGGGGCAGGAATTTCCCGAGATAGAACACAAAGAGATGGCCTACAGGAAGATGATTGCTTTGCACGTCAGGATGCCTTGTTGCAAGTCGGTCTCCCTTTCCAGCTGCCCCTCTGACAATCTATCTATCGATCTATCTGCCTATTCTCCGTCCTGGAGAGCAGGTCAACTAACTGCGCCTCACCCACAGTAGATCCAACAGCCTCTTCAGATCCAACAGCTTCTTCACCCACGCCCTCCAGCAACATCCGGCAAGAGAGTGAAGGCGAGTGAAGTTGGGCGGGGGGGGCGAGAGGGGCGAGGTAGACGGGGTCAGCCGCATCAAACGCGCCCAAGCGCGCCACCCGACCCAGCCCAGTACCATCTGTGCCACGCCTGCCACACAAAAGCAGCGTGGATGTCACCTCCCCGCCTGCTCCAGAAAGGTGAATGGGAGCCAGAGAGAGGGACTAGAGGGGGCGAGAGGGGGCGAGAGGGGTGCCCACACAAGAGGGCACGACCACGCCAGACACACGTGACGTCAGTTGTCACGGTGAGCCACAGTAGCAATGTAGACATCAGAGCCGCGGCGGCAGCGACATCAACTGCACCCAAGCGCGCCACCAGAAAGCCCGGTGCCATGTGCGCCACACCTGCCACGCAAACGCAGCCTGGATGTCACCGAGTGCCACGCATGCCACAAGTGCATGGGAGCCAGAGGGATGGACTCGCGGGGGGCGAGAGGGGGCGAGACAGAGGCCATGGATAGGAGAGGGCAGGACCACGCCCGCTACGCTAAAGTTACGTCAGATGTCAAAAAGGGCCACAAAAGAAAGGCAAATGTCACCAGGTGCCATATCTGCGAAAGACGCAGTGCCATCTGTGCCACGCCTGCCGCGCAACAGCAGCGTGGATGTCACCTCCCCGCCTGCTGCAGAAAGGTGAATGGGAGCCAGAGTCAGGGACTAGAGGGGGGTGAGAGGGGGCGAGAGGGGTGCCCACACAAGAGGGCAGGACCACGCCCGCGAGGCCGCAGTGAAGTCAGTGCTACATTAGAAATGTAGATGTCAGACGCGCGGCGGCAGCGATCAACTGCACCCAACCGCGCCGCCAAAACCAGCTCGGTGCCATGACCCACGTCTGCCACACAAAAGCAACAGAGAAGGGAGGCCAGAAGGGGAGCGAGAGGGGGGCTCGGGGCGAGAGGGGGGCGAGAGGGTCAAGCATGCGGCGAGAGGGGGGGGCGACGAGGGGCGGCAGGGCGCGGGCAGGAAGAAGGGGGAGCGGGAGAGGGGGGTCGAAGAGGAGGAAAAGAGGGTGCGAGAGGGGAAGGCTAGAGGGCGAGGAGAAGGGGGGCGAGAGGGGTGGCAGCGGGGGCGAGAGGGGGGCGGAGTCCGAAGAGGGGGGCGAGGACGGGGCGTGGAGAGAGAGGGGGGGTCCAAAAGAGTGGCTTTGCGGAGGTTCCAAACAAGGCGTCGCCCGTCCTTGCTACTTATTGGTGCTAAACACAGGGAATTTTCGGGAATGATCCATAATCACTAGTAATAATCATCCCAGCAACCCCCAGCAACCCATCCATTCCCTACGTTTAGCACCAGTAAGGCTATTGGAATGCCCCACATTTCTGAGCTTGTCGAGGCGCGCAAAAGCCCAGGCAATGTTGGAGATCTCCTGGGCCTAGCACCGTCAAAGCAGAAAATCTCTGGCTGGAATTATAACGTTGCAGTTAGTGCTACTAATAATGCAAAAACCTATTAGTGTAATTCCTGAATGTGTTATTATGATTGTAACAATATTGTAGATAAGTAGTCTTATTGATAGTGTTAAAAAGTTGTTGTGGTTAATAGTGCGGTATTATCATCACCTGTTTTACAACACTATTAGAAACGATGATGATCATCATGAAATAACAATACTAATCATGATAATCTTTAGAACCCCCAAAAAAAACGATAATGATGTGACAATGGTATTTACGGTATTGGTAATAATAGATGTAAGAATAATGACAACAATCATTCGCCAACCTAAAAAACTTTGTCCATTTTGGGGTCAGCTATAAGTGTCAGCCATGGGGTGAGCCCAAGTGATCAACCGGGGGTGAATCCTGGGGGTTCGGTGCCCTATCAGACCTGACAATCCAAGCTGCGAAAAACCGAGCCTAACCCGCTGGTATATATTATGGTTATATTGTCATTTATGGGCATTTCCAAAGATCCCCGGAGATCAACCTAACAACCGAACTGGGGATTTATGGGGGATTATCCCAGATCATTTTCCATAAATAATAGTGGGATAATTAGGATTATGTGGGATGATGGGATAATTATGGAGGATTATCCCAGATAATTATCCCATCATCCCACTATTCTCCCACTATTCGCCCAGTTTCCACTAACCGACCCACCATGACCCACCTTAAAGCTCTCCGGCGCTTGCAGCTTCTCTGTGGCGCTACGGGCCACCGCGCCCAGGACGTCTTCCAGCCGCTTCCTGTGGTTTAACGGTTTTAAGCTGTTTTAACCCAGAAAAACTAGGGATCTTAATGGGATTTAATGGTAATTTAATGGGATTTAATGGTGATTTAATGGGATTGAGTGGTGACTTAATGGTGATTTAATGGGATTTAATGGTGGTTTAATGGATTTTAATCGTGATATATCCTCCGGTTAAACGTGGCTGGCTCCAAAATCCCCGAATTTAATGGAAGTCTTAAAGGAAAAAAGCATCTATAAATGTTGGACTTGCCATTGCCACGTTTGATGATCAGAGGGTAACCAAGAATATATCTGGATGATGATGATGGTGATATTTTGATTATCTAACCATGAACAATGGTGATGTAACAATGGTTGTTTTTTTGTGGTGCTTTACTGGGGATTGAATCCATACACATGATGGATTGGGATATCAAGCAAAATATAACCAGCTAGAGATGCAGTGAGATTATTCAGGGAGATCGTGGAACATAATGAGATTGGCACTTTTTTGGGGGATATTCCGCGAGACTTCATCCTCTGGAATGGGCATCAAACGGGTAGATTAAAGGTGCTATAATAATATAGGGATTTCGTAGAGTTTATCACCTGCCAGAATGAAAAGTTGGATGGGATTAACCCATTTATTGGCAAATGGTCATCCATTGATAGGGGCTCATGTCCCCAGAAAATATCATACAGAAATCATCAGAGTTCTGATAATAGTAAAACAAATATATAATTCTGCTTGAATTTTAATACTTCACCAACCTGAAAACAGCCCAAATGTTGAGCCCTGGGGGTGATTCCCCTTACTAAGCCTTACTATCTATAGAGTTGCCATGTCTGGACCACGGCGCAACGACCCGTCCTCACTTCCTCCTCGTGTCGCAGGCGACTAATGCGTCCCACGGGCATTGGTACCGCTGCTGTGGCATAACCGCTGCTGTGGCATAAGCCTTGGAGAACCAAAAAAAGGGGACCCCATGGAACCAAAATCCGTTGCTGGATCCTCACTCTCCCCATTCTGTCTGGCTATGGCTATAAATGAGGGAAGCCTATGTTCAGACAGATTCCCCTATTTCTGTTCTTCGAATCCCATATCTTCAGTAATCATGTCTCCTTTTTGATGGCCAATCCTGGATACCAGGCCCAAGAAAAAAGTACTCCCCATTTTTTGGGGGCTAAAATCCGAATCCCAAGTTTTGTGGTGAAGTTCCCCTCTTTTCTGGTTGATTCCTTAGCTTCCCATCTTTCTGCCTGAATCTTGGTATCTAATCTGAAGAGTTCGGCCATGCAATGATTGCCCCCAACCCTATAGTAACCCCAAAAATAAGATAGAACAGTATGTTCTCACCATTATTAACGTAGGATTTTACTATTTGCTATCTTTTTGAGTGTTGCTAGAGCCTCCTCCGGTAAACTAACATAGCTATGGAAAGTCACCATTTTCCATAGCAAAATCAACCATAGATGGGCCATGTTCAATAGCAAACTGTTAAATTGCCAGGGGCGTAAACACCCATTAATCACCATGAATCACCATTGGTCACCATCCTCAAACATTGTAAAGCCCTATTATCAACCATTATACTTAATTATAATATTGGAACCCAATTTTTTAAAAAAACAAAACATACTGTGGATAGTTGCAAAATCCTGCACCACCAAAAGGATGGTTGAAACATGTTGAAACCCTATGAAAAATTGGATAAACCGTTTCAACCACCCATCAACTGCAGGATTTCGCCACCAAGTCTCCCATGCCACGTTGCTGAGCCCTTGGGGCGTCAGGCCGTCGCTGTCCTGGGCCACCAACAAGGACAGCTGCCGCAGCAGCTCATCGAACTCGACAGCTTCCAGGCCTCCGGTGGTTCCTCGCCGTGGAAAATGGCCCGTT
Organism: Cladocopium goreaui; assembly: GCA_947184155.2. Lineage (NCBI taxonomy): Eukaryota > Dinophyceae > Suessiales > Symbiodiniaceae > Cladocopium > Cladocopium goreaui. Next base: position 34,611 of record CAMXCT020003683.1, on the reverse strand, counting down.
TATAGTGAGTTGTCCCATTAAAACCTCTATGTATAAGGGATTTTCCATGGCTATGTTAAATAACCAGATGGTATATCAACCATCCACTGATGAACCATTCAACATCGATGATCAATCATGGGCGAATCAGTGATAAGAATGGGTTCTTGATGGGATATTTCATGGCATCACCTCATGAAAAATTCCGGGAAATGATACATGAGATAATCATGAACCTATCCAAATGCATGAAAATTTGGGGAGAACTTAAAAATTCACCTAAGGGGGCGGCGTTTTCGGAATCATGTAGATGTTTGGATTTGGATGATTCTGGGATGTTCATCCCCCAGCATCCCCCATATGCTACTACCTTTGGCTTATCCCCTAATCAAAGCTCCCGAAAAAGCCATCTGGGCCATTCTTGGTGGAATCTCCAGTATCCCATGAAGGTGGTGAAATTAACGTTAAATCATCATGATACGTGCGCTTAAAATCCCCACTTCAAGTCACATGTTTCTTGGTTGAGTTGCCATTCTAATGGGTAAACCATTGTGTCCCCGCAGCCTCTCGTGGCCTGCCGACTTCGAAAACGTCCCCAGCCGCGCCACAGCCCAGGCGGAATTCGAGAGGTCCTCCCAAGGGCCCAAGGGTTGGTAACACAGAGGAAACCAACATATAAATATATAGATTCTTGGTGTAACATCCATGTAATCATCAATAGTCATAATGACCTCAGTGTAACATCAATACAATATTTTAGTGAGTTACAATAATTCACTAATCTAAGGTCACACTGAGGTCATTCTACTTCAGATATGTATACACATATAGAGAGAGAGAGAGAGAAAGATATTGGGAATATCACAGGTACTGAAATGAATATGTGATCTAAGATATTGAAATGTATTGGGAAGATATAAGATATCAGGATTACATATATTAGATTATAGCAACCCTAACCTGGAAATGGTGGAGTAAACGAATCATCGATGTTAACATCCTCTCTCTCTCTCTCTCACCTTTTTCGTCATCTTTTTGGTGGGAAAAAGAACACCTTTCTGGCGATATGTTCCAAAAAGAGTGATTCAAAATACTGACCCAAAAGCCTGTTCGGATTCTCTTGACACGGATTCTTTTGATACACTTCGGATAGGTAGAAAGGGCCACCTTCGCCAGTGACTTCTGAGAAAAGCGTGCCGGTGAAATCTTTCAAAATCTGCATTCTTTGTTGGTTCAATCCACATCGTTGTTGCTTAAGATCCTAAGGTTTCCCGCTGAAATCACAATGTTTGCCCCATTTTTTCGACCAAAACTTCCACCTTAGGTCATTAAATCCCTGATTGGTGGCGTAAGGAATGTCTATAAATCCATATAAATCCACATCTCATGTGTTCTTGCTTGAATATCCTCCTTTCTATTAACTAAATTCCCTGATTGGGGGGTGTCAACCCGTCCCAAAAGAGTTGCTCATCATCCCAAGCATGTGATATGGCTAAAAATAGAATCTACCCTCCGGAAATCAAACATGGCAATTGGAAATCCACTAGAAATGGGGCTTTCAATCGGAAAACCACCCCACACAAATCGTGCATCTTCCAGCACGCCATGTTTTTTCTGATCGGTATTTCACACCACCCGGCCGGCCATTTTTGTGGGTGAAAAACACTGGTTCAAGTCCTGAAATCCCAATGGTTAGCCCGTTAAACCCCCACTACTGGTCAATATGATAGTGTCATAGAATAATGGTCTAAGAATAATGACATAGATAATATTCATAGAATAATGTCATAGTGTCATAGTCATAGTGTCATAATACCGTGTCACTACTATGTTATAAAATAATGATGGTATTATTGGTATCATATGTCCCAATCTCATCTGACCAATGTGTGTCTATCATATGCCACCAGTCAACTAACATTGGCTGTGGAAAAGTGATGAAAAGTGCCATAGGTTTCCACCTTTATTACTCTTGAAACAGATGGTGATGCTCATTGATGTTCCATAGCTAACTATCTTAAATGACCAGGGGGTAACTGGGATGTCATCCCATCCAATATGGTCCTTTTAGGGGTTGGTATAGTGTTTGTTATCATCTACTGGTTGTTGAATGGGGAGAAGCCTCTATGAACCAACGGGAAAAGGACATCTATGGTCCCATCCCAAGTAACCATGGTGATCGTAAGTCCCCAATTCGTGGGCTATCCCATATATATATATTATATATATATACATATACATCTATATATACATATATATATAGTATGTATATATATATACATATACATACATACATATCTATATATATACATATATATGTGTGTGTGTGTGAATGGTTTACGCTCTGCTGATCAAGCATGGTTTGCTGGAGTATCATCTCATTTAGAGTTTCCCAACTAGAAACCTTCATTTATAATCTATGTTCCTTTGTGTTCCCATGGTTTTCCCATTTAAAACCACCAATTGACATAGGATTCTCTATTGCCATCTTTCCCAAAGGATCTACCCTCTGGTAACATACAAAAAGCTATGGAAAATCACCATCTTTAATAGCTAAATCATGGCAAATCCACTATAAATGGACCATTTTCAATAGCAAACTGTTAAATTCCCAATGGATCTACTGCTCCTGGTGATTGGCCCGCGATGGCTCCGCTTGCAGAAGCCGACTCAGACGCTGGGCCACCCGCATGGCCAGTGGCAGATGTGGGACGCTGAGCTCTTCCTGGCAGGGCCGTGGTCGCGCCAGAGTTTCGTGGGAAATCGTGGGAAAATCACCCTTTGATCAGTGAATATATATATATATATGTATAGATATATATATATATTGATGGTTATATAAAATGTGTGGTATCTATGGTTAATGTCATCTTAAACCCCCATATTTATCCACCCAGGTGGGTTTGAAGATGCTTGAATTTCCCTACTTTGTGGCTTTTATCATTGCATATGCCGGCGGAAAGAAAGAAAACGGCCCTAGACTAGATTACCTAGATTGAACATGATGGGGTTTTGCTATCCCAAGCGGAAATCCACCTGAGGGGCATGGCCTGAACCCGATTAGCCCAAGAGTAAGCTCCCATGGGCAACATTCCCCAGTAACTTTGAGATGACCTCTGATGTCATTGTGATTCGAAAGTGGACATTACCCTCCATGCACCGAAGTGAGCCAACCAAAGAAAAAAAGTGTTGTAATTGGTTTTATGGAGCTGCCTCCTTCATGAATGAACCACGGAGAAAAAAACATCTACAGCATATTGATCCCTATGCAGGGTGGCACCCCCCGTTTATACATTGGTTTATAATCCCCAATCACTATAGATATAATTCACATAAACATGATTATTAGAAAAATAATCACATTCTAGGTGAATCATATAAAACTATATCCAATCACTATATATAGTTGGTTTATAAAACCTAGTTATTGGAGTTATAAACCAACTTTGCTTATTGGGCACCCGTTTTTGGTGACCCTTTGGCCATCGGTCAATTTTTTGGGATTCCGGCGGTCCAGATGTGCAAGCGCCAGAAGGATGTTGCCTCGGTGGCATGGCATTGCTTTTTGACCAACACAGTGATGACTTTCTGTATTTAAATATATACCAAACAAATAGACACCCACACACTTGCTCAGAAACATCTTATCGAATTACTGATGTGGAATGCATCGCACGTGCAAAAACACTTCAGTTAAACCTGACAGGAATGGTTTGATGATTGGAAGTGAGAAACTGTGCGAGGAAATCTTTCTACGTCCTTGCTCGAAGGATTTACTTGTTCTGATGCAGCTCAGTCAGATTGCGAAAACCGTACAGTAGTTTGAAAACTGTTGGAAAAACGACATGCCGGTTCTTGGCTTAGCCGGTTGCCATTGACGAAAAACTGGAAAATTGCAGGTACGTTTTCACAGGAACATTGCAGCGTCTTCGTTGGCCGCTGACTGCAATGTTCCCCAGCGGCCCCCTGCTAAGTTAGAAGTTTTACATCTTTACAGATGGTTCACACACACTCCCTCCCGCAGGAGGGTGGGAAATTAAGGTCCCGACAATGAGATGAAAATGAAGAGGAAGGGAAATGAAGATGAGGTGAAGATGACAATGAGATGAAAGTTACTTAACCAGGACGCAAAGAGGGGAACGCAAAAGAAGAGGGAAAGAGAAAACACCAACACATGAAACCTAGCCCGCAACGGGAAACCCTGGAAAGGCAAGGAAAAAGAAAAGCGGAGGCCGACGGAAACCGGAACAAGACCAGCGGAGGAGGGGGAAGACAGAAGCGCCTGAACCAACCTGACACGGCGAAAACCTACATCAACCTCAGCACGCAACGGGCCAAACCTACCTGGAGAGAGGAGAACGCAAGAACACATGAAATAGGGACCCATGGGGAACTAGTTGATGACATGATGCATCCACAACGCATGCAGAATTCGTGATAAGGCTCAAAGGCCCTCGGCATTCAAGTCACAACCCTCTGGACGGCTTACATGTTCAACCCCTGAATTAGGTGCACAATTTCAACTCAACCTCACCAAGAAACCAAAAAAGAAAGATACCACACCTTGAAAGCATGTCCTGTTACCTGATCATGTGTAAATGGCTGCGGAGTGGCTGTCTCTTGAAACAACAGGAAGGTTGTTGTCGCGGCTTAAGACTATGCATTGGCTGTCCAATGAAAATGGTGAGGCCAGGAAAAGCGGCCAGCTGTTCAACACATCGACATCGACAAATGAGAAAAGGAAAAGGGTGAGGCCAAGCACAGCGGCCAGCGGTTCAACACAACGACATCGACGGGTGAGACAAGGAAAAAAGGCCGGCTGTTCACTTTACTTAAACGAATTACTAATTCAAAAGTGTAAATTCAGACATCGTTTTACCGTCAATTGTTAGCCTAGAAAGGCTTTCCCCGAAGGGCTCATACCACCTTGACGGATATCGGCATGAGTGACACACTTGCTCAGAAACATCTTATCGAATTACTGATGTGGAATGCATCGCACGTGCAAAAACACTTCAGTTAAACCTGACAGGAATGGTTTGATGATTGGAAGTGAGAAACTGTGCGAGGAAATCTTTCTACGTCCTTGCTCGAAGGATTTACTTGTTCTGATGCAGCTCAGTCAGATTGCGAAAACCGTACAGTAGTTTGAAAACTGTTGGAAAAACGACATGCCGGTTCTTGGCTTAGCCGGTTGCCATTGACGAAAAACTGGAAAATTGCAGGCAAATTGCAGGTACGTTTTCACAGGAACATTGCAGCGTCTTCGTTGGCCGCTGACTGCAATGTTCCCCAGCGGCCCCCTGCTAAGTTAGAAGTTTTACATCTTTACAGATGGTTCACACACACACATATATATATATAATTCATACATAGACATACATGTGCATTTCCAAATATGTTGGCCCGAATAGAAATTGGGAACTTACCAGGAGAAGTTGGCGGTGATTGCTTTCAATCAGAAACTTGTTCCTGGCGTGTCTGGGAAAGATGTGCAGCAATCACACCAATTGTGACATAAAGAGTTGGCTTTCATCTATATGGATAAATGATGTCACGATTCACCAACATGAAAAGTTCGGCCAGTTGCGGATGATTCATTTCCAGTGACATCGTGCTGTTTGCCAAGCCACTCCTTGGGGAAACCAACAACTTACAGTACTTGGGTGATTCCCCGCTATCCGTCATTGGCCATCATCAAAAAACAGTCATTAGGGACCCCAATTCGTTTGTTTGAAGAAAAATTGATGGAAACTCTTATATACAGTACATGTAATGTGTCTATATATATATATGTGTGTGTGTGTATGCGTGTGTGCGCGTATGTGTAAACAGAAATATAGATATATGCATGTGTGTGTGCATTTATCTGTTCATCTATCTATTTATCTATTTGTTTATTTGTTTATCGATGTGTTTATTTATCTATTTATGTAGTTCTCTCTCTCTCTCTCTTTGCTTGTTTCTTCCCCGGTGTTGCTGGTATTGTTGGTGAAATCCCAATCATTGTTTGCAATTTCCCGTTGCCATTGGTTGCTGTAATTCCCCTTTATATACATATATATATATTATTGCTTCATGTAGTTATCTGTTGTTGTGGGTTAGTTCCCTATTGCTAATCACTAACATTGGTTTCAAAAATAACCACTAGATACTATCGGTAAGAATAACCTAGACATCCTTAAAAACATAATTCCTGGTGGATAAGCTCACAACTTTCTTCGGTCAACATGCTCTACGGCGCTGCGTTCAATTTCCGATGAACGTTGGCACAACTCACCATGTTCCGTGAAAATCATCAAGCAGTTTTGGTCAACATCCCCGATGTTTCAATGGACTGGTTTAACGAAAAAAATGACACCAGAACCTCCCAATATGTTGATGTGAAAAAAAGATATATATTTTCCAATGGACTGGTTTCCGATATGTTATGTTATTCAGATGGGAAACCACTATGGTTTCCCAACATGTTTTGTCATTAAAAATATGGGATTTTTACCATGGAATCACCCATTGGATTGCTCAAATCCCAGCGGCTCAAGCCGCGCAAGGGCACGTCCTCCAGGTGCGTCTCCACCAAGCTGAGGACCTCCTGCGAAACTCATGGGATTTGCTGTTGAAAAATAGATGTGTTGAGGGATTAGCTATATTCTATCTATCTATCTATCTATCTATCTATCTATTTATCTATCTATCTATCTATCTATATCTATATCTATATATATTTATCTATATCTATATCTATATCTATATATATTTATCTATATCTATATCTATATCTATATCTATCTGTGTGTGTGTGTTTATTTGTTTATGTCATCTATGTATTGGTCGATTGATTGAATGATTGATGGATGGCTTGATGGAGTGATAGATTGATGGATTGATGAATTGATTGATTGATTGATTTCATAAATGATTTCTGTTTCGGTATCTATATCTATATGTGTATGTATATGTATATGTGATATGTGGTATACGATTTTTGATATATAATATGTGATATATGATATATTATATGATGTGTTGTATATGATGTATGACATATCTGTTGATGAATTGGATACGTTACGTGGATAATCCCTAAAAATAATATATCTTGGACTGTCATGGATATACATACATATGTATATGATATGTATATAAATAATGAGAGAGAGATATATATATATATACATATATATACATACAACAATGTATATAATGTATATGTACATGTGCACTATACTATAAACAGTGCCACATTTTTCATGGATGTTTCGATTTTGTGCAAACTGCCCTCAGAACATGTAATTATTGATGCGTTTGAACGATACAACGACTCGGAGGTTTCCCGCATGGTCTCTCAATTACCAGGGTTTTTACCCCACTATCCTCCAAGGCTTCCCAGGTCCCTGATCGAGAAAAAACATCTTAGAAATGATTGCCCCACTCAACAAAGAGTTACTTTGATTTGTTAGTGGCTTGCAACATCTTACAACCCCACTATCTTATTAAAAAGAAAGATGCATTTCTTGGTGATGTGATGATTCTCCCCATCATCACAGCGAGGTCCTGAAGGTCCTTCGCTCCGTGTATGCCATGTGCAGCAGGTAACTTGCTGATCCTGGCAATGTCTGGGGGTCAGGTTATTCGGGCACCGTTTTGGACCCACGGAGGTTCGTCATGTTTGGCGCTAAAAAACAATGGAAAATCCCTTGTAAATGGACGTTTTAGTGGGAAAAGCATCTGTAAATTGGGGATTTTCATGGATTTTTCATTGCCAGGGTAACCATCCATATTTTGGTGCCTGTATATGTTTGTCGTACCCATCATACAGTACATGGCAGCTAAACTGCCAACAAAAATGTGCGCGTGGGCCGCTTTGAGCCATCTCTATCTGGAAAATTCGAAGCCCCTCTGACACCCTGCGAGGAGAATCCGGGCCCTTGGGTGATTTCGCGGAAGGTTCCACTTCGATCTTGGTTCAGGACATATCCCAGCTACAAATCCCAAAGAAATGCCTTGTTGCCAACACAGAGGTATCATCGCCCATGACGTAAGGCGCAGATCGTTTATCACTGTTTCAATGCTTTTGTCTCAGGGAAATTCAGGAACATCCCATATTTTTATTTGAAAAAACCATGGTTTTCCTATGTTTTCCCATGTGTTTCCTATGTTTTCCTATAAGTTTGCCTTTAAAATCGACTCTTGAAAAGCCGATCGACCTCCATAGGCTGGTCACCGCATGGATCCCGTCAAATCTGGACCTAGGAAGTCTCCACAACAGTCATGTATGCACATGTACATGTACATGTACATGAACATGTATACGTATGTGTATATATATATATATATGTGTGTGTGTATGTATATGTATATGTACATGAACATGTATATGTATATGTATATGTGTGGGTGTATGCATGCATCTATGCATATGTGTATATACATAATATGCACATACATTTGCATAGCTATGTATATATAGACACAATGTTGACCATGTCAGCCCAGCGAAAAAAGTGCCGCGGGTATGAGAATGAGAACCATATCTAGCATCCTTTTAAGCCAAGTGTTGTTTTGATCATTCCGGGATCTTGTCGTCGTCTGGAAAAAATATGGTGTTGTCGTTGTCCCAAAATAACCCTAGAATCCCAGTGAACCCAGTGGCTTGAAACTTGTCAAACCTCGTTGTTCACCATCAAAATTGCCATCTAGCAAATCTAGCAACCCAAAAATCGATTCATCTTCCCAAGCGTCCAACTCTTGAAAAGGTCGGAAACGTAGTATGAACTCAAGTAGCTCAAGTAACTAAACATCATTCATCCCATCCATCCCATCTATTAACAAAAACAAGACCTGGTTCCATCCCTTCTGCGGCGGAACTGATGCGCACGAAGAATCTTGATGACTTCCGTCGAGCTGGAGGCCTGTTGGATCAACAGGGTCAATTCCTTGGAGCCGAAGGGCTGCAGTTTTTGGGCGCTTGAACAGAAGCCGGACAGCCGGACAGCCAATATACCCTCTGGTAAACTAACATAGCTATTGAAAATGGCAATTTATAGTGGGTTTTCCCATTAAAAAAGGTGATTTTCCATAGTTATGTTAGTTTACCAGAGGGTAAATTCTATTGGCTGGGGGTCAACCAATCATAGCAGGGGGATAAAACGCCATTTGAGGGTGTTTAACAATGCCATGTTTACGAAGTCTAGGGTAAAACAAGGCCATGTTTACCACCCATTTGAGAATGGTTCAAAAACCGCCGATTTATGGTGGTTTATTGGGGGTGGTTTATTGTTTTACCAACATTTTTTACTGTAATTTACTATAGGCCCCATTGCCAAGGGATCCTGCAAAATCCTCAAGCCGCCCAGGCACTTTCTTGGAAGGCCTCCTGCAATCCCAAGGAACCATGTGATTCATCTAGAATCTAGACCATGTACCCCCCAAAACAATCCTGGCAAAAAAAAACATACGACTATGTATGCTTTAAAGGATTGGATTTCCCATTGCCAGATTACCAAAGGGTCTGCCATGAAATGCATCATCCCAGCCAGTAGTGATGTCATACACACGGGGGGGTTCCTAAAATGGGGGGTACCCCAATTTTAGGAAACCTCCACATACATAATTATATATATAGTTATATATATATATAATTATTAATCGTATCCAAGTGGGCATGGCTTGTACAAACCACCGGCACTCCTGGCCCGCTGTAGAGGTGCCCAGCGCGTGCACGTGGAAAACATGGCGCGGGACCATCGTGGGCGGCGGCTTCGCCAAAACGTTTCACCATGGCCGTGGGAAATTTGTAGAAAAAACGCACGAGAATCCACAGAAAATCCAATCATACATGGAATATCCGATGTCTAAAATGTTCTGGGAGACATCATCTTCACATTTTCAGAATGCTTCACTGCCATAGTAGATATTTCCAAAGGGGTCTGAGAGCATTCGATGGTCCTCCCCACTGCCATAGGTGGATTCTGGCGGCCAGATTTCTTCAGTTTATATCATGGTTGCCTTGCCTCGATGTTTTTCGCATGGTCAGAAGTTTGTATTTTCATCGTTGTCCCCGTGCTGGTCGATGCTATTCACCTTGCTTTCTCTATAGTCATGCCAAAAAAGTAGAAAAGTAAATCCCCATTTAAATAGTGAAGATTATATACCCTCTGGTTATTTAACATAGCCATGGAAAAAGGCCCATTTATAGATGGTTTACCTATAAAAAATCGTGATTTTCCATGGCTATGTAACAAATTACCAGAGGGTAACTTTTCGGCATCATTGTGGGGGTTCCTTTTTGGTTCCTTCACACTTTTCTGTGGGTCGAGCCGTTGTTTCACCCGCATGAATTGTTGTTTCTTTCCTGGTGCTGTTCGAGCCACTGTTTTTTTTACCATAGGATTCCTGTACTTGGATGGATTAAAGGACTGCATTACATGTTATATGACATATGAATATAACACGTATTTATAGGTATACTAACAAAAAAATAAGATAGAAGAGGTGTTATTTTATCACTTTATTTTGCTATCTTCTTGGGGGTTCGTATATACATACCGCAACCCCTAAAATAGATGCCAAAAGGTGCAAAGCCTAAGTATATAACTAGATATTTAAGTCAATATATCATCTATAATTCAAACATCCTTTCATTTGACATGTCATATATGTTCGAACTATACCATCTAATATATATCATTATAGCAAAGATGCCGTTCATCTATATACCATGTATATATATATATATCATCTATCATATCATATCTATATATAATGTCTATATATAAATATCTATAAATCACATATTATATACATCATCCATGTATCATCTATATGTTTCACACATTCTCACACCATCAGCAGGTCCTCTTTTTTGGATTTTTTTGGGGTGGCCATCTAAGGCACAACGGCGCGACCTGCTCGGCCAAGCGGAAGAGCACCAGAGCAAACTCACCGCCCGGCGCCAGCAGCGCGGAGGCCTGGCCGGAGACCATGGGAGACCATGGGAAGACCATGGGTTGGTGGTGAATGGTGGTGAATGATGATTGAACGGCTTGAAAAAAATGATGGAAAACCAAGAAAAAACTATGGATGTTAATGGGTTTTGTTGATGGGATGTAATAGGATGTTGATGGGATGAAATTGGGGATTTAATGCTGATTTTAATGGGATATGATGGAATATTTGGACGATTTGTTCCTTTCGATATTCATATTATGAGAAACGATGGCATGAAATGGAGGTGTACAGTGCTTAACTATGGTTAATAATGATTGATAATGATCAATGATTAATGGCTAATGTGGTAATCCAACAGTAGACCATAAAATGAGGCGTAGATACCATACCCAAGTGGTAGGTTTCTGATCGGGTTCACCGACTCAGATATGGAAAAAAAAAACTGGGATGAACTCGCCAAAATGGGGGATTGAACCATGAAAAATTGGGGATGTGAAACCATGGTATAGTAGTATAGTCATGGTATAGGATGGTTTATGATGGTGAAAGTGTTTTTTTTCATGTTTTTATCATTTGGGTTTTCTCAAAGGCTTGGTTCATGGCACAATGACTGATTGTTTATTACGGTACCGGTAATGATATGGGCTTTTTGACATGGTTGATTCATGTCATTTTGCTAGGGGATTTCATCATTTGGCTGATTTATTGCTGAGTTCCATTGGTGTTGGATTTCAGATTTTCTCTCTGCTTGATGTGTGGTTGATTTACCTGGGGATGGTTGATTTTGGCCCCAAAAAAAGACCTCCAGGCGGAAAGTCACCAAAAAAAAACTCTTGGCCGGGCTTATTGTGATTTGTGGTTATTAGTCACTAATAAGGATGGGATAGATGATAATAGTATGGCCTTAAGAGTCTTATTGTGGTTTAATGTGGTTGATTATGCTTTATGGTGAATCATTTTGAATTATGGTTTTAATCATGCAGTCTTTTTTGGGCATCGTGGGGGCAAAAAGTTGGGATCATTAGGATGATCATGGGATTCACAATGGATTCAAAAAGTCGTGAGGCACGCCAAAAAAGGGATGAGTTTCTATGAAAACATGGTACCCCCCAATGAACAACAGTCTAGGGGTATTTTTCAAACCTGGGTTGAGATGACATTGTGGTAAACCCAATGAATTTGACATCTAGTTATCAATGTCTCTTTCTAACCCACCCCAATTTGCCGTGATACAAAAGCTGATGCGTAATTTGATGATTGTTTTTTCTATGCCCCCTTCCATTTCTGGCAACTCAGTGGGGTAAATGAGTCATCCTTGATAACGGTTTATACATGGCCTCGGGTTTCCTGTGCCGTGATAGCAGTGGAATGAAACCCCCCTGACTAAATCTCCAAGTCATCACCATTTTTATGGATATAACTGGTTGCTTTGTGAACACCATCCCCAAGGTCATGGTAAGTGGCCAGGGTTGCCCACATTTGTCACATATATTTCACTAGGCTGCACCCTCTTACGGTCGGCTGGAGCCTGCACAGAGGACGCGAAAGAGAGGCCACCAGAACGTTTCACCAGAATCACCACGCCCGACTGCATCGATGGAGGTGAGAGCTGGTGTCGATTGTCGGTTTGTGAATATGAAATTAGCTGGTTATAGATAACTTCTACCGACTTTTTGAGTGAACGATGGTTCATATTAGATGCGAAACAATAGACCACTAGATCACATACGCATAATATACCTGTGTGTGTGTGTTTGTATGTTTGTGAAAAATGTGAAACAATAGTTAGACCCATTCGGCTCCCAGTCGTGACTTCGCGAAAGGCTCCACCTTTAGGACCAGTAAGCCCACCAGCAGCGGCATCACGGTGAACCAGTGATTGGTCTCAGCGTGGAACCCGGAAAGCGAACCCGGGGGAAACCCCAATTGGCCAAACCAAGGGCAAGCCCCAGCTGCAAACAAACTTATAAAGAGTGGGCGTGTTTCTAGGTGTTTCTTGTTGGTTTGTTTTGAGGTTGACTGGATTTATTGGATGATTCTTGAGAAACTTGAAACGGAAGTTGTGCTACGATGTTTCGGTTTCTTGGATTCACTTCTTTGTGCATCTGTCTTTTGCTACTCACTCGCAGCGCCACAAGGGCACAAGTCCTGCATGGGATTTCCCACAATGGACTAATCAAACATGGCTGGGAAATCCAGCCTTGATTCATGATGACTTCCCCGTTGCAATAAAACCTCTACCTCTGGTAATGACTAGCAGTTTGCTATTGAAAATGGCCATAGAAATAGTTGATTTACCCATTATCAATGCCGATGTTCCATGTTTTTCCGATTAACAATTGTGATTTTCCATAGTTATGTCAGTTTACCAGAGAGTATATTTAGCTCGGAGATGTCCCAGCCGTCCCAGCCATGCTTGATGACACCAAGGTCCGAGCGATGAGTTGCACGTCGAAGGAGAAACCCACTGTCACCTGGGGGAAGATCCTGGGGAAAATCATGGGACATCACCATTTTTTAATACCCTCTGGTAATTTAACATAGCTATGGAAAATCACCGTTTTTGATGGGAAAACTCACTATAAATGGTCATTTTCAATAGCTACGTTAAATTACCAGAGGGCAATAGATAAATCAACTGAATCAACTATAAATGCCCGGCAGTTCAATAGCTATGTTCAATCACCAAAGGATGTTTTTTCGTCATGCGATGGTATGATGCTACTTTGGGGGAGCATTTTGGAGATCGAAATTCGTCCGAGGCATGCCCATGAAAGGGAACATCCCTTTACACAAATGGTAGTGGCACAACATGTGCATTCTAGTCTGCTGGTTGCGCCATGGAACTTGTGTGTAGATAGACCGGTCCATAACAACAGTTGGCAATGTGAGAGGGTCAACCCTCATGCTTGGTGAAAAAACAACACACGGCCGGACACGGCCGATTGCGGGGTATGAAACAAACACACTCAGAGGGGACGGATATGAAGTTGCGGATCCAAAGGATGAAATTCCCCTAGCAATGAAACCTGGCAGCCATGGCAATCAAGCGGATGATGTGTTCGTATCTTTCCCATCAAAAAATCTCGGACTTCAATCTGAACAAGCCCAGGGAATGCCAAACTGCCATGGTGATTCTCTTCATCCTGGTTCCCCCCCCAGCGGTATTGACGAGGGGTTCTTCACTACCTGCACCCTGCGCTCATCAATTGTTTGCTGTGTTACCCCTTCATCTTTATAGATGACATACCCATTTTCACTGGTTCTTATGCACCCTTCTATCCATCAAACCATGCTATTCTGGTGGTATGGGTTTACGTCAAACGGTCAAACCCTAGGTGGAGGTGTAGAAGTGGTTCACTCTGCACCATTTGTTGTGGCTAATCCTCACGAATCCCTGTTGTCATGTGGTAGACCTGGATTGGGCGCTAGTGAACCTTATGATATGCCTATGTTTGCTAGTTCTTTGACTTTTGCTAAGCGACATGCCCATAAAATTGCCCATTCCTAGTAGGATTTTAGAAAACACACAAGAGACAAAAAGCGGATCTGCGCAAGTTGCAGCTAAATCCCCACTAAGTCAAGTAACTAAGTCGTCAACTACCTACTGTACCCTCTTGGTAATTTGCTGCGGCTATGGAGAAAATCACCCATTTACAGCTAATTACCTATGAAACATTGCCATTTTTGCATAACTATGTTCAATTCCTAGAAGGTATAAATAGATAGGATACCCTTTGGTTAGTTAGGATAGCTATGGAAAATTGCCCATTTAGTGATGTGGTTTCCCTCTTCAAAATGGTGATTTTCCACCCTTGGACAAAGGCGCAAAGAAGAGGCCCAGCAGCATGCCGCGGAAGGGAGCAATGTCCGCCTGGTCGATGAATGGGAAAAATGTTCACGAGATATATCGGGAAATCAACCATGAAGAATGGTCAATACCCTCTGGTAAACATACAAAAAGCTATGGAAAATCACCCTTTTGAATGGGAAAATCCATGATGAATGGCCATTTTCAATAGCTATTTTGACATAACCAGAGGGTATATCCATAAAAATGGTGATGAGTGGCGATGTTTCTTGGGATATACCCTAAATGGTCATCAAACATGGCCTGAAAATCCCCAAAATCATAGATGATTCCCCCAGCTCGAAACCCTAAATGGGGGATTTCATGGGGGAAAAAATTGGTGTTTTTTGTTGATGGGATCGTATCAAGACGTTGGGAATAAATGGGGATATCACCAGCCAATGGATTGGTATTCCAACAAATGGGGATTATATCTGAAATATTCAATGGGGAAATACCATTTGTTGGGATTATATCTGAAATATTCAATGGTGTTCCCAACAAATGGGGATTTACCCTCGGGCGAGATTGGAGAAATTGCTTGGTAAACTCAATAGTGGATGGGGATATAATGGGATATATAATGATATATATATATCCCCAAACAAATTGGGATTTACGCCAGCTATTTTTCAAGGGGATGTAACCAACCAATAGCCTGGCAAGAACGTCCATCCAGGTAGCCTTCCCGTCCATCCAACCATGCCACCACCCCTTTTTCGCGCAGCAATCAGTTCCCCACTCTCGCAGCCAGGGTGTGGTTGACGGCCAGAAGCCTCCTGGCGTGTTTTCACATGTTGGTACCTAAAAAGCGCTCAGATGTTACTGCAACCGTGGGCAACGAGCCAAAATATGAGGGTTTTACATCATAGACAACAACTGTTTGAAATGAAAACCTATAGGAAACCACGGTTTGACCTTTCAAATTATGGATGTTTCCTGTCAGTTTTCCCTGCAATGAATTCTGGGAGGAGCTGTCAGTGCCATTCAAGTGACTAGAACTGGGAAGAAATGCCTGGATGCGATCATAAATATGATACAGTAAATTTTCTGAACCGGCTGGACTACTATCTAATCAATTAGTTCTATGTAATGACTTAACTTGCAAGAATTCTGCTGTGTATTATCTTTGAGTCAAGAACAATTGGAAACGTACAAATGATATCTCCCAAAGGGCTTGCTTGGTGGAATTGTCATTCATCAATCTTATGAAACTGTCCCTTTCCATAGCGCCAGTGAACCGGCCAAAAGATTGGCACCCCAAAATCATCAGCATTTCGGTGGTTTGTTCACCATCCCCAAATAGTAGTTGTTTGTTGGGTTTACCCTCTGGTAAACTAACATAGCTATTGAAAATGGCAATTTATAGTTGATTTTCCCATTAAAAATGGATTAAAAATTGTGATTTTCCATAGTTATGTTAGTTTACCAGAGGGTACCACATCTCTAGCATCTCTCAAGATCGAGTTTGACACCCTCGCGTGACTCGCGGCCCCCTTTTTCTTCGCTGTCTTTCAACGGGATGCCGCCGTTGGGCGCCCAGTGGTTTTGGATCATCCATTGCTGGCGCCCTTTGACTTGGCGTGCTTTGGGGAAATCTGCACTTAAGACTTAAGATCAATGGCAACGAACAACACTTGACAACTGGTTACATCATCGAAGGTCCAACGTTACAGTCCATGTTGCAGGCTTAAACTGTAGCAGATGCGGACGCTCACTTCCCATGGCAACCCCCATTTTGGGGGAGTGGCGCTAAGTGCTGGTTGAGGAAACGCCGAGATTTCTGGAACAGCCCACTACCAACAAGCCGCCATCGTCGGCCAGTGAGATCCCTCCAATTTACCCACGTCTATCCAATTTCCAGACATCAACCCAATCCCAAACACCTAGTATAAAGACAGATCTTTCACTCAAAATTTCACCATCCCAGAAATCTCATGACTCAGCTCTCTAAAGCGAGCTATCTTCAGCTCTCCTTGGTTTCTTTCTTTTTGGTCCCAGCTGCTCCCTCCTGCAGTGCTGTGGCCAGGTGCCGAAGCCCCCGCTGCTTGACCTCCTCTTTGCCCATGAGCGACGAGGAGGACGCTTTGGCGGTCTCCAGAGCGTCCAGGTGCTGGAGCAGGTCGTCGAACTCCTCGTCCTGGCGAGCTGGGCACTGATGTTTGTTGGGGAACCTATGGAAAAATATGTGAAAATGATGATGAATCAATGGCAATCATATGCGATGGGTGCCTTTTTGAATGTTGATTTAATGAATGGTAATGGAATTGCCCTTTGTTCCACATTTATACCATGAATTTTACCTTTAACTTGAAAATTGTGATTGGTTATCCCATCCCAGACATGTGTAGATCCCCGTTCACCTGTGGTTTCTGGAAGGTGTTAATTTTTTGGGAGATGGGACTAATGTGGGGTTCACCCAATGCCACAAACCACCAGAAGCCACTCCCAACCAGAAATTGATGTTTTTTTTTTCTCGTTGACATGGTATAACCCATCAAGAATTTGTTCTTTATGGCATTTGGGTGAATCCCACATTAAATCTGTATGGACATTTAACCATTTAACATCCTGCAACCTAGACTAGATATGTGATTAATTACGCGTGGATATGAACATGAATCATGATGCAATACCTGTGGATGCTTGCGAAATCCGAATCACCAGTTGAAAACGGTTGTAAACATCCCATGATTTATAGGCTTCCAATCATCCTTTTGGTTTATCGGATTTCTCTGGCCCAACGTATCTCCTCCATCTCTTCATCCAAGGGCTCATCGTCGCCGTAGAGACTTTCCAATTTCTCCCAGGCCTGGAGACGGCATTCAGAGTTTTCGGAAAGCCCTTCACGGTCAAAAGAAGCGTGGTTTCATGGTCATTGGGGAAAAAGAAATAGGAAGACCTAGGAAGCATGATAGGAACACCTATAAGTTAACGCAAAAAGTAGAAACTAGGCATGATAGGAACGCCCATAAGTTAACGATAGTTCACGCAAAAAGTAGATACCCTCTGGTTATGTCAAAATAGCTATTGAAAATGGCCATAGAAATAGTGAGTTTTCCCATTAGAAATGGTGATTTTCCATAGTTACATAAGTTTACCAGAGGGTAATCCCAGTGTGAAGCTTCTGTCATAGGGGCCACTTGATCTCCACCAGATCTGCCATGGCACCGGCTTTTGGGGCTCCAGCATGAAATCCTGCGCCCACGCCACTCGGACATTTCTAAACATAACTCCAGTAGGGGTTGTGGTTTTTATAACTGTGTATAATTAGTGATAACTATATTATATATATATACATATGACTATACATATATATATATATAGTACTCATAGGGTTACTAAATGTTAGACACCAACAAACATCACTTCATGGCCCCATCTTGTGGCCAAAATACCCTGCGCACCCTGCAAAATGTGGCTGGGTCCCCATAGCCACTGGATCAGCATCGAATCCTCCAACATCTGAGGGAGACCGGCCCTCACATGTTTCCCCATGGCTTACACCGACATGGTCACATATGTGTCATAAGTTGACATACTTGGATCATCTGATCATCTTATTGACATCTATTGACCGATTTCAATCACCGCAGTTGAACCCATTCGGCCCCCATTCACTGGCGACTTCACCGAGCTTTTTGGGCCTGAAAAATCCCATGGTTTCCCCTGGGACTGGGACTTCATCGCTCCTTCACCCGAAAGCCCGACAAGTTGTCCGACATGGGCAGTTTCAGTGGACCTCGCAGGTCCGAGGACCATTTCCATCTCCTTGGCAGCGAAAAATGTCGAATGTTTTTGATGGATCCCTGATGGTCCCTGGAAACATGAAACATTGAAAGGTGAACTAAGAAAGAAAGATGGCTTTGAATCCCTGGAAAAGCTAGTCGATTTATCCCTGGAAACAATTGAAAAGCTGGTTTTTCAGATGATTTAAACCATGAAATCTGCTGGTACAACGTGGATGTCAAGATCCTTGAAGCAATTTCCAGTTGTTTTTTGTCAGGATTCCATGGTGGTCAAACAGGTACATAAACGTTCTGCCTGTGAGTGGAGATTTTCAGAGGCAAGGGACCGTATCTCCAAGTGGAAGACTATGGCTGACCCCCAGTCAGATGCTTTATGTCATTGGGTTTGCCATGGTTTGCCACATTAGCTGAACATGGTCACCATCCATGTGAGATTCTTCGGATGATATGCCGCCTGGTGCAAGCCCAGTCTCAGGGACTCTTTGAAGAATTCCCGCGCACGAAACTCGGAGTTCCGGATGCGTTCCTTCTTTTCCTGGGGGCGCTGACTTGAAATGATTCTCTTCGAAAGACGGAAAAATCTGGATGACACCAGATTAACTTAGGCAAATGTATTGACTGTTTCCACCATGGTTAACATTGACATTGGAAATGACGAATCATCCCACCACTTTCGTCGTGACTTCGCGACGGTGCGCTAGGTGGCGACACACAACAGAATTCAGCTGGTTAAGCCGCCAGTGAACTCCCTTTTTGTTGCTGGTTCAGTCCCCTTTTTTGCTCTTTTTGGTGGTCAGCTCCCTTTTTTTGCTGGTTCAGTCCCCTTCTTTTGGTGTTTTTTTAAAAGTCCCCTTGTGTGTTAAGTTTCTTAGAAATTGCTGGTTAGTTAAGTCCACTGTTGCTTAAGTCACCAGCTTTGTTGATGGCTCATGGCTCCCCCATTTCGACCTAGGCTCCACCCAGGCGGCATTCCAGCCCTCCACTTTGGAGGGCACTGGTGCAGCTTTGCCATCTGGCGTGGCGAAGCCTGGGCGGAACTTCGCCGGGTCTGGGGGGAAATCCGTGGCGAAAAAAACCAGTGGCAACCAGAAATTCCAGCCAGCTTCGCTGGGAAATTCGGCTACAAATAAAATCCATCATTTCGAAGGCAACTTTTGCCAAATGTTCGACCAAACATTCTGGGTCTTTTGCACGGCCAACCCTTGTATTTTTGCAACTAAAAAATGTCCTGGAGGTGAATGCTGCAATTTACACCGGCCCCAGGAATTCCAGCAATTTTCAATGAGAAATCCTCTGCTTATAATTTTCAGTGGTGAGATGTGGTGAGATGTGGTGAGAATTCCTCCTTGTGCATGGTTTTCAGGGTGGCATTCCCTTCCAAACTGCTGGTTTTTGCATGATGCCCATCTTCCTTCATCAGAAAGTCTCGATGTTTCGCCGGGTAAACAACCGTTCCCACACCCATCGGCCAGCGTGTTTCCGAAAGATTGCGGCCAGAGTTCGCTGGTGCCATCCCAATTTCTTGGGGAAGGTCTGTATCTCCTGGCGTGGCCCAGCCCATCACGCCCTGGGGATGGTGGCATTGGGATTACCACAGATCTAACTGCCCAAGGAGTTCATCAAGTTCCAGCCCGAGGCAGTTGAAGTCCTTGATCAACTTTGCTAAAGCCATTTCGGTGATGATGACGTGGTGATACTTCCTCAGCGCAAGAACAAACTGAGTATCTCGGAGTTTTTTTGGCGCCGAAAGACTATGGGAAATTCGGGCAGCTCATAATCATGTGGTAGACTCAATGACTCACATACTATGATATATATATATAAGATTATATAAGTATGATATACCTACATCTGGGGATGGTTTACACCACCCATTTATATCCATGTATGTTCATGGCCATATCATGTCATATCGCTTTTGAATTGGACGTGCCACATTATTCCAGAAACACGAAACAAAGAGTTGCTGGGACGATTCCCATGCCAGGTTAGCTTGTAATGTAACCAGATCATGTAACCAGATGGAGCCCGGAGAAAAACCAAGTGCAGCAACTCGCAGTTAAAACCGCCGCGCGTTAATGCCGCCCCCAGGACAGCAGGTTGTAGACGCTGACGCCCTCAACGTTTTCGCGTCGGATGGCTGGAATGTGTGCGCCAGCCCATCCTTGGACGTCATGGCTGATGGACGGAAAATCTACAGAAACCCCCTGTTTTTTTTATCGCAAAAAGTATATATGGTTTCCTGTAAGTTTTCTCTTACACCAATCCAGTGATATTAGTATATCAATGATCAGTTGGATAATCACCATGGATATTTCATGGGTAAATCCACTATTTTCATGGGAAACCTCCAACTGATTAACCATAAAGAAGGGGAGGTGCCACACCCAGCCACCCAAACCCCGCGCCGGCTTCACCCAGGATCTGCAGTTGTCGTTGATGTCCAGGTTTCCCTCATGCACCAGCAGCGCGCTATGACATCTGTGCCCCAGCAAGCGACGCAGATGCTGCACCAGATGCTTGGTCTTGTGGGACTGGAGGTTGAAGGAATCCTTGTGCACCAGAATCCAAATAGGCCAAGAGAGGCCAAGAGAGGCCAAAGCACCCAAATCTTCCCCCAAATCCAAAATCATCCAAAATCGCCAAAATCCATCTTACCCTCTGGTAATTTAACATAGCGAACTGGAAAGATCCACCATTTTCTATGGGTAAATCCACTATTTCTATGGCCATTTTCCATAGCTTTTTGTATGTTTACCAGGCCGGGTAAGTTCTGCATATTGAACCGACTGCTGGAACCCACTGTGTCCAAGGCCCAGGATCTACTACGGTGATAGAGTTCTGCACGTACTTCACGGAGAGCATCGTCTTCAGCCTGACAGCGCCAGTTAAACTGTCCCAGCTTATGGCGAAACAACCGGCTGCATCCATTGTACTATAACCATAGGTTACTATTACTATAATAGGTAACAATGGTATGGTTAACCTCTTGTTACCCTCTGGTGAACTAACATAGCAATGGAAAATCACCATTCTTAATGGGAAAATCCACTATAAATTGCCATTTTCCATTGCTATGTTAGTTCACCAGAGGGTACTATATATTCTATTATTACCATCCATTGTCCAACCGTCAACCGTCAACCTGAGCCAATTTAGACCCAGGAACGCTTGCCAAATGACCCTCACGTTCACCTTGGTCTTGCCCCAATCACCTGGGCGCAGCTGGGGCTATCCATGTGTGGAAGGTCAACTCAGCTTCTATGAGTTGTTTCGTTATGTCCATATTTATATGGAAATACTGTCTATTTCTATGTGTATGAATATATTCACATGATTTCAGATGTATGTGTTTTATGTATAATCATAGATACTTCCTGCCATGGATAATATGTATAATATAACATTGTTAGCTGTGCAGTAACAAATTCCCCCACTCATGGCCCAACTGTTTAGAAGTTTCACCACGTATTTCACCCATCTCTTAGCCAAAATGCTTCAGCTTCTGCAACAAACCTTTGTTTTACCTCTGGGCACTTTATGGTAAGATAGAAATCGGGAATTGTCAAATGTCTCAATGTGTGCCATTTCCATGTCTTGTCATCCACACAGCAACTACCAGATATATTACCAGATCCATTACCAATCTATCAAAATGACTATTCCATGGAAAATCCATTATATCCACTTCTATTCCCTTTCCAATACTGCCAATTATCACCCAAATGATCTATCCCCAATATCCCATGTGATTCCCATAATTAAAATGACCGCGTTCCCGAAATCACCCCATGAAAAAAAAGCCAAGATACGGGGCCGCAGCGCGTGGCAGTGCGTGCCTTCCCAGCGACCGGGCGCCTTGCGCCGCCCCATGCGGCCCTTGCCGCTCTTCTTCTGACTGCCTTCGCGGTTTTTTCGTCGGGCCGGGCCATCTGGCTCAAGTGGTGGCGACTAATACTGAAAAAAATGATGATTAGTGGTGATTAGTGGTGAACAATGGTATGAACAATGGTGATTGAATACATGTTAATGTATTTTCTGCATGTTAATGCTGATTATATAATAATGGTGAACAATGGTCAAGAATGGTGATTCATGATTCATGATTGATAATGGTGATTTTCATGGTGAGGATTTTTATGGAATTACCAGAGGTAAATATCAAAATCGATCAAAGGTGTGATTTCAGGGCCTTGACTTGTAAGTAATGACTTACTTAATCTCTCCCCATGGCCATCTCCGGGAGTCCTAGCCAAACCCTAAAGGCATGACTTCAAAGGGAGTTCCATCTGTTTTGGTTCATTCTAGCCGAAGAAACTTCAAAAAATGTTATATAATTTTTAACTTGGGGTGCTCCGTAAGATGACATAGCTATAGTATGCTATAGTTATTTCCAATGGTTGTTAGTTGTTACCCACTAGTCCTGAGACATCCAGCTGCATCCGCGTTGGCTGGGTTCTCCACCCCACTTTGCACCGAGGGTCGGAACTTTTTGTTGGATCCTGGCCATTCCCATTTGTAGAAGCTCATGGTATCCTGGCGACAAGTTCATCATCTCAACAAACACTTTCGACTCCAAGCTGGTTCTCCCGGAATAGCACCCAGGTGAGTTTTCCCATAAAAATTGTGATTTTCCATAGCTATGTTAGTTTACCAGAGGGTGCTGTCCCTTCCTTAGCACCAGGAAAAAAATCACAACCAAGGCAGAAAGCGAACTTCGACCCAGGTTCCAGGTAGCCAGCGAGTTTTCGACGATGAAAGGTGTAGACCTTGAAGATGATGTCCTTCCTGGAACCGGTCCGGCACCGGGGGTTCCCGGAAAAAGCCCCCCGTTTTAAAAGGAACAGAGAAATGACTGTTACAATTCTGGTATCCCCCCAGAATTAGTAAGGTAATAATAAGGCCATTAGATTATCTATCAATAAGGTCAACTGCGGGTATGTCATCCTGGGTTGACATATGTTGACATTCCTGCAACATGGTGACTATGATGGTCCCGCCGCGCCTGATGGGCAAACCAAAGATGCCTGGGTCGTCCATTGATGAAACAACATCTGGCCGCTGGGGCGAATGTCCACGGCTAGTCTATAACTGTCCGTGGTTCAAACCTCAATGAGAGTTCTTCTTAGCTTGGTACCCGCAAGAACGATGGTAGTGCAGATGAGACCGACAAGGTATGTTAAGTACATAGAACGTCCTGGTTAATGATGGTTAATGATGGATAATGATGCCTACTCTAGTGATGGTGCACCCACATCCCGCACATTATCAGCCCACTTGTATTAGCGGCCGCAAAGACCTGGGCAGAAGATGATCGCTTCTACATATTCCGAATGTTGTTCCTTGCTATTCATCTACTCATTAATAAATTTAATAATTGTAAATTCGTTCATGTTCATTTAATATGTTGATACAGCATTACCTTTATACATATATAGGTACATATATGGTATGAATTTATTTTTGTTACCATCTGGGAATCAAACATGCTCTAAGTTTCTAATCAAAAATTACAACCAAAAAATATCCCCATTTGCTCATTTGGTTTGAAATTTCCGTATTCCATTTACTTCATGGTGATTACAACAATCAGCACCAAACATCGAAAAAAATGTTCGCCTTGAAAAAAAGGCCCACTTCGTCCGATGATTTACCGATATTTTGGCAGAGGTTTCTGGGTTTTAAACCCGTTGGAAAAGAAAAGCTGGAAACCTGGAAGTATGTGGGGATTTCCATATTTTTGTGGGGCATACCAATAGCTGGATGGTTTATTTCATGGAAAATCCGACGAAATTGGATGATTTAGGTGTACCTCCATCGCCAAGGAGCTGTTGGGTACCACCACCGTCCCCAAGGGTTTGGCCTGCTTGGGAAGTGGAATACACTGGGAATATGTGGGGGTTATAAGATGATATCATGGGAATTTGTGGGATGAACAGAGCAATTTGTATCAATTTGTAATAGGAATATGTGATTTTATTGCGCTGTTCCCATCCCCACGATCATCTGATGTAACTGTTCACATGAATGGGACCAACACATCTCGGACATTCGTCTCATAGTCACGCTCGCGTGTGAGACCGGTGCGCACGCCGACGAGTGTTTCGTGAGCGTGTGGACCGTTAATGGGACCAACACATAAAAAGGAAAATCACACCCACAGGGTTTCTAGGGGAGTGATATTTAAGCATTTGGGGGGAGGTGATTATTGTTGCACCTAACTTAGGGTATAACTTCAGAAATCATCGCAGCGTTGCGGGGATATTACCAAATCGGGAACCACAACTACCATATCATCCCATATATTCCCACATATATTCCCATATATTCCCATATCATATCACAACGGGCCAAAAAAGGAAGCAAAAAAACAGCAGCGTACGTGACCACTGGATTTGGTGCTGAATGCTTGTGGTGTTCTCCATGGTTTTCCGGGAAGACAAAAAAATGCATAGTAAAAAGCAAACAAAGTTGTACAAAAATGTAGAAAGCAATGGTTTTGGGCAAAATTCCTGGGAAGCAACGCGTGCGGTTCACACATCTGAACATCCATCCTCTGCATGCAGCACTTCGAACTTGTGCACCGGCAGCTCCTGGCGAGTTGGAGGGATGAAACACCACCAGGAGATGTCATGATTTTCGATGGAAAAAAAGAGCCAGGACGTCCACGGGATATCTGTGGAAATCTTGAAGCCCAGTGGGCGGCTGGAAGTCTTGAGGACTTCACTTCACCATTTTCTCCGGATGCTCCAGTTACTTTTTGTGCCTGGTCCAGTTACTGCCGTAAAGAAAAAAGGTAAAAAAGTGTCTAACTCCGAAAAATGACTGTCCTCCCAGCCAAAAATTCCTCATGCTGACTCTGGCAGTCCCATCCATCCCCTCCATCCCCTCCAGGATGGCGTTGAAGCCCACGGCCGGGAAGGACCACCAGTTGCGAATCACCGTGGACATCTCCACGAAGTCGCCCGCAGGCATCACCTCTTTAGGACTCTGCGATGGGCAAAATCATGGTGAAAATCATGGGAAAATGACGGAAACACCGGGAAAATCATGGGAAAATGACGGAAACACCGGGAAAATCATGGGAAAATCATGGTGAAATGATGGAAACACCTGGAAAATCATGGTGAAAATGATGGGAAAATGACGGAAACACCTCGAAAATGATGGTGAAAGTGGATCACTTCTTGCAGTTGTTTCTCCGTTTTTTTCGAAAAATCAAAGAAGAAATATAAGCAAACTACCCTCTGGTGAACTAACATAGCAATTGAAAATTGCCATTTATAGTGGATTTTCCCATTAAAAATGGTGATTTTCCATTGCTATGTTAGTTCACCAGAGGGTAAGTGAAACTACGGATTTATGGCTCGCAGGGCATGTCTTGGGGCGATACAAGTTTCGTGGGCCTCGTACTGGAAAGCACCCGTGGAACCATCGCGAAATTGATATATTTTGGTGCTGATGCAAAACGAAGCAAAAACACGGAAGGTACTGTTGTGAATTCTATTTTAGTATTTACTTCCACTTGTGGAGGACTAAAAAAAGTGACCAATGCATGGACGCCCCTGGTGGCCTTAGACCTTGGATCCCTTGGATCCCTTGGATCCCTCTACGATTCGTGGCCTATCAACAGAAAGGAAATGGAAAATCCCTGGAAAATCCACCAAAACATGGCATCCCTGGAAAATTCCTCCAGCCTTGGGAGCATCATGAATACCTCAGGCCCGGAACCAAATGGGGATAGGGAGAAACCACCCAACGAATGTTGAAAGGCCCGAAAAAATATAGGCCCTTTTGTGTCTGATATGTTGAAACTGATAAATCACGAAAGAAGTTGCGATGTTCCGATTCTTTGACCCTAGGTTTCATAGATTACCCCGTCTAAATCTTCTATGTGCTCATGGCCTGAGTCATGGCATGTTTTTTTTCTGGCAATCAGGCACAACCACATGCCTGATTTTACCGATGTTATATCTTGTCATGGCTACAAAGACCTACACAAATTATATTTACCACGTGTCTGTGAAAAATACCGTGAAAGGTAGGAATAACAAAAAACCATGAACAACCCGTAAGTTTCGAAAGCTCGAGGTCCAAGCTCAATACTAAAATAAACAGCCTATGTCAGACTATATAAGGAAGAGAAAAACCATGTTATTTCCTACAAGTACAGAGTGTGTATTGCAAAACAAGGCCCAAAACAGCCAACTATGTTTTCTCACTACCAAACCAACAAAACCCTGTCCACTGCAAAACAAACAAACAAACAAACAAATCCCGGTACTACTTCGCCCTTACAAAGCTAGCAAAACTCACAAAGAGCGATTCACAATATTACTTCATTGTCACATACACAGCACGATCTTCCCATGCCACAACGCTCAGATCGCCGCGCTACAACGCGTCCAAACACAACCCATTGACAGGGTATGCTTCCGCTTGCGCATCGAAGAATACTAAGCACACTAGGAAGCATGTGGAACATTTCAATCAAATAGAGTCATGTTATGTCATCCACGATGCTAAGTCTTGAAAAGTGATGTCATGAATCATGCAAAATGTCATGTCGTTGATTTCTTTGAATTGGCTGCCCCAATTGCCATTGCTAGTAAATGGTCATAGATTTTCATCGGGAACATCCAGCTCTCAGGGATTGCCGGAAACTCCCAGGGTAATCACCATCCATCACCATGACTTTTTCATCACCACTATCAACCAGTATTACCCTCTGGTAAATTAACATAGACCCTGGCAGTTGTCGGGGTTGGAAGATTCATTTCCATTATAAAACTAGGCTATTTTCAGGGTCCAACTGTTAATTTACCAGAGGGTAATCACCACTCTCAACCCAGGTTTTCATCAGAAATTCACCGCTGACCCAGTGGGACACACCAAAAAAGCCCGCCAAGTCGCTGGGCTTTTTTTGCGACACCGAGGCAATGCATCGGCGAGGCGACAGCGACCGCGGCCGAGATCGAGCCAGCTGCGCCAACATGGCGCCGGCGAAGAGCACTGGAGAAAAAACTGGCAGAACATGGCATAATCACTGTGGAAAAATGTATGTAAATATGGTAATTTGGGGATATAACATATATATATATATAAGTATCTACAATGATGTGATACAAATATCTATTGAATAACTGAATAACTATCATGGTCGGTGACAACCGGTACAAGCAGAAATGCCAAAAAAAAACGTGAATGAATATTGAAATGTAATTCACGAAACAATTGGGAGCAGGGCCTACACGTCGAATTCTGGCTGATGCTGTTGGTTTCCTTCATTTGAATGGTGTAAAATGTGCAAGCGGATCAGACCTGAGCCGAAGCCCACCTGGTGGACTTCCTAATGGAACTTCAGTTTACAGTACTGATTTGCTGAGCTGCTTGCGTGATATTTTGCGAAACCCACCGCTTTCCCATGTATCGCGTCAATTCTTGATGCACCGACTAGTCTACTAGTCTTGGTTTGTCACCTGCTTTGGTGTTGGATATTTCTTTCAGCACCTCTTTGTTGTTGAAATGGCTGAATCTGTGTATGCAGTTGTACTTTGTCTGCTGGGTGCCGCTGCAATGCCCATTTTGACAAAAAAATACCGCGCCCTCTTGATTTCAAGCCAGCCAGAGCTCAAATGGCAAAGTGTTCCCCCTTTGTGCTTCATATGCATCAACTGGCCAAAACCGGTTTTTACTGGGACGCATGGAACACGTCAGAAACACATCTATCATCATATCCCTAGATTCTAATGATAGCATATGCCCATCCTATAGCGGTGCACTAGAAACGATTCTTGGGAAAAGACTAACGCCTCTGGCAACTCTGGTGATCGCAGTGCCAGGAGGGAACACAAAAAGAACACAAAAGGGACATATCACCCGTCATTTTCCCGGGGTGTTTGGTTCTAATTGTCTATTGATTACATTTGGTTCTATGATACGATGGACATGTATCTATGCATATATCTTTGCGTATATCTATACATATCTGTGTGTGAATTCGTGTGTTGATGTATCTATCTAGTCAAATATCTGGCTAAATGAAATCATATGTCACTGTATACCCTCTGGTAATTTAACATGGCTATTGAAAATGGCTATTTATAGTGGATTTTCCCATTAAAAATGGTGATTTTCCATAGTTATGCTAGTTCACCAGAGGGTAACCTGACCCCGACTCCGAAAACCCCATGATTTCCAGGGCGTCTCCTGAAACGCGGCGCGCTATGCCGAGAGCCATCCGGAGAAGCGCCGCCCAGGCATCAAACAATGGTGATGGTCGTCCATCCCATAATGAGCCCATAATGGGAATCCTTACAATGGGCTATATATATATATAAACATATCATATATATATATATAGAGAGAGAGAGAAAAATTATATGCATATGTATATGTGCTTATGTTTATGCATGTGTAATTATATATATAATATATCTGTGTGTGTGTGTGTCTAGTGTCTCTATTAGTGGATTTTGCTGACCATCCCCCAAAGCCTGCCGGTACACTCGAAACATCCCTGGAATGTGGAGCATTCTGGGATGGGATGATGGGATAATGGGATGATTCTTCAACTATCCCGTACCAAGAGTATACCATCTGGTTATGACTGTTACACTGCCATGGAAAGATCCACCATTATTAAGAACGGTGTGCACCATCTATTGAATCTATTTCGATATGGGCCATCGAAAAACCATGGCGAACTGTAACAGTCATAACCAGAGGGTAGTTGAAATCACACACCATCTCGGGTACCTTTTGCTGCGGAAGTCGCCAGGCCACCAGTCATTGGTTTCTTGGCGCCAAAAAGGGGGACGTTCACAGGAAACAACAGTTTTACCCTCTGGTAATTTAACATGGCTATTGAAAATGGCTATTTATAGTGGATTTTCCCATTAAAAATGGTGATTTTCCATAGTTATGTTAAATTACCAGAGGGTACTTGTGAACTTGTAAAGGCTTCCTCTAGGTTTTCCCTTCTAAGTCTGGACAGTGTCAAGCTTGAGGACCTGATGAATGGAACATCGCAGCCTAGTCACTAAGTCACTCCCCTATGCGAGCTCATACAGCAGAGGTCCTGGGTTGTATTGGCGATGACATCTTTTTGGGAATTTGCCAAAATATTACACCAGGTCACCAAGAAGGACAAAAAACCACCAGAATACATTGAATATGAAAAAAAACACCAGAATATAAATGTCAATGAATGTCCCCAGCCATGTCATGTGGGCTTTACTTCAGCCCCATCACCACGTCGCGCTTGCGCCGCAAGCGCCACCTCGATCTGATGTTTGTAATCCGTTTCGGCCACCAGGACGCCCCCTACGAAGGCACCCAGGGTTTCAGAGAGGCCAAAGGCCTGGCGGTGGGGTTTTCCCCCTTCCGATGGGATCATTGGATAGAGGGGGTGGTGATGAAATATGATTATTATCTAGTATATATTTTAGTTTATCAACATAACTTTTTGTACGACTATAGGATCATTCCAAAAATTATAACCCATAACTTATGATAGTTTATTCCATGATTATCTATTATTGACGATGGAATTTCATATGAAATATATACGTATATTATATATATAATGTGAGTAAAGCAATAGCAAACAATCCCCAATTTTACCACAAAATGTATAAACGATCAATATATGGGTGGTTTGTTCTTGCTTCACGGACATAGAATGGGATACACTTCCTGGACGGCTGGGAGGCTGGAACATAGCTGATATGGGAAGCATGACATGAATGATTATTCTCAATTTAAGCTGCAACCTGAAGAGTTTGGGTTTATATAGATATTGTTGGGTTCCATGTGAAATTCCATGGATATGTGGGTGATTGACCCTCCGGGTAGAAGTAACAACGCTTTATATGGAAAAACCGACCGTTTTCTGTGCATCTTAAGTTCATTTTCCGTGGATTTTTGCCGTTTTAGCCATGGATTTTCCATATCTAAACCCTATCCAAAGTGGGGGCGTTCCCTCGCCTGGGTGAGACTGGATGACAGCAGCACAGTGCCCAACGTCACAGCCAAAAAGGCCTGGGGCAAATGTGTCATATCTTAACCAGAGTTAGATATATTTTTCATAGCTATGGAAAAAATTGGCCAGAGGGTAACCTAAGATATGGTTAGTAATCATTATTTTTATACTTGTAACCTATATACAGTAGGTGTTTTGCTTTGTTGATCATTGAATAATAACCATGATTAGTAATGGTGAATAACGAGCTTGTTTCTCGTCTTAACAATCCCCAGATGACAAGGGATGATACCCTCTAGTGATTTTCACATAGCGAACTGGAAAATCGCCATGGTTAATACGGTTAATAGGTAAATCGCCTATAAATGGGCCATTGATCATAGCCATCTTACAATTTCCAGACCATATCTTCCAGTTTCTGTTGCTTTCATCCACTGACAAGAATTCGGATCCTTCTCTGGTGACTGGATGGTTGGCATATCTTTATATATCATATCATGCAATATCACATCTCATATATTTTAGCATCGTATATCAAATCAACTAAAATCATGTTAATACATATCTATGTATATATGCGTGTGCATCAATACAAATTAATGTATGAAGTCATATTGCTCCTCTAGATCACCTCTAAATCATAATCTATACATCAAATAATATCATATACGACAACATCTCATACATATATATATATATAATCTAAATATATATAGTGTAATTTCCTAAAATAGTGGTACCCCCAAATCATACATTTATAGATCGGAGTTTCCCTTCTAACCATCCAGCTATTGGGTACCCCCGGCCGATCTCTGGCCCCACCTCGGAGGAGTTGGAGCGCTTCACAAAGGCCAGCAGCGGCTGCAGCAGGAAACTCGGCGTGGCGAAGCCCGGCGAAGAAGGCGAAAGTCACGGGAATGCTCACGAATTCTAGGGGATAAATGATGATAAATGATGATAAATGATGATAAATGATGATAAATGATGATAAATGATGATAACTGATGATAAATGATGATAAATGTGTAATGTAGAGTCATATTAACTCTAATGTGTTGTGTAAAATTGTGCTAAGAATGGTTTATGATGGTTTATGATGGTTATGGTTTTTAAGTATACAGCCAAAAAGATTAATTAAGGCCAAGGATATGGCATTTTGTGCCCAAGATCACAATTTTCTCGGAATAGGATGTGCTAAGAAACCATCGCTATCATGTTCACAAAAAATGTGGGGTTTACTGGTTTACTAAATAAGGGGTGTGTTTTCAATGGTGGAACATATGGCTGATATGAATTGCTTATACACGCACGTGCCCACATAAATGTATATATATATATATATATCAACAAGTGTATAGTATATACGTATGTATATATATATGTGTGTGTGTGTGGGGGTGTGTGCACACATATATATATATATATCATCATCATACTCTGATTGCTCTTGGTGGATTGATTCCAAATGATTTGTTTGTGTCTTGAGAGTGATAGATCTCAGGGACCATATTTTCTTATATGTGTATATTCGCCTCTATTCTATATTTACTGGATCGATATTGTCCTCCATTAATTAAACTCATTAAACTAACATAGATGCGCAGAATCACCATTTTTTAGAGGTAAATCATGGTAAATCATCGAACTGAATGAACCATCTTCATCCATTTTCCACATCTTTCCAGAGATTTCCTCGATGCTCACGATCCTCCAGGATGTCGGCATCCGGGCTGACCGCTGGCAGCAATGATGCCCAAGGCTAAGACGGCCTGAGATCACCGGAGGCTTTCCTCCAAAATGCGAAGAACTGGATGGGAACCTGAAAAGAAACCGCTTTTGGACGTGGGAAACCCCAACTTTTCACCAAAAATGAGAGTTCGACATGCCGAGTTCGGACTCCGGCCGTGCCTTTCCGAAAGCTTCAGAGAGGACGACCTGCAACGAACTTGGGACCATCCCCAATAAAAACTGTATGGCAATTCATCATGAAATACACTGCTATTAATTTTGTTACTGAAACCTAAAATCACCTGAAATCATTGACCAACAAGTAGGCAGAAACAGAGGAGGCCCAATTTCTTTTAGGATCATTGAGGCAGTCCATCCGCCCCTTGAAGCATGACACCTGCCCCTTGGTACCAATAATGACTTGACCAGCGAGATGCTGTGAGCCCCAATTTTTCTTCGGACTGGTTGGCTCCAATGTCGACCTCAACCTTTACACGAGGTCACACGCAGGATAGCTATTATTTTGCTCCTGCTGTCCTATGCAAAGCCTGGCGATTCATGCAGCAACATGTCGAGTCAATCATCGCATGCTGGTCCTGAGTTCAAACCGTGCAGTCTTGAAATCATTCTGAAATCTTCTTGGCCTCCAGCTCAGGCACTAAAATCCTCCGTGATGTTGCAAGAATTTCATCGGTTTCGAGCATTGCCCCTTCGAATCAAAGATGCAAATCCATGGGGCACTGAGGATCTTCAAATTACGGCGACCTGTTCACTGTGCGGTGTTGTGAACCCGGGCGTTGGCCGTTTGTCGCCGAGCTGATGCTGGAGGAGTGGAGCGCTGTACAAACAGAGATTTGGGTTTCGTCCACAATGCCTTGGGCCTTGGGAATGCTTCTTGAGCCGCCCGAAAAACATCAAGTGGGAATTTGCTGGTATTTCTAAAATAGTCGAAATTCTGAATGTATCTAAATGTCATTGAGCACTGTTCCTAACCGGTTGTGAACAAAACGGAAGGTCTCTGCTCTGTTTTTTTCTGTACAAAACCATGGAGGGCTCGCCCTCTGAATCCATTCAGAGTCGGAACTTCCTCATCGCCCATGGCGAAGTTTAGCCGCAGATTGCCACTGACCTCATAGGAAGCAGCGATTTCGAGGATGGCAAAGGTTTCCAAAGTGTAACTCCAAAAAAAAACGCAATCCTATTTTTTCCATCGCCCTCTTCGAGAGTTTAGTGCAAGCATATTTGGGGCACACAATTTTTCAAACAAATGTGACATGGATATGGATGGATCAGTGACCTGCGAATATGGGCTAAATCCCCGGGGGGGAACTGTTTTCACAATGGAGCTCCAACCCCCAAAAATGGACGGTTTGATACTAACAGCAGCAGCGGCAGCAGCAGCAGCAGCAACAGCAACAAGAACAACAACAACAACAACAACAACAACGACGACAACAATAACAAGAACAACAACGCCGCCGACAACAACAACAAGAAGAAGAAGAACAACAACAACAACAACGCCGCCGACAACGCCGACAACAACAACAAGAAGAACAAGAACAACAAGAACAAGAACAATAACTAACAACGCCTCCGACAACAACAACAAGAAGAAGAAGAAGAACAACAACGCCGCCGACAACAACAACAACAACAAGAAGAAGAACAACAACGCCACCGACAACAACAACAACAACAATAACAAGAAAAACAACAACAAGCAGAAGAAGAACAACAACGCCGCCGACAACAACAGCAACAACAACATCAACAACAATAAAAAGAACAAGAATAACAACAACGCCGCCGCCTACAACAACGACAACAACAACAACAACAACAATAACAACAACAAGAACAAGAACAAGAACCACCGCAACAACCGCAAAC
This sequence comes from Cladocopium goreaui, assembly GCA_947184155.2. Lineage (NCBI taxonomy): Eukaryota > Dinophyceae > Suessiales > Symbiodiniaceae > Cladocopium > Cladocopium goreaui. The sequence continues at coordinate 479 of CAMXCT020003683.1, read as the reverse complement.
AAAACGCAACAACCAGCAGAATTATGATGATGAGAAGCACTTTTTGTGGGACCATTCCCTAGTTTGACTCATACAATTGGTTTTCCAATTTCTTCCCATGAGTGTTCATTAAAATCGCTAAAACGTGCAGGAAACCCTCCGTATTGCAAAAACATATAGGGCAAAGACAGAGTCAGTCACCCGAGTCAGTGGCCCCAAACGTCCGAGTCAGGAACCCCATAGGACAAAGTCAGTCACCGGTGAACACTAGCACAGGATGCAGGGAAACCAGGAAGAGGAGACAGAGAGTCAGCAACCGAGAGTCAGTCACCCCTCGGAAGCCGCGAGGAGGATCAAGGAACCCGGAGGAAAACAGAAAGTCAACAACAAAGAGTCGGTCACCCCTGAAAGCTATCTATTTATCTATCTATCTAAATCAATCAATCTATCTATCTATCTATCTATCGATCTATCGATCTTTCGATCTATCGATCTATCCA
>CAMXCT020003682.1:0-57195 GCA_947184155.2 Cladocopium goreaui | reverse complement strand
GTCTCTGGTTTTCCTGTGGCCTCGCCGTGTCAATGGGGGAAGCTGCAAAACTTGTCCTTTTGTCATGTTGCCAACTGTGAAAATTGGAGGAAGTCTCGTACGAAATGCTGGTTTTTCTGCATCCACGTGTCTTGTCTCGAGTCGCTGGTTTTCCTGTGGCATCGCCGTGTCTATGGGGGAAGCTGGAAAACCTCTCCTATTCGAATGTGTCCAAGCAGGTTGTCATGTCGTTTTGCGTGGCAGGCGCGGCACTTTGTGACATTCCAACCTGTTTGATAACGTGTTGAAAATGTCAAAATTGGAGGAAGTCTCGCACGAAATGCTGGTTTTTCTGCATCCACGTGTCTTGTCTCGAGTCGCTGGTTTTCCTGTGGCGTCGCCGTGTCTTTGGGGGAAGCTGGAAAACCTCTCCTATTCAAATGTGTCCAAGCAGGTTGTCATGTCGTTTTGCGTGGCAGGCGTGGCACTTTGTGACATTCCAACCTGTTTGATAACGTGTCGAAAATATCAAGCTTGGAGGAAGTCTCGAACGAAATGCTCGTTTTTTTTGCACCCACGTGTCTCGTCTCGAGTCTCTGGTTTTCCTGTGGCGTCGCCGTGTCTATGGGGGAAGCTCCGCACTCCACAATTTACACTTTAGACTCCACACTCTACACTTTACACTCCACACTTTGCACTTTACATTCCTCACTCCTCACCTGAGACTTTCCACTCCACACTCCACACTTTACACTACACTCTACACTTTCCACTCCTCACTCCTCACTCTACACTTTACACCCCGCACTCTACACTTTACACTCCACACTCCACACTTTACACTACACACTCCTTACTCTACACTCCACACTTTACATTTTACACTCCACACTCCACACTCTACACACCACACTCTACGCTTTCCACTCCACACTCCACACTCCACACTCTACACTTTACACTCCACACTTTACACTTTACACTCCGCACTCCACACCCCACACTCTACACTCCACGCTTTCCACTTTACACTCCTCACTCCACACTCTACACTTTCCACTCCACACTCCGCACTCCACACTCCACACTTTACTGTACACTGCACACTCCACACTTTATGCTTTACACTCCTCACTCCACACTCCACACTTTACACTCCTCACTTTACACTCCACACTCCACACTCTACACACCACACTCTACACTTTCCACTCCAGACTCCACACTCTACACTTTACGCTCCACACTCCACATTTCACACTCCACACTCCACACTTTACACTCCACACTCCACACTTTACACTCCTCACTCCACACTTTACACTCCACACTTTACACTCCACACTCTACACTTTACACTCTACACTATACACTCTACACTCCACACTTTACACTTTACACTCCACGCTTTCCACTTTACACTCCACGCTTTCCACTTTACACTCCTCACTCCACACTTTACACTCCTCACTTTACACTCCACACTCCACTCCACACTTTGCACTTTACACTCCTCACTCCACACTCTACACACAACACTCCACACTCCACACTCTACACTTTGCACTCCATACTCCACACTCTACACATTACACTCCGCATTCTACACTTTGCACACTCTACACTCCCCACTGCACACTTTACACTCCACACTCCTTACTTCACACTCCACACTCCACACTCCACACTCTACACTTTCCACTCCACACTGCAGACTGGTAACAAGGGAAACATGCACAAGACTGTTCAAAATAAACTATTGCAGAAAGGTATTGTGCGTGACTGCATATCCATGTGTTTTGACATCTGTACCATTAACATATGTGTGAGCATTCGGGTTCGTGGGCTTCATCTTGTTTTGTATAACATAGCCTAGTACTTCAGTGTATTCTACTTTCATCGTGGACCCTCACTGTAGGTGGATAGACCCCTTCATAGCCGTAGCTCATCTTTTAACAGCATTCAATGGCCAATCTTGGATCCCATGCATCGCAACGTCGACACTGTCGACACTGGCTAGTTGATTGAATGTTCCCATCCAACAACAGCATATCTAATAACCTACCAGCCAGTTCATTGATTCATATACACACCTTCCCCCTTTGTTGGTGCTTAGAATCCTCAGTTATTGCTACGAAAAAATCCCCGTACTTGATCGTTTGCCGTTACCATTTCTCAAGCTAAGTCATCATCCTGGTTGAATTCCCATGATGGTAGGTGCCCCTACGAGCAGTCGATCCAACGTTCGTAAAGACGGCTCAGTAAGCAGAGGCGATCCTGGCCCGGACGCAATTGCGATTTGTCATTTAGGTGTCTCTGCTTTATTAGAATGGTTTGATGGGTTTTCGAGGTACAAGGGTTGAGGGATTTCAATTCAAAAAAGCGACTGTCTTGGCTCATTGAGGATCTAGCTTGATCTACGCATTTAGGGTGAACGAATAACTGCAGCTGTAGAGGTATAAGATATTACTCATTACTCATCGGTCTATCACGCCAGGTTTAACAGTAATTGTAGATGCAGTATACCAGAAACTGGTGAGGTGGAGGTCCAGAACTGTGGGCCCCTTAGCACAAAATGGACGCTTGGTAGGCCAAAAAAATAGTGGCCCAAACTCTTGTGACATCTTACTTTCAGGATAGCATCATGATAGATGAGATGGCGTATCCCAGGGCGTTTTTTCGCGTCCGTCACTCTGACATCTCCCAAAAATGAATCTTCTCTCGACGATATCGTGCCTTTTCTGAGGCCTGTACTCCGGAATCCCGTCCCGGAAAGAATATGGGTTTGGATCAGAACCTAATACACATCCATAAATCCATTTAAAAAAAATCGTGCGAAAACCCTAGGGTTTTTTCAACCAGGGTGAGTTCTACTTCCTGCTCCAGTCGAGGCAAGGCCCGAAGAATCATGGCAGCCTTGGCTGGTGACGCAACTGAAGCATGACAATCTTGGGGTAGAATGATGTAGAACGGTTAAATAACATTGCCATGAGAATAAACAACTTATGTTGGGGCAATATCACTGGTAAAAACTAAGGATCCTGCAGTACCTAAAGCTGGCAAAGGAAATCACCATGTTCAATGAGTAAATCATCTACACAACGACAGATTTTCCATGAAGATATGACATTACCGGAGGGCATTTAGTGACAATCACCATCAACTGGGGAATCAACCAGGGGTCAATCCATAAAACTATGGCTGTATCGGCTGGCTGTATCCCACATCTAGAATATTAATTATTGTGTATATATGGATTATGTATACCCTCTGGAAATTTAAGATAGCTACAAAAAAATGGCCCTTTATAGCAGATGTACCTATTAAACATGATGATTTTCCATAGCGAACGGTTGAAGTACCAGAGGGTATCCCACCGTCCAGGCCCAGAGTTGCTCTTTGGAGGAACCACTTGACAGAGGAACCACTTGACAGACTCCGTCAAACTTGAATATTCACACTGGGATGATGCATGGCAAAAAAATGTGCTGTTTGTTTGTTTGTTTGCTTGCTTGCTTGGTTGTTTGTTTGCTTGCTTGCTTGGTTGTTTGTTTGCCTGCTTGCTTGGTTGGTTGTTTGCTTGCTTGCTTGGTTGGTTGTTTGCTTGCTTGCTTGGTTGTTTATTTGCCTGCTTGCTTGGTTGTTTGTTTGCCTGCTTGCTTGGTTGGTTGTTTGCTTGCTTGCTTGCTTGGTTGTTTGCTTGCTTGCTTGGTTGTTTGTTTGCCTGCTTGCTTGGTTGGTTGTTTGCTTGCTTGCTTGGTTGGTTGTTTGCTTGCTTGCTTGGTTGTTTGTTTGCCTGCTTGCTTGGTTGGTTGTTTGCTTGCTTGCTTGGTTGTTTGCTTGCTTGCTTGGTTGGTTGTTTGCTTGCTTTCTTGGTTGTTTGTTTGCCTGCTTGCTTGGTTGTTTGTTTGCCTGCTTGCTTGGTTGGTTGTTTGCTTGCTTGCTTGGTTGTTTGTTTGCCTGCTTGCTTGGTTGGTTGTTTGCTTGCTTGCTTGGTTGTTTGTTTGCCTGCTTGCTTGGTTGTTTGTTTGCCTGCTTGCTTGGTTGGTTGTTTGCTTGCTTGCTTGGTTGTTTGTTTGCCTGCTTGCTTGGTTGCTTGCTTGTTTGGTTGTTTGCTTGTTTGGTTGTTTGTTTGCCTGCTTGCTTGCTTGTTGGTTTTGTTTGCTTGCTTTGCTTGGTTGTTTGCTTTGCTTGCTTGGTTGTTTGCTTGCTTGCTTGGTTGGTTGTTTGCTTGCTTGCTTGGTTGTTTGCTTGCTTGCTTGGTTGTTTGTTTGTTTGTTTGCTTGCTTGTTTGGTTGTTTGTTTGCCTGCTTGCTTGCTTGGTTGGTCGTTTGCTTGCTTGGTTGGTCGTTTGCTTGCTTGGTTGGTCGTTTGCCTGCTTGCTTGCTTGGTTGGTCGTTTGCTTGCTTGGTTGGTCGTTTGCTTGCTTGGTTGGTCGTTTGCTTGTTTGGTTGTTTGTTTGCCTCCTTGCTTGGTTGGTTGTTTGCTTGCTTGCTTGGTTGTTTGTTTGCTTGCTTGGTTGTTTGTTTGCTTGCTTGCTTGGTTGGTTGTTTGCTTGCTTGCTTGGTTGTTTGCTTGCTTGCTTGTTTGTTTGTTTGTTTGCTTGTTTGGTTGTTTGCTTGCTTGCTTGGTTGTTTGCTTGCTTGCTTGTTTGTTTGTTTGTTTGCTTGCTTGTTTGGTTGTTTGTTTGCCTGCTTGCTTGCTTGGTTGGTCGTTTGCTTGCTTGGTTGCTTGTTTGCTTCCTTGGTTGTTTGTTTGCTTGCTTGGTTGGTTGGTTGGTTGATTGTTTTTTTTGCTTGCTTGCTTGCTTGCTTGCTTGCTTGCTTGGTTGTTTGTTTGCTTGCTTGCTTGCTTGCTTGGTTGGTTGTTTGCTTGCTTGCTTGGTTGTTTGCTTGCTTGCTTGTTTGTTTGTTTGTTTGCTTGCTTGTTTGGTTGTTTGTTTGCCTGCTTGCTTACTTGGTTGGTCGTTTGCTTGCTTGGTTGGTCGTTTGCTTGTTTGGTTGTTTGTTTGCCTGCTTGCTTGCTTGGTTGGTCGTTTGCTTGCTTGTTTGGTTGTTTGTTTGCCTGCTTGCTTGGTTGGTTGTTTGCTTGCTTGCTTGGTTGGTTGTTTGCTTGTTTGGTTGTTTGTTTGCCTGCTTGCTTGCTTGGTTGGTCGTTTGCTTGCTTGGTTGGTCGTTTGCTTGTTTGGTTGTTTGTTTGCCTGCTTGCTTGCTTGGTTGGTTGTTTGCTTGCTTGCTTGGTTGGTTGTTTGCTTGCTTGGTTGTTTGTTTGCTTGCTTGGTTGGTTGTTTGCTTGTTTGCTTGGTTGTTTGCTTGCTTGCTTGTTTGTTTGTTTGTTTGCTTGCTTGTTTGTTTGCTTGCTTGCTTGGTTGGTTTTTTGCTTGCTTGCTTGGTTGTTTGTTTGCTTGCTTGCTTGGTTGGTTGTTTGCTTGCTTGCTTGGTTGTTTGTTTGCTTGCTTGGTTGGTTGTTTGTTTTCTTGCTTGCTTGCTTGTTTGCTTCCTTGGTTGTTTGTTTGCTTTCTTGGTTGGTTGGTTGGTTGATTGTTTTTTTTGCTTGCTTGCTTGCTTGCTTGGTTGTTTGTTTGCTTGCTTGCTTGCTTGGTCGCTTGTTTGTTTGTTTGCTTGCTTGGTAGTTTGTTTGCTTGCTTGCTTGGTTGTTTGTTTGCCTGCTTGCTTGGTTGGTTGTTTGCTTGCTTGCTTGGTTGTTTGTTTGCCTGCTTGCTTGCTTGGTTGGTCGTTTGCTTGCTTGGTTGGTCGTTTGCTTGTTTGGTTGTTTGTTTGCCTGCTTGCTTGGTTGGTTGTTTGCTTGCTTGCTTGGTTGTTTGTTTGCTTGCTTGGTTGTTTGTTTGCTTGCTTGCTTGGTTGTTTGTTTGCTTGCTTGCTTGTTTGTTTGTTTGCTTGCTTGGTTGATTGATTGTTTGCGTGCTTGCTTGCTTGTTTGCTTGCTTGATTGCTTGCTTGATTGCTTGCTTGATTGTTTGTTTGCTTTCGAGCTTGCTTGGTTGTTTGTTTGTTTGCTTGGTTGTTTGTTTGCTTGCTTGCTTGGTTGTTTGTTTGTTTGCTTGCTTGGTTATTTGCTTGCTTGCTTGTTTGTTTGTTTGCTTGCTTGCTTGGTTGTTTGTTTGCGTGCTTTGTTGTTTGTTTGTTTGCTTGCTTGCTTGGTTGTTTGTTTGTTTGCTTGCTTGGTTGTTTGTTCGTTTGCTTGCTTGGTTGTTTGTTTGCTTGCTTGGTTGATTGTTTTTTTTGCTTGCTTGGTTGGTTGTTTGTTTTCTTGCTTGCTTGCTTGTTTGCTTCCTTGGTTGTTTGTTTGGTTGCTTGGTTGGTTGGTTGGTTGATTGTTTGTTTGCTTGCTTGGTTGCTTGCTTGCTTGCTTGCTTGGTTGTTTGTTTGCTTGCTTGCTTGGTTGTGTGTTTGCTTGCTGGCTTGCTTGGTTGTTAGTTTGCTTGCTTGCTTGGTTGTTTGTTTCTTGCTTGCTTGCTTGGTTGTTTGTTTGCTTGCTTGCTTGGTTGTTTGTTTGCTTGCTTGCATGGTTGTTTGTTTGCTTGCTTGCTTGCTTGGTTGTTTGTTTGTCTGCTTGCTTGGTTGTTTGCTTGCTTGGTTGTTTGGTTGTTTGTTTGCTTGCTTGCTTGGTTGGTTGTTTGTTTGCTCGCTTGCTTGTTTGTTTGCTTGTTTGGTTGTTTGTTTGTTTGCTTGCTTGGTTGTTTATTTGTTTGCTTGCTTGCTTGGTTGTTTTTTGTTTCCTTGATTGCTTGCTTGCTTGGTTGGTTGCTTGGTTGTTTGTTTGTTTGCTTGCTTGGTTGCTTGTTTGCTTGGTTGTTTACTTGCTTACTTGGTTGTTTGTTTGCTGGCGTGCTTGGTTGTTTGTTTGGTTGCTTGCTTGCTTGTTTGTTTCTTGCTTGTTTGGTAGTTTGTTTGCCTGGTTGCTTGGTTGTTAGTTTGTTTGTTTGCTTGCTTGCTTGGTTTTTTAGTCGTTTGTTTGCTTGCTTGCTTGCTTGGTTGTTTGTTTGTTTGCTTGCTTGCTTGGTTGTTTGTTTGTTTGCTTGCTTGCTTGGTTGGTTGGTTGCTTTTTTTCTTGCTTGCTTCCTCGCTTGCTTGGTTGGTTGTTTGCTTGCTTGCTTGGTTTGTCGTTTGTTTGTTTGTTTGCTTGCTTGCTTGCTTGCTTAGTTGGTTGTTTGTTTGCTTGCTTGGTTGGTTGTTTGTTTGCTTGCTTGCTTGGTTGTTTGTTTGCTTGCTTGTTTGTTTGTTCATTTGCTTGCTTGGTTGTTTGTTTGCTTGCTTGGTTGATTGTTTTTTTTGCTTGCTTGGTTGGTTGTTTGTTTTCTTGCTTGCTTGCTTGTTTGCTTCCTTGGTTGTTTGTTTGCTTGCTTGGTTGGTTGGTTGATTGTTTTTTTTTGCTTGCTTGCTTGCTTGCTTGCTTGCTTGGTCGTTTGTTTGTTTGCTTGCTTGGTTGGTTGTGTGTTTGCTTGCTGGCTTGCTTGGTTGTTTGTTTGTTTGCTCACTTGGTTGTTTGTTTGCTTGCTTGCTTGGTTGTTTGTTTGCTTGCTTGCTTGGTTGGTTGTTTGCTTGCTTGCTTGGTTGTTTGTTTGCTTGCTTGCTTGGTTGGTTGTTTGCTTGCTTGCTGAGTTGTTTGCTTGCTTGCTTGCTTGCTTGGTTGGTTGTTTACGTGCTTGCTTGTTTGTTTGTTTGTTTGCTTGCTTGCTTGTTTGTTTGCTTGCTTGGTTGGTTGTTTGCTTGATTGCTTGGTTGTTTGCTTGCTTGCTTGGTTGGTTGTTTGCTTGCTTGCTTGGTTGGATGTTTGTTTGCTTGGTTGTTTGTTTGCTTGCTTGGTTGTTTGTTTGCTTACTTGCTTGGTTTTTTGTTTGTTTGCTCACTTGGTTGTTTGTTTGCTTGCTTGGTTGGTTGTTTGTTTGCTTGCTTGGTTGTTTGCTTGCTTGCTTGGTTGTTTGCTTGCTTGCTTGCTTGGTTGTTTGTTTGCTTGCTTGCTTGATTGTTTGTTTGCTTGCTTGCTTGCTTGGTTGTTTTTTGTTTCCTTGATTGCTTGCTTGCTTGGTTGGTTGCTTGGTTGTTTGTTTGTTTGCTTGCTTGCTTGCTTGTTTGTTTGTTTGTTTGTGTGTTTGTTTTTTCATTCTTTCGTTCGTTCGTTCGATTGTTTGTTTGTGTGTGTGTTTTTTTTGTTTGGTTGTTTGTTTGGTTGGTTGGTATTTTGCTTGTTTGTTTGTTGCCTAGTTGATAAATTTTGACACTTCAAACCACCCATGAAAGAAACCATCACTGGGTCTACAACGGAATATCACTGATATAGCCAAAGAAACAAGCACCGAAGTTGGGACTCAACCATGGTGTATCTTAGATTAGGACATAAAAACTGTTCCCATGTCATTCATCGAACGTATATATGATGTTACGTATATATATATACAAATATATATATATATCATATACATATATATATATATCATATACATATATCTTTTTTATATATATATATTTCTTTACGTCCAAGTACAAATCAAAATCATCCACCGATATGGACCGATATGTAACTATATGCAAGTAATTGCAAGTGTATGTAAGTGTGTCTGATGATGTGCACCTAAAATTACGCATTCAACAACCCTTTAGTCGAGACAACCCCAGGTTTTACAAAAATCACAACCACCCAAGTCCATCAGCGCTGACATCAAAGTTGCATCTGGATCTTCTGCTGGTGGTTTCTCACTTTCCGCCTGTACGACAACGGTTTGCTGATATTTTTTTAGAAAGCCCTCTGGACGCGAAGCATACTGGGAAGATAATCATTAAAAGTTTAAGGTTTCGAAATCAAGTCATTGCGTAACGTCTATTCAATATCAATGGATTGCTTTAAGAGAAAACTGGAACCGGAAACCCATAATATGCACATGCCACTTGAAAAGCACAGCACTTTTTGACCCAATTCTATGCGTATATTATACGCCATGTATGTATGTGTATATATATATATATTAAATGTATATGAATATAAACATAGATATATACATGTACACATATCAAATGGTGTTTGACCTGCTCAATCAACCCCACGAGATGTCGTGACGTACAGGTATGTCGTATATATATATATTATCATATATATATATATTACATATACCTAACGTATATATATATATATATGGATAAATGCAGTATGTGAATGTGCACCTACATGTGTATATGTGTGAATGTGTGTGTGTGTGCGTGCGTCAGTATGTGAGTGTATGTGCGTGAATGTGTGTATGTGCATGTGTATCTGTATCTGTAGACGTACATGTTTATATGAAGATGGTACCAGTATACACCTTTACTATATACAATATTCATGTATGCATTCGCAAACAAGGATTCCTACTGGAAGCATACACGGTTTTTGGAGGATCCCCATATATACATATATATATATACAATGTATGGTCATCCTAAAAGTGCCTAGAATATGGACATTCCAAACAACACAAGTTCTCACAAGTTTAGTGAGGAGTGTTTGAAATGTCCAGGTGGGCCAGTCAGGTCGATGTCTGTGGCAATGTCTCACGGGATGAGAGATGCACAAAGATTTGAAACAATCAGTGAGCAATGTCTGTGGCAATGGCTAACTGAATATTTAACATGCATGTACAAATATGTATATATGATCAATCATCATTCATAATGTACATATATATATAATATGTTATATATATATATGTATAAATATATTGCATATATATATATATATTGCATATATATATATGTATCATGAAGATGGCTCGGATTACCAATGGACCCCACTTAACCGGGTTGCACCCCGGATAAACATTGGGGAACTGAGCAAGAGGCAAAATTACACATGTTCCCTCCCTCGCCTTGGATGCCCTCGAGTTGGGCGAGCCGGGAGGCGAGGCCACCGGTGAGGCCGGGGGGGAGCCGGGCCTTAAAAAATCAGCCCCGGAAGTGTCGGTGGAGAGAGGGATTCCACCCAAAAATATGGGAATTTCAATGATTTTCATGGCATTTTATGGGACTTTCAAGAAATTGACTGCCGAATTTCCTGCCTAAAAGATCCCCAAAGTATCGAAAAGTGAGGAGTTGATGACTTTCAAGAAATTTTGTTCGTCGATGAGCGATTGGGATCTAGATGGAGCCATAACAATTGGTCCAATGACCAACGGCAGCACTATGAGGATTTGACCAACATGAGGGACTAAACTGTGACTAACCACAGTTTAATCATGTGCAGAACAAAATGCCAACCAAACATCGTAGATGGTGAAATTTAAGGTCACGTAACACGACGTTTTTTTGAGCCCCTGGAAGGTTTAATTCTTGATATTGTTTCAAACATGGTCACTTCAGAACCCGAATTTTGGAGGGCTATCCAGCTGATGACACCGGCGCAAAATGTAAAGACAAAGAGCAGAAACAGTTGTCGCTACTGCCAACAATTTGAAACAGCAAAACTAAGCAAGAAACAGCCGAATTAGCTATTATCATTGTTCTTTGGATGTAGACCCCAGTAAGTAATTGAGTAATAATTTAGTAGTTTCAATTTATATCTGTGATAACTGCCAGTTATATACAGCTTATTGTCCAATCACTGCCCGGGCCGTCAACCAATTGTGAGTTCTGGACATGGACCGCGAATGACCCACTTGTGTATGATCTTTACCATTCTTTACCATGTAGAGCCACACAGGCCATGAATTGTTGCTCAAGTTCCATATGGCTATGGATTACCCAAAACCATGGGAAAACACAAATCCACATCGGGGGATGAACATGATAAAACATCCACGGATCCCCACGGACGGTTCAGACTCAATGGATTCCTATGGGTGAACCATCCCCATACCAGGGCCATGATCCAACTACTAAGAAGCCGGCTCATCCTCAACCTGCACGCCTGACGAAAGGACGACAAAACATGACAGAAATTGAACAAAAATGTCTATAGTGGACATGTTGTATTTCTATAATTAACATATATATCTGTTCATGAATGTTTATGTTCGCTCAGATTTTTCTAGTTATATAGCTGGATATGATATGACATAGTGATTGATATGTCTTCATTTACGCCAGACAAGTGCCTCAATGCTGCAGGGTTTTCCCAGACCATACGCTGGTTAATTGGGACCAACATCCAGTTTTGACACGCAAAGTCATCTTATCTCTACAAATCTTTCCTTGGCATATATACAGTACACATAAATACAAACATATATGTAATAAATATACATACGTAATACAGTATATCCCATGTATACAGCTATGTATTTATACAGTGATATATATATATACATATAATATACGACGTATATATATATATAATTATATATAATACCATTTTAAATACCATGGCATTCCATATGTTTTAGTATGGTATTTCCCTAGCCGCATCCAAGCGAAAAAAAAAACGCCTTCGGCGGCAAAGAGAGCGAAGCCGGGAGGCCGCAGGGACGGCGGATCGAAGGACCTGGGCCGTTGGTTCGGCGCCGTAGTACCGTTGGTTCTTTAGCACCAAAAAGATCCAAAAAAGGTGAGACACCTGGAACTATGAAGTTATGAAGATTTATGAAGTACATCTATGTACAATGAAGTACATCTATGTACATCTCATCATTTCATCATTGAATATCATGTCCATGAAAAAATCCGCGTGGTTTTTTGTTTGAGGGAAAAGGGGAAAATATACAGGAAGATCCATAATTTCCATGTGATATGGGAACAACACATAAAAAGAACTGGTTTTCCGGTTCCGGTTTTCCAACATCCTGAAACAAACAAATTGATAATGTGAACGTCAACTTTAATAACAACTTATACATTGGGACTCAGGATTTGCTGGATTGGCGCAGGATTTCAAACCCCAACCGACGATGAAACCACGACCAGGTTGATGCCGACTTTTTCGACACAAAAAAAACAGAGCAGGAGGCGTGTAGGGTATCCAAACAACCTGAGGTAGTCGATGGAACTAATATGAACACATGATAACAAATGGTGTTTTTTTCTTGCCGCGACAACACTCCAAAACTAAACACTTTGCCAACCTCAGGATTTCTGACATTGATGAGTAATGAGTACTCCATCAACAAAGTTTGGGAATCAACATCAGTAATAACAACATGTTTTTTTCTCGGAAAACTTGGAGACCTAATTGCTGGTGAAGAGCCAACTGTTGGGAGTTCATTGCTGGAACTGGAATATCTTTTGTGTACATCCCAGAAGCTGTGTGCAATGAGGAAGGTTCAACATACTTGGACCCGAAAACAGCCGCGACAAATTACCAGCAATCAAAAAAAAGAACATATATATATACAAATATGTATAACTATATATAAACATATATATATATATACATATGTATAACTATATATATAACTATATATAATGGACCAAGAAAGTTCTCGGATAACTTTCATTGGTGCCTTCTTCTTGTTGGATCCATAAAATACTGATCAACATCTCGCCAGAAAAACGAGACGCGTCATGACCAACCGTAGACACCATGCACCAAGGTTTACGTACACACACCCTATTGCTTTATCGAATTACTGTAGACATATACTGCAACAATTCATGCAGAAACCAAGTAGCATCATCAATACATGCATGTCAGTCTATTAAAATCAAAATTATGTATGCAACCATGTCACATGTATCAATCTGAACATACTGAGTAGATAATCTGGTTGGTGGTTTCAACCCCTCTGAAAAATATTTGTAAATGGCCATATATTATGGACAAAAAAAAAGGTTTGAAACCACCAATCAGATATATATATATATATGGCATTAATATACATCTATCATCATCTATCATCATTTATCCAAGTATAAAACCTCCATTTATACATATAATCGTCAGTTTGGTCATTTTGGGATGGCTGGGACCCCTAATCCCAGCTGGGACCCCCAGCAAGGCACCGGCGATTTGCGGGTCCAGCCTCACGCCGCAGGAACAGGCCATCTCAAGCACAATGTACGATATATATATATATATACATATAGTAATGTGTATATATGTATGTATATATATAATATAATAATGTATATATATATAAATTATAACTATATTTATATATTAATATTATACATATATATATACATACATGAATAGCGGACAAAATTATATGTCAAATTTAATGCCATGCACAAATTAGGGTCGTCCCCTATCGGTTGTGAAGATTTGAGTATTCCTGGAGGTATCACAAATGGGATATCGGTATAGGGCCGTCCCCTATCGCTTATGAAGGGTTTGTGCAACCTCGGAAAGGCAATGGCGAAGCAAGATTAAATTAGTATTACATTAAATTTGTCGGTTACTCATGTATGTATATATATATATGTATGTGGAATATTATGGATTATACACGGCATTCTATGTGTGGAATTGTGTATCTGCATTTATATTTTTACGAATCGTTGTTCTCTCATGTCAGGCCTATACGTTGGGTCTCCAACCGTTCTCCCTGTGCCACTGATAGCTCCAAGGAGCAACAAACACTCCACGACTCCACTATCTTTCAAGCTTATATAATCTTATATGATCTTATATCTTATAATATATATATATACAGTATATATAGAGCCCCTTCAAAACTGGAAAGTGTTCGTAAAATACAAAGCACATTCCTCTATCGCTACGCCTTTAGGCCTTTAGCCATGAAAAGCAAGCATGCATCAAGTGGTTTACCTAGAATCTGCGTTCAAGGCATGAAACTCCTGTTGATGTTTTTCTGCTACCGAGGCATGCATCGCCAGAATGCTCTGCTGGAAGAAATTCCACCACTTTTGAAGGGTTATCTCTAAATATCTAGCGTGTGATTTGCTATTCAACTAGTTGCATAATGTCAATTACGACAAATCATGACAAAGTCTGTTGTATAAATGGATACAAATGGAAAGAACCATATATTTGCAATTCGTGCAATGGACCAATCCACATCCTTGGGGTACGGAACGCAGCGTAATGCCCAATGCCACATATACCGAATGCTAAATGTAAATGTAGACATTGCTCAAAGAATCTCAAACATTGGGTTCCCTCTTGGAACCACAGGGTTTTTCGCTTGAGCACCCCTTGAGTGGGGTATCAGTTGGAAGCCTTCAGGCCTGATCCAAGCCATGTTCCGATCAAACCAATGGGTTTTCCGTTGCCATTGCCATGATATACAGATTCTCCAGGTGGATCTCCCATTGGAAAAATCAGCCAATTTTCATTAGCAAATCCAATTTTCAATAGGATTATCATAACACCTGCTATTATATCTATTGTTGCTAATAACACTAGCTTTTACCCTGCAGTAAACTAACATAGACTCCAACATAGACCCTGTCAAATAGGGGGTTGGAAGAATAGTTTCCACTAAAATTGTCTATTTTCACTTTCCAACTGTTAATTTACTGGAGGGTAATGTCTATTAATAACAATAATTGTTCCATAAAACAATAACTACGATATATATATTATTGTTTAAAATCTATGAAATAAAAACAACATTTAATAGTCTATAGTAACTTAATATAATCATCATGATAATAGTTCCATATGCTTCCATAGACCGTAGCAACGGTCCTTTTCCAAGGCCGGCACCTTGCTTGGGGTCCAGAGGAGCTCTGCAACTCACGTTCCAGGCGCTGAATGGCATGGCCTGATGGGTCAGTTCCATCAAATTGGCGGATCTGTGGATGACAGTGACATATAGTGACTATAGTGGTTTCAGTCTGGTGAATAAAGACTGTTATACTTGTGAAACAACTGTTTATATGGAAGATTACAGTTGAAAGACTTGGAGTAATTGCTAACCATCTATTTAGGGTGATCATTTCAAGGCAGACACTTGCAAGACCCGGTTGGATAAAGCTTGTGTACCTTCTGGTAAACTAACATACCCTTGTAACACAGCTACGGGAAATCACCATGTTCAATTGGGATCAACTAGGTAGAGATTGACGGGAACATCTGAGTGTAGACATGTTAACCCTGAGATTTACCAGTGCTATCATTTACTATCATTTACTAGCATTTATTATCATTTACTATCGTTTATATACTATCGTTTACTATAATTTACTCTCATTTACTCTCATTTACTATCATTTACTATCATTTACTATAATTTACTATCATTAAATTTACTATCTATTATAGTTGTTTGAAGTTTTTTGTTTAATATTGAACCAAAGTACAAAACGACATGGGCGTTCAACAAATGTCAAACAAGTATTCGACTTTCTCCCAGTTCCAAGATGTTCCAAGTTCCAAATGCATTTTGATGGAATATGATGGGAAATATGATGGAATCCAGATTCAACTACTGTTCATATTCCATCATATTCCATCCTTTAATATGGTTTATTCAACAATATGATGGAAATAAACCATCCTTTAATATGGTTTATTCAACAATATGATGGAAATAAACAGTTGTTCTGTTGAATGGGAAAGGGGTGTCGACAGAAATGTCCCTGAAAAACTTTTCAGCAGTCCCACATCTGTTTTTAATGAAGCTTGACCAAACACATCTGGTTTTAATCGATCAACGTTGATCATCTGGGATCATCATCCGGTTGAAAAAATAGGAATGCATCATTACAGACATATTGTTATACTAAAGTTATATTGGTAAATTGCGATGATTATCCAAGAAACTGAAAATCAAAACAAGAATACACTACGTTGAACAATCAAGCGTTACCACAGCGATTGCGGCAATTTGCGCACTGTGAAACCGGGCCCAATTCGCTCTGCGCGCTCTTGCTGTCCTTCTCCTAAGGCAGGCTTCGCAGTGTAATTTTTCAGGCGGTTGAACAGCCCAACTCAAAACTCGATGTGCGAATCCAAACCGGAGCTTTCCGGATCCCCAAGTCACCATTGATTTTACGTAAATTGGTCTTGGAATATTTGGAGGTGCCCCCATAGGAAAGCTCCAAATTTCAGAATGGAAAGCCAGTGTTTCCAGATTTCAACCCAACCAGGCATGTTTGTTTAGCAAGTGCACACTTGGTGGAAGATTCACCATGTTTTCGACATGATACACCTGTTTTTCCACCCAGAAACATGGCGGACATAATTGATACCCAGCTCCAGACATAGCCGTCTTATGTGTGTTTGTTTAACAGCATATCAAATTTATCGAATATTCCCCCTCAAGACTCAAAATGGCCAACAAATAACGTTCACAATTATATCATATGCCAGTAAAAATTCTGGTTCCCCGCGAAAATCATTCTGGATCCAAATAATGGCTACTTTCCTGTAGAATTCCCTATATCATTCCCTATGGAAAATCCCATAATATAATTTCTCAATGGATCCAAATTCTCTAGCTTCCAAATATGGTCACTTCCCTATGGATTTCCGAAAAATCATTCCCTTTCGAAGCTGCTTGGCGGCATCGGGATACTTTCGAAGCGGCTCCTGCAGGAAGAGTTGCGCCAAGGCATCGCCTGCACTGCACAAGGTCAGAGCATCCACTGTGGCCACCTGGAGAACGGAGCAGGAAATTTGTTTTTTCCGGGAAAACATCTGTTTTTTTCATGGGAAATCCACAAACAATGGAGTTTTTTTTCACATGTTTCTTTCTCAAAAACGGGAATATCATGGGAATCGAATCATGATGAACTATGAATGGAATCTTCATGGGGATGTAATGAGGTGTAGCTGTCTGGGAAATCCCAGAACTGGATGGAGGTGTCAGGTGTCTCTCTAGATTTGGTGGATGTTGGGATTTTTAATGGGATTTTTCTTGGGATATATCCACATGAGAAGTGGATTTTTTTCAACAAGAATCCGGAACTAGGGTGGCAAATTGGCTAAAGAAAGTAGAGAAAGAAGAAAAATCACAAGTTGCCCCCTGGTTTTTCATCATTTACCTGTAGAAACAAGATGTTTGATCCCTGAACCTATGGACCAAATGGATTTAAAATATGTTTTCCACCAAACATGGGACCAAACAATCCAATGGTTCATCAAAACCCCGAGAAAAAAATCTCCAGGTTCAAGCCTTGTAGTGTATTTATTCCAAATTTCCATGCCAGATTTTCTTGGACTATGTTGAATTACATGATATTACATGTGAATATACATATATGGGTATATATATATATATATGTGTGTGTGTGCATGTATATCATGTATTCATCACAGATTGCAAGGGTGACAATGCCTATTCACCAAGCCATTACAAGTCTATGAGTCTGCCACAGATGACCCCTTTGGGGCTTTGACATCTTTGACCGCAGCTCACGTGGGCAATATCTGGTGAAATGAACGTCCATAACCCCCAGCTATTTTCGGGTAGTTCACTCCATGGACCGTTGTCTGACAGTAGCCATGGCCTGATGCTGAAAGGCAGCCCAGAAACTTGACTGAGAGCCCATACTATATTCCCAACTATATATATATATATGTATATACATGTATGTATGTATATAATATATATAATATATATACATATATATATATATATACATATATATATACACAGTCCATTGTGTATATATATATACATATGCCCAAGTTGTCTCAATTTTCCATCTTAAACTCCCGAGTGGCCAGCCGCCGCATCTCCCAAGTTGCCTTCTCCAAGGTTCGCAAAAGCATTGGCAGAATCCTGCGACGCCGAGTCCGCGGGGATCAGTCCACGGGATACCATGGGACAATGGGATTTTACCATGGGGATTTAAGCATACAGTATATTATATACTGTGGGTATAACATGTATCTATTCTATAATACATATATATATATATATATATGATGGTAGATTCTTAAAATTGGGGATCCCCAAGTCACCATGGGAGTCAATCTTAAAATGGTCATCCATGACTTGGATGATTTGAGGGACCCCCATGACTTAGGAAACCTCCATATGGGAATATAATGAAAATTGGAAAAACATGATGCACATATTATAAAACCATGATAAACTATGATAAACTATGATAAACTATGGTAAACTATGATAAACCATGATAAATTATGATAAACTATATAATATGATGGACATAGACATGAGTCTGCGGGAAAATAATTCTAGTGGATGGAAATAAGACTGTCCCTGAAACAACTGACCAGAAACTCATTGCCGGTTTAGGAGTCATGTGAACAGCAAAATGTCAATGTTGTTGTTTTGTTTTGTTGTCCGTCGCTTGTTGGTTGCTGCTTCTTTTTTCTCATGTTCATTCCGGTTGACGGTGACAGCCTGGTCCTTGTCATGACTTCTTGATTTTGCATAGGCTTTTTCAGTTGCAATCTGGACATGGTCACTTGAGGTAGCAACTGCTACAGTAATACTACAGTAACCGAAAGGTGGCATCCAATCGGCGAAATTCACGAATGATGGATGATGTTCCCAGCTGAAAACCTCCGTTTATAGGGGATTCCCAAAAACATATATATATATATATACATATACACGTGTATATATATATACACGTGTATTATACTTATATAATCTTATATAAATATATCTTATATCTCTAATCATCTCTATATATCATAGAGATAAATATTTATACATCTCACATGTGCTTTCCAATTCCAACACAACATGAAGCCTGCGGAGTTTTTCCATGGGTGATGCTCCTGAACCCAAGCCCTCGCCCATTAACACCGGATCCTTCGTAGAACATGGGACCATTCGGAAATGTCGTTCTTCTCCTTGTCTTTCAGTACCTGGCAATAAAAATCGGCCAAGTCATGATGCAACGATGGTGCGAGTCATGAATTCAAGTAGGGTCGAGCACCATCCTGCAAGCTGCTCGAACATATGGGTGTCTCGAAACGACATTGGATGCTTTTATGATTCTGAAACGACCAAGATGTAGGTCTATAAGTAAATTCCCAAAGTTGTGTATGGTTCCTTGATTGAATATTGGATAATATTAATATTGGGGTAGAACCAGCCAGCCATGATACACCCCAAAAATTCAGTCCCAAGAAAGTCACCAAGCAGGTTTACAAATATCTCAAGATGCAAAACGACAGGACTTTTAATCTCACCAAGCCAAAGACAAATGTGAAAGTACTGCTACTCGTTTAGCCATACCCAATTGTACCATTTGGGAGGTAAACAGAAAACTATATAATTCCATCCAAAAACCTGTTCTTTTTCTTGGAGGGGGACGAGGTTCCAGAAATTGTCGGTACATTCTCCAAATGGTGACTAAATCCATATGGAAATGAACATTCACCAAAAAGCATTCCCAGAATAACATGAACAGTCTTCGCAATTAAAACTCTTTACAAGGACCTTTAGATCGATTACCATATATAATATACACGTATATTCCTGAAGTAGATAGATTCTAGGGGTTTTCAAATCCCACTTTTTGCGATGTGTCCATCTGGTAATCAAACATGGCTGCGGAGATCCATTGGAGATTGGAGTCAACCATGGCTTCGGCAGGCTGTTCAAGGGCGGTTTATTGGGGGAAATCTGAAAGGATTTGCATCTTTTCATATATTGCTATAGTTTCAAAGTCATAAATAATCCGTGAGAGATATATATATATATACATTATACATTATACATTATACATTATACATTATACATTATACATTATACATTATACATTATACATATCATGTCCCCAATGTAGATTACTCCCTCCAAACTAACTAATCGGTTCCTCAGAATCCGTAGAATCCAAGGCATTTTTGGCGCACCCTTTCCTTCAACTCGTCCTGTTGCAGGATGTCCTCGCAAAAAAAATGAACCAATGGGGGATCCAAAAAAGTCTCTATTTTCTCTATCTCTGGTGGAAATATTGGTGGACATATTGTGAAAATGAGATGACGAAATTACCCAAATATCTGAAAAAATACATCATGGGTTTTCTCGATTTGGGATTCTTTGGGTGTGAAAAGCTCTAAATACCCCGCATTTTATGCCAAGAATGGTGATGACCGCATCATGTGATTGGGATACCCCAACAGGGCGATTCCGAATCGGGGCAATAAATATGTCTTAATTATAAATAAGTCTAAACTGGAAGGAATACGAAATGTGTCAGGCGAAGCCAAGTCATGAAGCTCCCACACAGCGCAAGTTTCGGTCTGGGATGGTCTGGGATTGTCTGGGATGGTCTGGGTGCAACAAAAATGAGAGATTCACAACCCAACCAGCCAAACCACCACCTATGTCGACCGTCGCCCTCCATAGTCTCCTGCATATAGCAGATCTTGGGCCAAGCGAAGGTCAGGAAGACGAAGCTACAAACGTCCTGGCTATGGATCAGTTGCAAGGCTTGGAACTCATCTTTCCAGGGACGAAGACATCAGACACAGGGAAGAGCCAATTTGATTGAAGCTCGTTTCCAGGATTGATTGACATTAATTGTCTTCTCAATTGAAGGATGTGTTTTTCGATCTCTGGTTTACCAAGGGATACCTCACCAATTGAACTATTTATTAGTTCGCTCCATGCAACCCGTGGATATAAACAGGCGTATAACGGATGACTTATGTCACCTAACCTGACAATTCCAGATCCCATTTATGTCATAGAAGATTTCCCATCACTTGTTTTTTTTCCCCCTTGCCATGTTTCCTTGCCGGCAGCAAACTGGCCTCCATGAGATCTGAAGCAGATAGTGTGAACCTCAGGCTGTTGACTAAGGGTGCAGGATCTTGATTTGTTTCTATGTAATATATATATATAGAGAGAGAGAGAGAAAGAGAAGGGAAACGAAAAAACATAACAAATGTTCCAAATAATTAAATCAATAAACACTAAACACGATAACCAACATACATATACAACGTATTTGCAAATACGGTCCATTTCCACCCGCCACAGCCAACGTCCAGCTGCGCCCAAGAAACAGGCGCCCGGTGGCGTCGCGCATGGTGCGATCCAGGCATTCGCCCATCTCCAGCAAGCGATCCATGATCTGGCACGAAATTGTCGCAATTGTCAACCTGTCAACCATATGATGACGGTTAATGATCGTTAACGGCGGTTCATCGAAAACAACTTGGAGAGTACCTCTATGCCTGTGCCAATGTTTCATCGTGTTTTTTGGATGTGTGTTGCTTGGTTGACTCCCAAATGTGTGTTGAATCTTTGGCCACATGCCAAAGTTGTTTTTCCGATTGGACTCCCATGTTTTTCTTGTCTATCTTTGGCTACATCAATGGCTACATCAATGGCCATGCCAAAAAACAAAATCATCCCCACAAGATTCTTCATCTATGGTTACATCATGTTACATCCATAAGTCCATAACTTAAAAATCATGGTGTTTTTCCCATGTTTTCCCCCACGGCCATGATGCTCAATAATGCTCCCACCTCTGGCCGTTTCCATCGGCCTGCAGGCTCTGCTTCCTGGCTCAATACATCTTCCCCCATGTTTCATACACATGATTGAAACAAAGCCATGTATAGAAACGTGTGAAGAACCGATGATCATAGCATTTTTTAGGGTAGAGCTATGGTAGAGCCCATGTCGGGACCAACCCATCAACGAGATCAACTGACACAAATAATGGGGCTTTCGCCAACAAACCTTCGGGGAAATGGGGATTCAACCATCTTCGATGTAAACAGATGGAAGTGGAAAAACCAGCATTTCCCAGGAGCATGGATCGTTTGGTAGTAAACATGACCGCATGGTTGCCAACGGCCATTCTAAAAAGCTGGGTCATCAAGAACCGGATGTTCATCAAAAACATGAACGCTTAATGATGCTTATCAAACCAATGTTGTTTCCTATCTTAACAGCCAAAAACTCGCTGGCGGTCAACCCCTGAAACCTAGTAGTTAAGTGCAATCGACAAACTAGTGAACCAGTCAATCACCGGTCAACATCATAGTTGCTGCCAAAGGGGAAGATGTGACCATTCCCGATGACTTAGTCGCTACAAAAATTGGAAGATATTGAAACATCGACCCATAGAAGCCGGACAACACCAGTGCTCAAACTTACTGTATTTGATTTGTAAGATACTGTAATAGATGGTAAGAATATTGTAGATTGAAAGAGATTCTACGCATCCCTTTGTTTTCGTCCATCAGGCATCATTTTCGGAAATTGGGAGCAACGTTGACAGATTCGAAACCGCGTTCACCAGAGATGTCTGTGTCTATTTAAGGGACTCGAGTCACTCGAGGTGTTTTATTCTGCTTAAAACATCCCTTGATTCCAGTCATTCACCCACTTTTCTCCGCGCATTCTCTGCTGCTCCAAGCAATGGCCAGCAGGTGGCATCAGCGTGACTGCAGGCTGTGCAAACTGCGCCATACTGCCCAGGTCAAAGATGAAAAGCTAAGAGCATGGTTAATTTTGGATACCATGCAAAAAAACAAGTCTTAGTCTATGCTGCAAAATTGAAAAGTATGTGTGTATATATATAATTATATATATATATATGAAAGTCAATGTAGAATTGTTTTTGAGTCCACTCTCCTCACTCCCACAAACAAGAGGCAAGAAAGCAAACTGTCCAAGAATCTGTTCATGGACACGGCCGCATTTTGCAGGTGGAATACCCATTATATATCCCGATCATTGTTCGTCTAAGTGGTTAGCTGATCCCCTGGTAAAACAAAAAACAATAGCAGTATTGTAACTAGTAACTTGGAGTGAAATTTACTGGAATTGATTCATTCATATAAGCCTTAACGGTTGAAATCATATATGTGTACTGTGAAGTTATCATCTACTCAATGTCCATCTCTTGGCAGTGGGAATCTCCCATGGACATAGGTCATCAATTTTCTGCTGCTTCAATCCGCATGTTTGTTGCCTGTGAAATTGTCCATTCTTACAGGTTCAATCCACTCATACTGCGACCTCCATTGTTCGCTTCTGAACCCCTAAATATCCTAAATCTTGAGTTTTTTTCCATGTTCGATGTATGTTTTCAAAGATTTCCGATTTTCCCAAGTATGGACCCAGCTGTTAAATAAGGTCTCCACCTTTTTCCCGGGCGGTATCTCATGAGTCCCAAGGCTGCTGTACAACTGTACAACCATCATCCGCCCTCAACTCATGGTGCATCCTGGGCCGAAAAAACTCCGGTAGCATGGTTGGGGCTGGATATGTCCCACTTTGTGAGGTTGAAATTCACACTCTTGGAGACTTTGGATGGGAACATGACTCCCAAAGCTAAGAATCCTTAAATGGCTATGGATTAAAGCCACATGGGATGTTGGTTTTCACATCAAAGTCGCTAGTTCATTCATCTCGCAGGAACAATGGTATAAATGCTAGTATCATAGGAAGTGAAGCATATCTTGTCATCCATGGATAACAAGTCTCCTGGACCTTTGTGGCTCAATTGTGGCAAAAAAAGTGGTGGATGCACCACAAACAAATGATATCTCTTCGAAGAAATATGACTGGGAAATCATGGCATGGATCCTGGCTACCACATAGCAACAGCAAAAACAGCAGAAACAGGAATACCAGCAAATTTAAATGACTTGGGGCCTGAGGTAGTACTAGCATGATACTGTGTATATACTAAGACATACACACAACACATATCAAAAATAATCAACATATAGCTTTCAAAAGGAGAGATCAATTCCCTTGGAGAGACCATGTTTCCCAAAGGGGTTCAGTAGCTCATGATCATCATCATCCCATGGGCAAAGAGTTGGTGGCGAAAAATGTCAGTGCTAAGTGGTTAAATTTAAAACCACCAATAAGGGATTCTTGAAAGTGTGAGTAATGATTACAATATATTAGTTGATTTGGGGAATGACACAATTTCTCAAAGTGGGCTGATCATCTTTTGGTGGTTCTCTTCTCATCATCACAAAAAACCTGATGTTATTGCTGTAATCATCTCGACTCAGAGTCACTCAGTAACGGATCATGCCTTTCGTTTCCCCCTAATGCATCATGAACCCGAAGATTGGTTTATTGGTTATTGACCCGGCACGGTGTTATATATCCCACTCTCCTCAAGTAATATTTTCATTGACTCAACCATGATTCAATAATAGTCAATATAATGTATTTGCCAAAAAATCGATACCCCAAAATCCCTTGGTTTTAGAATGTTTTAGAAGGCCCTGCCCCAATTTCGGACAAGCATCTGGCCCTCACGGATCTTTCAGAGCTCTCCGAAGAGAAGCGACCAAAGCTGGCTGGAGGATATTGTTCTGGCTCTGAAAGGCTCTGTCCAGAAGCCTGGCCGGGCCCGAGTTCAATCTTCCAACAATGGCAAGGTGAAGTGTTTCGTGGAGAAAATATGAGAAAAATATTTAAAAAAAATACGTTTTTCAAACCATGGTTGATGGCATGATGGCATGGGGTAACCTCATTTTGGTGCAACGATGTGCAACGCAACATTGGGAACGGTTCCAAATATGTCAAGATTTTAGCCGATGGAAAACATCATAAAACATCCAAATTGTGGTCATTTTTTTAAGTCATCCCCTGATCTGAAGGTAACAAGAGGAATCATCCTCCACCAGTTTCTTATGGAGATTGAAACCATTTTATCCCATGTTCAACTTCCCAATCAAGTTTGACTTACGACAATATATGATAATACAAAATAATGAAAGGAAGTTGGGAAGCAATACTTCCGGGTTACGGATGATTTTTACCTGATGAAGGGTGGTGTGCGCGTTTACACTAAATAACAATACATCACAAAAGAATAGACCTTGATGAAGGGTGGCGTGCGACTTTACACTACATAACAATACATCACAAAAGAATAGACCTTGATGAAGGGTGGTGTCCGACTCTACACTACATAACTACATAACAGTACATCACAAAAGAATAGACCTTGATGAAGGGTGGTGTGCGACTTTACACTACACATAACACTACATCACAAAAGAATAGACCTTGATGAAGGGTGGTGTGCGACTTTACACTACATAACAATACATCACAAAAGAATAGACCTTGATGAAGGGTGGTGTGCGACTGTACACTACATAACAATACATCACAAAAGAATAGACCTTGATGAAGGGTGGTGTCCGACTCTACACTACATAACTACATAACAGTACATCACAAAAGAATAGACCTTGATGAAGGGTGGTGTGCGACTTTACACTACATAACAATACATTACAAAAGAATAGACCTTGATGAAGGGTGGTGTGCGACTTTACACTACATAACAATACATCGAGCTGCAAAATGCATTGTAATGGCTGCATGAATATTGCATGGGCTTTGTTTTGGGAAGGAAGCCGGAGCACGAAACCTTGCATTTTTCCGTGTAAAGTGGTTGCAGCCGGCGATGAAAGGTACCTCGTGTGTGTGCGGCGGTTGCGGTTTGGATCGTTTCGAGGTCAATTGGTTCCTCCTCTGTGTTCTGCAAAGAATGGTTGTTCCTGTGTGCGTAGTTCTATGCGTAGTTCTATGCGTTTCTATGCGTTTCTATGCGTTTCTTGAATCTGTGGTTGCAGATCGCATTGGAATGGCTGCATGATTCTTGTCATCTGGTGTGGCCATGTGCGTAGATGCATGCGGGTTAGCGACGTAATGCTGCAAAACGCATTGTGATGGCTGCATCAAGGTTGCTTGGTGCCGCGGCTGCATGCGTAATACTATAGTTACTATTGCTTTTGCAGCTGGGCATTGTAAATCGTATTGGAATGGCGGCATCAAGGCTGCGACAGTGATTTGTCAGCAGATTTTTTCAATTTTGGCGCTAGTAATTTTCCTTTTACAATTCCTTTTAAAAAGTGTTTCAAAAACTTTTTTTTCGCTTCGGCGTCGAGATCCGGTTTTGGAGCTGCAATTCCTGTTGTGACTATGTACAAGAAAGCTTCTCTGTGTAAATTATTTTTCTGTAAAAGCTTGCTGTGTGTAAAAGATTTTGTGTAAAAGCTTGCTGTGTGTAAAAGCTTCTCTGTGTGTAGAAGCGTCTCCGTGTAAAAGTTTCTGTGTGTGTAAACGCTTGCCATGTGTAAAAGCACTGTGTATAAGTGTTCTGTGTGTGTAAACGCTTGCCATGTGTATGAAAGCTGGTTGTGTGTAAAAGATTTTGTGTGTAAAAGCTTGCTGTGTGTAAAAGCTTCTGTGTGTAAAAGCTTCTCTGTTTAAAAAGCTTGCTGTCTGTAAGTAAAAGCTTCTCTGCGAAAGAACTTGCTGTGTGTATCTGTGTGTAAAAGCTTTCTTGGTGCCAACTTTGTATCACAAAGTAGTACTGGAAAACGCTTTGTGCAAGCGTTGTAGTACAAAGTAGTACTGGGAAGTGCTTTGTGCAAGCTTTGTAGTACAAAGTAGTACTGGAACGTGCTTTGTGCAAGCTTTGCAGTACAAAGTAGTACTGGAACGTGCTTTGTGCAAGCGTTATAGTACAAAGTAGTACTGGGAAGTGCTTTGTGCAAGCTTTGCAGTACAAAGTAGTACTGGGAAGTGCTTTGTGCAAGCTTTGTAGTACAAAGTAGTACTGGGAAGTGCTTCGCGCAAGCTTCGTAGTACAAAGTAGTACTGAGAAGTACTTTTGGCAAGCTCTGTAGTACAAAGTAGTACTGGGAAGTGCTTTGTGCAAGCTTTGCAGTACAAAGTAGTACTGGAACGTGCTTTGTGCAAGCTTTGCAGTACAAAGTAGTACTGGAACGTGCTTTGTGCAAGCTGTGTAGTACAAAGTAGTACTGGGTGCAAGCTGTGTGTAGTACAAAGAATTGCTGGGAAGTGGTTTGGGCAAGCTTTGTAGTACAAAGTAGTACTGTGAAGTGCTTTGTGCAAGCTTTGCAGTACAAAGTAGTACTGGGAAGTGCTTTGTGCAAGCTTTGTAGTACAAAGTAGTACTGGAACGCGCTTTGTGCACGCTTTGTAGTACAAAGTAGTACTGGGAAGTGCTTTGTGCAAGCGTTGTAGCACAAAGTATTTCGGAAAGGCTTTTGTATGTAAATGCATCTTTGTCCCAAATGTCTGTGTGCAAAAACTTTCTGCGCCCAATTGTTTTTTGTGCAAGAGACTTCTCTCTGGCAGTAAGAGCTTTCTGGCGTGCAGAACAGCTAAGATGAGTTGAGACGAACTTCAAGGAGATGAGAAAGGTTGATCAGTGCTCGGATGAGATGAAAACAGTTGAGAAGAACTTACTTACTGTAGATTACATGTGAGAAGAGATGGGATGAGATGAGAAGAGCTGAGATGAGAAGAGCTCACATGATTTGAGATGAGATGAAGTGTCGAGTGCGAAGTGCAAGTGTGAAGTGCAAGTGTGAACTGTGAAGAGTGCAGTTTGAAGCGTGAGGTCATGTTCTTGGACAACATCTGCGCAACAGCTTCGCACAAAGCACGCACGCACGGGCCTGGCTGGCGCACGGCGCATGCAAGTTCTCGAAGTAGTACTGGGAAGTGATTCATGAAAGCTTAGATGACATATGAGAAGAGATGAGATTAGAAGAGATGAGCTGGGATAAGGTGAGAAGAGCTCAGATGAGATGAAGTGTGAAGTGTGGAGTGTGAAGAGTGCAGTGTGAAGTGTGGGGCATAAAGAGTGCAGTGTGAAGAGTGAAGTCTGAAGTGTGGAGTGTGAAGTGTGAAGTGTGGAGTGTGAAGAAAGCAGTGAGAAGTGTGAAGTGTGAAGAAAGCAGTGAGAAGTGTGAAGTGTGGAGTGTGCAGTGTGAAGTGTGGAGTCTTAGGAGTGCAGTGTGAAGTGAAGTGTGGAGTGCGAAGAGTGCAGTGTGAAGTGTGAAGCGTGGAGTGTGAAGTGTGAAGTTTTGAGTGTGAAGAGTGCAGTGAGAAGTGTGAAGTGCGAAGTGGAGCTTCAAATGTGACATGTGAAACAGGACACAACTTTCGCAGAATGCACGCACGCACGGGCCTGGCTGGCGCACGGCGCATGCAAGTTCTATAGATGAGACAGGTCTTATAGTATATCCCTAAGGCAACTTCCGCCCCGCCTCGTGCGGGTACTACTGGTACACTATGACTATATATTAATAAACCATGATATTGCAATTATATACTGTATTACTATGTGAATAGATTAAATAATAAAAATCTACATAAGCCATTATTGGGCCATGGGTTTTAAGTGACCCTTGAACGCTCTGAAAGTTTCCTCATGCCTTGAGTATTGGGAACTCAGTTTGGTAAAGAACAACCTGCATTTGAATCACCAACCAGCGAAATCTGTAGAGTGCCCAAGTGTGAGTGCGTGTGTGTGTGTGTGTGCACCAAACTACCACATTAATCTAGCATCATCTCGGATTTGCACATCCCAAACATGTTGCAAGCGGACATCATAATGATGCCCAAGCAAGCCCATTTACCTAACCATAAGCAGGAAACAAGTGTGAAATTAACTCTTAAGACTCTTAAGTGTAGACCTCAAATTGAATAGATCCAAGATATCAGGCTTTCGGATGCTTTTCTTTCGGGGTCTTGGTTCATCGCTCCAGCTCCAGGTCCGCCTGCAAGATCAGGGAACGTGCAGTGAGGATGTGCATGCAGCACAACATGTAGTTCCTTGAGCCGATGCTGAAGCAACAGATTGTGGCATGGAATGGCATGGATCACCCGGAAAAACTCTGGGACCCTGGTGAGTCCTTGTGACCAAAGAAATGTGGCCAGAAACGGCCAGAGATTGTTTTTGGGTGTATTTGGGAGTGTCATTTACCCTCCACCAATCAAACATGGTTTGCTGGAAAAATCCAACTATAATCATGTATCATGTATACATATGTACGCGTGTTTTTCCCAGCTTTGTAGGGGATTTCACTACGTATGTTTGATTGCCAGAGGGTGTAGAACTTCGGGTCCTGTAGTCTTGAACCATTCCCATATCACTCGCACTAGCAGTGCTCGAATTTATCCCCACACTGACTGAGGAGTACCATGGAGTTTTGCTCTTTTTGTTGGGGGTAAACCGTTCTGGTTCCTGGATTCAACCCATTCCCAAAAAGGACAATGATAGATATATATATATATATAGATATACACATATAAATTATACATATATATATATATTACAGAAAACAATACAACATCATAAAACTACAGTATGTTGAAGTCTACAACTTGAAACCGCCAAGCTCATTTTTCCATTCGGCCATCCCCACCTGGGTTTCAAATCGAGGTCATTCCACTGGTTCCACCGGTTTCTTATTGTATCATACCCTCTGGTCATCAAACCTACCCTCTGGTAATTTAAGATAGCTATCGAAAATGGCCATAGAAATAGTGGATTTACCCATTGAAAATGGTGATTTTCCATAGTTATGTTAGTTCACCAGAGGGTATCAACAATTTGTGACAATCCCCCATCAATCCCCCCACTTTGGTCATTCACTTCCCCGCAAAACTTCGGTGTTTTCACCTCAGTGTCACCTCAGATGACCAAGGGGAATCCCATAGTGTGACCTATCCCAACGCTTCGCAGGCGCATCCGAGTAACAACGCTTCGTCAGTAATTCGATACTCTTCATCATAGCCTGGGACCGGGCCTATTGAGCCTACTGACTCCACCTCTGCAGCATTTTCGATGCAAAAAATTAGATGAAAATAGCCAAGTATGCCCAAGTATTGCAGGCAAACCACCATTCTTTCAAGTTGAATAATTGACTAAGCTAGGCCAGGACAGTGGCAAAAAGAGTCGGCTCCCTTACGGGACTGCCTTACCCTTTACTCTTGTATACAGCACAGTGCAATCTTTGGTCGGGGTTATACCGATCATACCACCTCGGAGCTTGGATGACTATCCACGTTGCATTCCGTGATGCCCACCATGACCTTCATCATTCCCGTCAAGATCAATGGTAAGCAACGACAAATTTCCATGAATGATACTGATAAAGCATTCAGCAAGAAATCATCGTTTTCAACATCAACCCTCAGCTCCGTCATCCCCTTTTCCAACATCCACTGGACCCACTCGAGCAGCACTCGCCAAGAGACAGAACTGATAGAGGAAAGCCTCGCGACGCTGCTCCACCGTGTCGTTGGCGCGAAAGCCAACAGGGATATTGGCAGAGAACCTGCGATGCTGGCACCATGGGTCCCACTGCTATGGAGATTTACCCTGCTGGAAACAAACTGATATGGAAAGAACCATGGTTTAGGAAATCGGACATAAATGATGGAATTACCATCTTAGTTAAGAGTAGGGTAACAAGTAACTAGAAAGGAAACAACCTACCTGGGTTTCCCAAGAAACGGAAGATTTGAAGAGCAAAAAATATGTGGGTATATGATGGTATATGTGGGTATACAATTCAGCAGCATAATATATATAATATACTTCAGCTACAAAAAATGCGGTGAGACCATATTCTACACATGCTGCCTTGAGGGATTTAAACCCCAACGTTCTGGTGGCAAAAACAGCATGCGGGCTATGGAATATAAATGCATACAATGGGCATGCAATGGGGATATACAACCATCAACATGAGGGGACTATCTGAAAATGACGTACTTACCCTCCTGCTTGCCATCTATTCCTTAATAATTCTTGAAATTTCGGGGATTGTGGGAAAACACTTCTTCACCCAAGACCATCTGGGTCGGTTTGTGACGCCGAGGCGCCAATTGGTAATCTTCTCTCGTAGTGCTTGGGTGCCTGCAAAGGGAACTGTCGGATTTGGAAGGTACATCACCCAAATTGATCCAATTGAAGAACAAGAAAAGGAATAGGGAAAATAACCTGCTAGAGATTCGGACAAACCCCCGATTCTGTTCTTTTAGTTGCGAGAGAAGCAACATGAAGAAAACATGGGAAATCGCACTACGTCAATTCATGAACTCTGACTATAAATTGGGGAGGGGGCAAAATATACAGTAATCACATAATAAATCATTGTTAACATTTGTCCCCCTATTATTGATATTATTGACCTGAGATCGACATATATGTATTAGTCCTGACGGTAAAGTATTATATGATATTCATATAATATAATCTAATGTAACATAAAATAAGATGATATAATATTATGTCAAATAATATAATATAACAAAATATAATATAACATAATAAAATATAACATAATGAAGCATAATAAAATATAGCATAACAAAATATAATATTATAGTATTACATAATATAATATAATACCATATAGTATGGTATAATATTATAAAATGATAAACCACACGATAGCATAGCAAATTTTAACATAATATAATGATAAACTACAATATAGCATTTAAAAAATAATATGATATGATGATAAACTACAATATAGTCAAATATAATATTAAAAAAATATAATATAATTTAATATAATATTATAGAATATTATATAATAGTAAAGCAAATAATAACATATAATGCAATAAAAAAGAATATAATATAATATAGTATAATAAAATATAAGAAAGAAAAACCATAATAGAGCAAAATAAAATATAATTTAACATACTATAGTATTAAATAGTAGAAAAAAATGTTCTATATTATCATATTATTTTAGTTAATACATACTAACATTCTCAATATTACATATATATATATATATGATTATATATGTATTATGTATTATGTATATATATACAGTATATATATCACTGCTAAAAAGTCATTTTTGTTTAAGCACCTGGACAGTTTCAAGCCCACCTGAGCTTTGGCTCTCAAAGACCTCCTCTCGGATGGTCTGCCGTAGCCGCGCTGGCACGTAGTCCTCAAGATACCCGACTAAGGTGGTGGCCCTGCAAATGACTAAGGTATTATTGGCAATATTGGATAATCATTAATGATGGTGAATGATGGTTAATGATGGATATCTATCATCAGAATCATCAGCCCTAGTTGACTTATAGGTATAAATATACCATCATATTTACCATGATTATATGATTAATGATGGTGATTGATGGTCAATGATGGATAATGATCGATAATAGTCCATCAATGGCTTGTTGATCCATGATCCATTGTTATCAACCAGGTACACCATCATTAACCATGGTACATATGATGGTGTATTTACAGTATACCTATAAGTCAACTAGGGCTGATGATAGATATTCATCGAATTCGTTATAACTAGTTGATCTTCGAAGTTCGAGGAAACATAGCTGGGGCACCACCAACGGTGCAAAAGAACATCGAACCTATTAAGCTCGATAGTATACTTTCAACCGGATATGTTAATGGCAAAAACTAACACTCGACAAATAAAGCAGCTCCACAGCTCATCTCTTCAAGTGAAACAAACTCTGCCAAGAAAACACGCTCAACCACGGTTTACCCAGTCTTAAGGAAGTTTGGATTTCCCTCAGATAGAAAAAAACAGGTCATGTTTAGCAGACTATGAACACTAATAAAAACCGTGTGTTTTTTGTTCTCATTTACAGCTAGAAATGTCTATAAGCGGCCTGTTGGAAACTGTGAGTCGGTCTTCATCACTGCCGTTGCGATGTTTGGTGCCAAAAATGAAATTTCTTATGCATGGTGCCTGATACCCTCTGGTAATTTGACGGTTCGCTATTGAAAAGGGCACATTGAATAGTTGTTTTACCTATAAAAGGTTGTGTTTTCCATATTTTTGTAGGTTTACCAGAGGGTTTGCATTGGTACAGTACCAGCCCCTCGCCTGGCTGGACCTTTGCGCCATTGAAAGTTGGATTAGTGAAAATGGAAGCCATGACCATCCCCTATGGCTAATGCGCTATAGATAGAATCATATACAAATCCAACCTTTGACCATGGCATATATGATTTCTATTGATTTCTTATCTTGGGAAATCCATGAGCACAACCTTGGGGTACATAGAATGCATCAGTTTATGATGTCTATCTCCTTTGGGCAGCCATGGAATCACAACGAAACCCAAGAATACCACTGGCTTTGTGCTAGCAAAATGTTCGTCACGCCACCGTACACTGCTAGTTCAGAGCATTCACTTTGTTCACACTTATATATTTTTGAGATGGATCGTAGAGCTTTCGGCTCAACTCCTACCAGTGGTAGAGCTGTTCAGCAGAAGGTTGAGGGTCGGTTCAATCATGGCGTGAACTTCTTCGATGCCTTCTGCCATCAGGATGGCGTTAGCCTTTTCGTTTGGACGCAGCAGCTGCATCATATAATGACAAGTTGTGCTCAGAGCACTTTCACCTTTTTGTCTGCAACGTTATGCAATGCTTTGCTGCTTGAGTCTGTTCCTGCGACGGTCTTTGTAGAACACAAACCCCTCGGAGCAGCTTGTTCAAACTCCATGCCTGGTACAGCTGGCACCGTACAGCCACTAGACTGGACCTTCACCTGGAATGCTATTTGTGCCGAACAAGTTTGGAGTTGAATACGTCACGAGAGCCGGAGCCTGGCCCTTACTGCATGCAAGCTGGTCCTGTTTTGAGGAACTTTGCGGGAGAGCATTTTCCACTGCTTACGTCACGTCCTTGCGTCTTCAATCTGTTAGTGGTTCTGCGGTTTGGATTCAGACATGACGGGCGCCATGCCCACATTCTGACACTACAAGGTTTTGACCATCATTTCAGTGGATCAGTGCACCAGTTTGTTTGTGCTTGCAGCCAGCAAAGTTCTATGGCTTCACTGAGTTCTCGCTCAAGTGTTGGATACGCTGAAAGTTTGCAACCCTTTCGTACACAAATTGTCCTGGCCGTCTGGCAGCACTTTGGCAATCACTTATCATGTCCATGTGCCACATGCGCACCGCCATGGCATGAACCGTTACCGAAGTCCACGCGTGAGATGGATCGTGGATGGTGCCTTGTTTTGTGTGGGTCCATGCCAAACCCCAAACGCCCAAAGGATGCCCATCAGTGGTTGGAGTTTAGCTTACCACCACTGCTTCCTTGAAGAGCTTGGCTTGAAGAGCATCAGGCCTGCAATACCCAGGTCAGGACCACCGACCCCTGGGCCTCTCTGGGGCAATGTTGTTGGGTGATTCTTCAGCACGTCTATACGTCTCATGCGTTGTTGTCCAAAAGAAAACTTATATATGGGATTAATTACAGTATACGATTTTGTTCAGTGAAGCTGTTGCCAGCATCTATAGATGACATTGACCTTTCCAGCACTGCTTGGTCCAGCTTTCTGGAATATCTTGGTCCGCCCTCTCGGCATTTAAGGTTCAGTTCCAACCATTCCCCAAACCAATACTGGAATGTCTGGGATGCACGAGCCAGGCTTTTGGGGTACATTCTCAGACAAATCCAAATTTGAGTGAGATCTAATTTAAAGCTCAAGGAAACAGAGATCCATGGTCATTTTGACATATGTTGATCAAATCATACCAAATTTGGGGGTAAGTTGGACCTCCCCCGTTTCTTTTCCCATGCCCTGCCAGGTCTGCCCGCCTCACGCGACTCTCCAGCTGCAGATAGGTCAGGCGATGCGGATCGCGGCGCGCGGTGAGCTGCTCGGCCAGGCCGAAGTGGAGACCTGAAAATCCGCTGCTCGTTCCATGGAGGATTTCATGGGAAAAATGGAGCATGTTTTTTTTCGGATGTTTATCGAATCTAATGGAATAGTCATTGGATTTTTGATACGATTTTGATGGGATTTCATGGAAAATTGCACATTTGCGAATGATTTACCTATTAAAAGTGGTGATTCTCCATGGCCATGTTTCATTATCAGTGGGCAATGAGATACTCATGGGATTTTCAAGTCATCTTATATACTGGTTTGTAATAAACCAACTATATTATAGACTATATACTAATCATTAATCCCATCCCCCGAAATTTAGATACCCCAATTAGAAACCATGATTTAAAAAGGGGATGAACCATGATGGTTAACCAAATTAATTGGGGATCATAGGATGAGGGATGGGATTGCCAAAATAGGTATCCGCTGGAAATTTCAAATCGCTATGGCAATGGGAAATGGCCATAGGTGTTTTCTAGAGTTTTGTTTAGATGATTTGCCATGATTTACCATGAATTACTACTGAAAGATGGTGATTTGCCAGTTCGCTATGTTAAATTACCAGAGGGCAATGTAATGTTTATTGATCAAAATAAAACGATGGACTTATTAGACTTCTGAAAAATGGGCTTCACCAACCACAAAATCAAAATATTGAATTTGACTCACAAGAATGGATACAGAATGTTGCTTGCAGTTACTGGCGGTTCACCAGCAAAATTAAGAATTGTAACGTGGATGTTGCTCCCAAGTTCCGGACATGCCAACCACCCGACCCCTTTTGCTCCCCAGGAACTCGCGTAGAAGTGACTCTCAAAGTGCATGTCCGCCGTTTCATTGGCTCCCTGGATGCAGAGATGTGGTCGCCGAAACATTGGAACAGTGGAACCATAGTTTGATTTACCATAGTTGATGTGTTGCAATTACTGTAGTCTGGAAAACTTACATTCAATACGAATGCACAAGAAGTACAACACTCAATAGAATGAAGCCTGGTTTGGATGGTTTGTAGGTCAATTGACACTCATACCCCGGTGCTCTTAACAAGCCAACAGAAAACATCTTGAATGAGACAATATAACAGCCGCAAGATGAATCTACAACAAACCAATATAACAGCCTTTCGGCCATTCAACTTGTGGTTTACCAATAACTTTCATGCTTCATATGCCGTCTAAACCCAACCTTTCAGTCCCATATGGTCTGTTTGAACTCTTCTCTGTTTGGCCATTTGTTGCTCAACATACCCTCTGGTAATTTAACATAGCTATTGAAAATGACCATTAATAGTGGATTTTCCCATTAAAAATGGTGATTTTCCATAGTTGTGTAAACGTTTACCAGAGGGTATTCAACGTCCATTTTCGATTGACCCAGGTTGTGAGCTGTGCCACCGTCCCGGAGATCTCACCTTGCTGTGATGGAGAACGCTTTCGGCCATCTGCCGCCGCTTCCGATAAAGCACCCGCAAGACTTCGTCCTGACTCGGCATCGACGAATCGACGTGGACGGCTGATGCGACATAGCCAGAGATTAAGATGCTGTGAACATAGCATTTGGGGGATGGTTTATACAACCCATTTATGGATATTTATGGTGATATTGGGCATGATTTATTGTTGGGTTGACCCGAAACATGGCTTTGGGTCGGCAAGAATAGCGATGGTCTTGTACAAGCAACTAGACTGGATAAGAGCCACTCAAGTCCATCACGAAACTCCCTCAAGTTCTCAAGTACCCAACTATCTCAACAAAAGGTGCAATGAGGTCTGCTTTCCAGGGCTACTCCGGCAAATCCACTTATGAATCTCCAAGGCACGTATGGCCATATGTTGGTTTATGTTGTCAGACATCTTACGATAACACTCCAAATTCATCCAAAATATATTGCTTAGAATTACAATGGTTAGTAAAATTATTTCTGGTTTATCCTCCAGTAAACTAACATAGCTATTGAAAAAATACCCATTTATTGTTGATTTACCTATGAAACATGCTGATTTCCATAGCTTTCAATGTTTACCCAGCCGCGTGTATCATGCAGTTAGGAACTCCAGTCGTAGCTCATGGGGAATCTGGATACACCTCCGCTCCAGCTCCCTCCTAGCTAATTATGGCTCATTCCAGGAAGATAGCCTTGCAACCCCAAAATTTGGCGCTCAATGTTATTTGGAGGAAGGGAATACGGTATCCCATCAGATCCACATATTATCCCCATCAAACTATTGACAAAGACAAGGCATTGATTAAATCCCAGTTTTTGATGTTTAAACCATTATTTCCCCACGTTTGATGGTTGAATCCAATTAAGTCCCATTTCTAACAGCGTTTTTTCTGATTAAATGTCCATGTTTGACAGTGCCATCTTATGAAAAACATCATTTTTAGTTGAATGCCCCGTTTTTTAGGTTTCTTCAACCCATCGGTGGCCCATGGTGGCCCCTCAAAATTACCCCCCGTTTGACGCACCTCCGCATCAAGTGCTCCTTCACCGCTGGTCTCACCGGTGACCTGGGTGGGGGGGTATAACTCGGTATCATCGCCAAAAATAACACGTGGTTTTTTACCAAATTTACCATAGATTTACCATATATGCTATGGTGATCTTCCAATAGCTATATCAAACATGGAAATTGGCAGAGAAATTCCATCTATAAATCGGGGCGTAGCTGTAGAAAATCACCCATTTTATAGTGAAATCATCGAACTAAACGCTGGACAACTTGCATCCCGACACGGCCGGTTACTATCTGGTAATCGTTTCGCGTCGGAAAGGAATCTTCGTTGCCTGTGACAGGCTTTTCCCAACATGATAGCCATTATATTTTTCCGACGACGCAAAACCCAAGGATATTCCTGCTGTAGAAACACGCTAGTGCGCGCAGACGCTGAGATGTGCACCACACTGTGCAACTAAAGGCTGACTTGCGCAAAGAACAGTCGGTACGTTGCCGGCTGGCCGGGTGGCTACTACTGGCTGCCTGGCTAGTGGCTGGCTCTTTGCTTCGCTGCGGTCTCTGGGGCGTGGTATCTGGCTGCCTCGCTGCAGGATCGCCGGGCTGGGCTTGGTTTTTGGCTGGCCGGCCGGCTGGCTGTCTGGTTGCTTAGCTTAGCTCTTGATCGGCCGGCTGGCTGGCTGGCTGCCGCTGTGGCTTGCTGGCTGGCTGCAACTGTGGCTTGGCTGGCTGGCTGCCACAGTGGGCCGCACTTTGAATTTACATGAATTAATCCATACAAATCCGAATTAAACCTAAATGAAGATTTTGCCAACAATTTTATGATGATTGGTCCGGTGTCAGTTCAATCTATTTTCAAATACTTCACCAAGTTGAAAGAAAGGAGGCCATGAATGAGGAAGGATTTGCATAGTGGACTATGATTCATGATCATCGCCAAGTTGAGGGTCTACAACCAGTATTGTCCAGACAAAATCATCAACCAATTAGAGTGCTTGAAACTGCTGAAATTCTATGGTTGATTCAATCTGGCTGAATTACAAATAATTCACCAACCTGATAAAATGGATGTTTCACTGCTAACCACATGTTCAATGACGATGTAGTGAGGTCGTTATAAAGCCAGATGGTTGATTCAATGCATTCGTTGA
Source organism: Cladocopium goreaui (assembly GCA_947184155.2). Lineage (NCBI taxonomy): Eukaryota > Dinophyceae > Suessiales > Symbiodiniaceae > Cladocopium > Cladocopium goreaui. Next base: position 19,325 of record CAMXCT020003682.1, on the reverse strand, counting down.
AGGTAAAATATACAACAAACATGTGTTTCCATTGTTTCCATCAAGTATATCAAGTATATGATGGTTTCCTGACAATTTTTCATTGAACCAATTCTGGTATTTATCTTAGATACCCTACAAAACAAACGAATGTGTACATATATATATATATGTCCTTTACCAAAACGACGATATATATATATATAAACTGCTGAACTGAACTGGCATCTATCAAGGTAACATCGTGATCCCAGAAAAAGTGAGCATCTAACCCTTGGAAGGTGGCTGGTAAATGGTCAAAGATGGCTACTAGTCAATGTCATGAAACACTCCCCATTACCATGAAATAATCGGTTCTCCTCTTTTGTGGATTTATAACAAAGGTATCAGGTTTTTACATGTTCCCCCAAACCCCATCTTCGCCCATGCTCATCATATCTCATTTATGTATGTGTATGTATATATATATACTGTATATGTATATTTATATATGTGCTCCAGGAACGAAAACACCGGCTATTATATACAGCAATCTTGACTCTAGGCTTTCAGGATTTAAGGTTCTAGGATTTAGGGATTTAGAGATTTAGGGTTTGTTGTTGAAAAAATGTTAGCCCTACACAGGGATTTGAGTATTTCAAAGGATATGCAGACAACGGGCAAAGGTAGGGGGTTGTAGCGATGGATCAATTGGTCTCTTCTCCTCTTTTTTGGGATTGTCGCAAGGGCATCACACTTTCGCATGGTTTACCCTTTGCTCATCTGATAAAGGTCGAACCCTAAATCACAACCAAAATCAAATGACCCCACACCAGCCTGCTGTCATGTCCACTCAATCATTGATCTTTTTTTCTAGTTATCATTCTACATGCATCCAGTGGTTTGCTAAAATCACATATGTATGGGTGTCTATGCATATATGTATACACCACCGGTAAATATATATATATATAATTATAATTATATGTATTATGTATATTCATAATGTGTATATATATATATACATATCATTACATATCTATCTATTATACATGTCATATACAGTACGAATGCTGTGGTATCTCACTATTGATATCCACTATATATATATACCCATGCCATCAATATGTTTCGCATACCATCTGAGCCTTGAGCCATGAAAAATACCCATCCCATCTCATACCAGTTGGTTTATAGGTTTCTCTACTATGGGTTAGCTAGTATAGGATAGTATAGCTATTGATAATTATATAATCATTAATCAACCAGGGTATAACTTTCATGCCTCGTTTAGGATGGGAGAAACCTCCAGGATGTCCAAGGTACAAGGTCGTGCATATTGTGAATCTCTCTTTCCCAGCGATAGATGCCTAGGGCCCAGTGCCGTTTTCAGGTAAACGACAGCTCTTCAAGGGAGCGCTATACACTAAGTTTCGGAGAATGTTTGCTCTCTCTACAGTCTATCTTTGTTCATAAGACATAATAAGACTCACAGTGAGGCGAATTATACACTAGAGGTTCAAACCTTCTAAAACAAATGACTGGGAGAATTAAAGATCACTAGGTCTAACATGGAACAATGAATACGTACAATTGATAAAACATCAAACATAGTTTCGGCATGAAGTCTTGCAACATGGCACAATTCAAACTGACAAACAAACAAACAAACAAAAATCTATCAGTTTCGAATCTTCTAGATTCTAGATCCAAATGACAGCATGCTCATATAGTTTCTCGAAGTTAATCAGCTAGCAAACCTCACCTCCCATCCAACTGCAAATATACCCATCGTAACTCCAAGTCTTAGATATAAACAACTTGCCTAAGATAACCCTGGTTTATACATATCAACCTAGGATAAATTCCACTTGGCTTATAGATATACCCAATATCATATAACTATATAAAATATATATATATATATTATATATAAGTAACCTTGGTTGAAGTGCAATTTGTGCAACAAATCCCTGTTTTCGAATTGATACATACCCAAGGGACAATCCTCCACACAGTCCGCGTACTGCCTCGGCGTCTCGGTTTCGATGACTCGAAGATTTGGGGATGAGCATCCACTGGATCAGTCATCATTTTCTTGAAAGGTGGACACCACTGTGATGAAACAAGATTAAATTGACTAACGAACTACCAAGATTGAAAGGTGGCCTTTCTGAACGATGAATCCTGGTGTCTTTAATTTAATGCTGGCATGGCATTCCCAAAATCATCCCAAATCTTAAAAATAAACATCCATATTCCTGGCCCAAAAGCATTCGCCAAATCTTCCCAACAGTTTTAAGTTTTCTTTCAAATCTTGCCACAAAAAAAACATCTCCATTTTTTTCCAAAAAATCATCCAAATGACCGCCATCCTTCTGACCCACCAATTCAGATTCAGCCATAGCGACTGGAGCACTGCCGCAAGCAACTCGCCCTTGTTCTCGCCCTCCAGGGCATCAAAGGTGCGATGTACAACCGAGGCAAGCTCTGCGTAGCGGGCAGACCTGTACCGGTCAGTGGAACATGACTTTTTCCCAATGAAGAAGTCGTGATTTCACCGTGATTATTGCGGAAATCGGAATTTTGATGATTTCAGGATATATTTGGATAGCCTACTATGTCCAATCTTTGTTGGCTAAACCCAACTTTAGATGGATGAAACCCTATTCTGCAGGTAAATGCTCCATTTGTTGTCATTTCAATGCCATTGTTTACCATATTTTTGATCCTCAACCCGTAATGTTTGTCCCTTTGAACCCCCTATACTTAATAGTTTAAGCCTCTTTTGTGTATATTTCTTGTGTCTTTTTGTTGCCTTGTTGAATACAAAGCTTTGCAAACGCCCACCTTTTGAAACCACCGTCCCATCCCATCCCATCCCATCCCCACCGCTCCTGCGCCTGTGCTGGTGCACCCACGGCCGTTTCGTTGCGCTGTAGCTTGGCCAGCAATTTCTCCGCCGCGTCTTTGACGCGCGGCGCCGGCACCAGCTTCGTTGAGGCGAGCAGCGACTTCAAACCTTGGCCCGCTCAGGAAAAAAGAACATGTTTTCTTTGGGGGAAAATCTGCATGGGGTCTCAAAATAAGGGTTGCATAGAATTAAATACATAATAATAAATATATAATGTATCATTGCTCTGTCTGATGGAATTGCTACATTTGAATAAACGTGTTCATTAATGGGAATTGGGGTGTCCTCTTCTGGAAGTCCAAGTGCTTTTTTCGGATTGTCCTATTTTGAGCTTCGATACTCCTGGAAATTCATCATGGTAATAAGCGGGTCCAGTACTAGCCAGTCACTACACATAGGTCCTAACTTCTTGGATCATCCCCAAGTCTAAAGCTTCCCTCAAAATAAGTGATCTAGTTGCTGGTTGAGCCATCCAATTCTTAAATCTTTAAGAATCAAATTATCATCGCAAGTAGAAAGCAAACCATCACCATGTTCGAAACCACCAGCCACTTGATGTGCCCTATGGATACGCATGCATGCGATACAAATCACCACGGGATACATAGATATCCCCGTGCATCCCCATTCTTTCCTTATCACCCTCCTGCAATTTAACATAGCTATGGAAAATCATCACTTTTGATCCCCTTGTGAATTAAGTGAAAGTGTTGGCGTGAGCAATTTTATAGTGATAAATGATAAACCTGGAGACGTTGACCCTCTTTTTGAAAATGCATCTATAGAATCAGAGACGCCAGGGTATTTTGAAGTTGACAATCTCTATAGAATTGCTGTCATTGAGGTTGTTTATGAGCATCATTTTCTATAGAATAGCTGACACAAAGTCACTCTCCAATCAGGCCTTTTTTAGGTTGGGGGGGTTAGTTGGCCTTCTATAAAATCAGATTCCCCAAGTCTCATTCATTGACAGCTGACCTGAATACTCCAGTTGCTCCAGGACTCCAGGTTTTCAATGTCAACCTGTTTTCAACATGAAATCTCTATAGAATCGCTGACACCAAGGTCCTCTATAAAATTGCAAACCTTGACACTGGGTATGTACCCTTAAACAAAGGAGGGCCCTAAAACGCACCATCTTCCCAAGCTTAACTGTTGCGATTTTGTAGAAGAAAATGCAAGGAGGATCACTTTTGAATACTTTTGATAGCTAAATCATCGAACCAAATGGGCCATATGTTCCATAGCTATCTTAAATATCCGGAGGCTATATGTTCATGGGATTTCATGGGTAACAGGATCACTTTCAAACACAGTCTGAAGCATCACTTTGATACCCGGTACCCTGGTGAATAGCTGGTGGATGGTGATTGCCTCAACCAAGTCACGGGGAAGCAACTCCGGCCGTAAAGACGCGCCGCAGTTGGCGTCGCTGCCCAGAGGTTTCCAGACGTGTTGCAGTCGCTGCCCAGCCAGCGAAAGATGCGACATATCCAAGGATAGGTATTCCTGAGGAAAGCGAGGGAAAGTATGGAAAATTCACCATCATTTATAGGGACTGTAAAAAAGATAGAACAGTATTAGTGCCGATGATTTTAGTGGGATTTTACGTTTATATCTCTCTGGGGTTTGCTACAACGTGGGGAAAATCATATCCATTTCTGAGATGATAAGCTGGGTTTTACTGCCAAGAGATGATGCTTATGACTCATGACCATCCCTTTTATGGCTGAAACTGGGATGGCATGATGGTTTATTACATGGTTATACAGTTCAACCCCTTTAATATCCTGTTATACCCCCAGAAAACATGCCATTATCTCCCACTAAATCTCCCCTGATACTCCCTGCTGAATAGTGGCTCCCTACAATAGTAACTCCTCAACTAGGATTATCCCACTTGTAATCATATCCCCATTATATCCTCATTATGTGGCCACCATGTCTGGATAGCACATATATAATAGTTCACCAACTCCAGAAAATCTCATGTTTGATGGTTACCCGAACATTTCATGAGTTGATCCATGATGTCGCAGTAAGGTCGTGAGAATTTCTGATTGTGATCCCATCATCTCCTCATAGTATCCAAAAATTTTACGTACCACCATTTTGTTGGTTGAGTCACCATTGTTCCGGTTTTTCTTCGCAGAGTTATGACAGTTATGATATGTTGTCCCTGTGGAAATCCCACTGATATCCCATGATTATCCCAATCGACCATGAAATGGAGGTGTCCTAAGTCATAGTGGCACCCCAAAAAATCCAAGTCATGGATGACCATGACTTAGTATTGGAACTGAAATGGCGGCTTGGGTATCACCATTTTAGGAAACCCCAAATATTCATTGAAAAAAATAAATCAATACTTCCGAGTCTCATCTTCCGCCAAAGCGGCCCACAGTCTAAAGAAGGCCTGGGCCGCGGTGCCGTATACTTTATTATGTCTATTTACCATCTGGTTATTTAACATAGCCATGGAAAATCCCCAAAATAAATGTGGAGGTTTCTAGCTGGGAAAATCATCTATTTCTATGGGCCATCTATACCATGGCTATGTTAGTCATAACCAGAGGGTATTTCTGCTGGACTATGCTGCTGGACTACTGCGCTAAGCCGGCAAACGTCGCCGCGCCCTGAACAATCCACCTATGAGACGTCAGAACCCTTATTGCTTGCCAGCTATCTGGGGAAACAAATAGAAAAAAAACACATCTTCAGCAAATCTAGAGAATGGGGATATAATTGGAATATGATGGTGATATGTTTTTAAACATATCGTGCGGCACCACCAGACATCCGCCAAGATACACGTTCCTGCTCTCCCCGCCATTGATCAGTCAGGGACCAGGGTAACTTCTCTTCGACCTGGAGAAGAAACATCAATTGGGGATATCCGAAACAGAAATTGGGAAAACATATTTAAAAAATATATAAAAAAATCCTCTATTTTCTCTCCAACTTAGGGATGTAAACAACCAATCATGGGAAAATATTGGGGATATATTCCCCAATTTCTCCAATAACATTCATCGATGGGGGGTTCATGAACCAACCAATCATAAAAATATTGATCTGCGTATCTTTAAGCGCAGTTTCACACAACTCCCGCAACTCTTGGGCCAGTCCGGTCTCTAAAATAAACCACCGCCATGGAACTTCTATGTTCCTAGCCAAGTTGTAAATTTGGGCACGTCTCAAGCTCTTTGCTCCCCCAAAACAGGAGGGAAAATAAGCACACAAAAAACACTTAAAACACATGAGTCGAAGCGCTTGTGGTTCCTTTGGGGCCATACAGGTAGGAGCCCTGTTTAGCCTCTGGTAATTTAACATAGCTATTGAAAATGGCCATTTATAGTGGATTTTCCCATTAAAAATTGTGATTTTCAATAGCTATGTTAAATTACCAGAGGGTAGCTTCTGTTCTCATTCCAATGTTGCGAGAGAATACCCTATTCCTCCCAGGATCGTGGCCTGTTCTTGGCAATCGACCGCCAGCTGCAAGCGCTTGCAGTAGGCGCTCCAGGCCGGGTAGTTGGGACATCGAAGCAGTACCTGGTGATCCACCCACAAACCATTCCAGTAACCCATTTTTTGCGGCCATTTTACAGTATTTCATCCCAAAAAGAGGGTATACCTTAGGGTATCAATAATAAACCATCATTGGTTTAGTTTTACTGTTTATGATATAGCTTTGCCAAGTGAACTGGGGAATTTACCTTGGATTGCAAAGTACATCGAACTGCTGTCTTGATCGGCTGGGAACAGATCTTTGCCCAAAGCAAGCCCCACATCTCCATGATGAAATCATCCCGGTCTCCAAAAATAGGCTGCAATGTGCGAACTGGCTGGTCTTTTTGAAGTCCCATGGATTCCCATCCCCTAAGTTACCAATCTTGGTATTGGATCTGTGGCCCTAAGAATCATATTGAATACTTTCCCCCGCCCCGTTTGGTATTGGATCTGTGGCCCTTAGGCCCCATCGGGGCACCAGGAAACGATCTCCAGCTTGCGGAGCAAAAGGTCCTCCGATTTCGATGTTGAGGTTACCAACAATAGGCGTATTGGAATAATATTGGCATAATTAGGTGTCTAACAGTTGTAATCCGCAAACCACATATATATATACTACACATTGTAACCATATGAACGGGGTGAATCATAATATTTCACTAATAGCTAAATATAATATGATATGGTATATATTATACCGATTTCATCACATCTATGATACACATTGTTGTTTACAAAATAGGATATCACTTTTTACCTTAGTATATACATCACCCCAGTATATACATCATACAGTATACATATACATAATTTACAATCAATTTACCCAGATATATTGTACTGCTAGCTCTATAGTTATGCCATTGCTCTAGTTGTGCCATACAATCCCTCGCCTCGCAGCAGTTCAGAGGAGGCCCGGTGCCTCGCCGGGCGGAGTTTGATCCACCGTAATTTTTTGATGGAATTGCATGAAAAATTGATATGTTTAGAGGTTTTAATTATGAAATTTCATGTTGTGCCTCTGAAATCCGAGAGTTCAATGTTTAAATTCCAGTTTTTTGTTGGCCGAATCATGTCAACTCCCATGTTGTTCTTCACAAATGCATGCTAAATTCGGCTAGATTCATGTAATTTCATCTGTTTGAGGAAAAATCCATGATTTACAGATCAGTGTCCCATTTCAACCTCCATTTACCCTCTGGTAATTTAACATAGCTATTGAAAATGGCCATAGAAATAGTGGATTTTCCCATGAAAAATGGTGATTTTCTATAGTTATGGGACAAATTACCAGAGGGTATCGTGGATTTTCCATTGCGGCTTCATCTCATTGCCGTCCCCAACGTGTCCCCGCCGTCCCCGGTGCCGAGCTGCTCAAGCGAGAGGCTGCGGCGCCGGTCGTAGGTGATGCCTAGCAGCGGTTCGTCCACCTGGCCCCCCTCGACGCGACGCAGGTAGACGAAGAGGCCACTGTCTCCTAGGCTGAAGATTTAACGCTACAGTATATATATATATAATGGTTACAATATATATATGTGTGTGATACATATATATATATATATGTGGGGAGAATATGTATATGAAGATGTATATGTGGATAATAAACTATTAGATACTATTACTTGATGCAATGGTTGATGTAATGGTGATTTAACCAAATCATTTAAGCAATTAAACATAGTGGAGCTGGTTTGGAGAAGTCTAAAATGATAAGAGCTATGCACTCCATAAAATGAAACAAGGTGATCTGGTTGGTGGTGTCAGTGGTGTCAACCCCTCTGAAAAATCTTAGATTATTAGTCAGTTGGGATAACCAATATATGGAAATTCATAAAATTCATGTTCCGAACCACCAACCAGTGATACAATCCCTTCCCCGTAATGGTGCTATAGCAGGGATATGGCTGGGTCATTTTATAGGGACTATCATGGGGATTTAACCACACAGTAGATATACTATGGGTATAACATGTATCTAGATATAAAATTTATAGTATATATAACATATACTATCTATATAACATATACTATCTATATAACATGTATCTGATTGAAAACTTGATATAGTGGATTGGATTTATAATTACATGTAAATACCATATATAGAGTGGAGATGGGGATACGATGGATACGACGGGATGTCCCTGGACAAAATCTGGGGAATTGGGAATTTCTAGGTTCAAAATTTAACCCCAAAGCGATCAGGATTAAATCTTTAAGTCCTATTGATGTTCAGTATTTTCCTGATTAAATAAAGTATTTTCCGACATGAATCCAGGTCTTTTTGATCACACATCAAACATGGCAACGGAAAAAATACCCGATTTAGTTCGATGATTTTCCCAGTTCATTGCCCACATACATCTATTTAGTCCGAGGATTTTTCAGCCATATTTGATTACTGGAGGTTAACGGATTTAACCAAGCATCTCATGGGGATAGACTGATATGGAGGGAATTCATTTTCATGGGATATTGATGGATATTCTATGGGATAAATTGGTAATTGGTATCCTTTGGGATTGAAAATTTGATGCATATTTCAATCATAGGATTTGGATATCATGGACTTTCATGGGATTTTGAGATACCACGAATATCTAAAGCAGCGAAACTATGGGCTTGTTCAACCAACCATACATCCCATACACGACGCCAAGGCGTGGCCGGTTAGGGGTTTCTGTGGGGATATTTCACGAACTAGTTGGGGGTCCTAAAGCAACAAACATCAATGGGGGCCCCATAGGGCCATATGTGTTTTCTACCTTCAAAAATCATTGCCCTGCACCAAATAAACAGTTGGACCCTGAAAATAGACACGAGAATGAAAGTAATCTTCCAGCCAATAAATGGCAGGGTTAATATTAATTTTGGGGAGTGTAGTTTCTACAAAAAATGGCTGAATCGAACCTGGAAAAAAATCAAAGAAGTCAGGTGGTTTGAAAATCTCGGCAGATGGATGGGTTCCCGGTCCTTTATGGGGAATATATCACTCAAGTTGGACGCTTTGTACCAACTTTTCACTGGGTTTGTTTGAAAAAAATGAATAAAAAAAACAAGGATTGATCATCATTCCCTTTCAACAACTTGCCATGTTTTCGGGGGGCAAACGATTGTATAAATCTCCATGTTCTGTGGGAAAAATGCGGGTTTAACCATTTAACCCATCGGATTCTCGCGGGTGATCGCCTTTTTTTCTGATCAAACTAGACATAAATTGAAAGGTAATTCCGGACCATATGGAGGTGTCCCAAAATGGGGGGTACCCCTAAATCATCCATTTCTAGCTGGGATTTTCCATTATAAACATTATAAAATATTATAAACCATCCAGCTATTGGGTACCCACATTTAGGAAACCTCCATATCAATTAGAGTGGCTAAATCAACTTAAACACATTAAAAACTATAAATTACCAGATGCTATGATCAACTATTGGGTAAGGTTACCACTATAAATTACCGCTTACTTCACCACTATCCCAGCTGATCAGGTCCCATCCCAATCTCCCCATCCGCTGCGCAGCTCCGGCAGCTCCTGTGTTTCCCCAGCCTTGATCCATTCCTGTGGCGCTCAGGTGCAAGCTATTCACCAAAAGACCCTCAGGGACGGGCCTCGGAGCGATGTCCCGATTTGGTGGCATTGAAAATGCTGTTTCAATGGTGGTTTTTGATGGTGATTTAATGGCATTTTATGGTGTTTAATGGTGGTTTAGTGGGATTTGATGGTGGTTTAACTGGAAGAAACCAGCAAAATGGTGCTTGACCTGTAGCAATGTCTTGCATCGTTGCGGACGCCCATGTATATCCTTGTTTGGTGATTTACATAAAGGATTTGAATAATGATCGTCACGGTGGTCTAACAGGATTTGATGGGATGCTATGCTGACTAATGGGGACTTGACCCAAAAATGGGAAAGCCATGACCCACGAAAGGAGATGACTCGCATATTGTGGTCATGATGCTTGTACATAGCTATGTATCAAATTATCACATGGTATCGTTATCCAAATAGGGAATTACATTATTTAACCACGTATCAAGTATATGTTGGTATCATCATAGTGATCATCCAATAAGAACATACAAATATTGAATATCAAAGGACATCAAAATTAGAAGGTCAAATCTACATCAACAAATATGTATCATCATGATTCTGCTCCATCAGGACGTTCGCCATTTAAGTTTATGATAACATTGCCAGTCTTAGATACCTGGCAAACAATCTACTAATTTTAGCTGGTGAACGTGGATATTCCCATTGAAATCGCAAAAGATTATTGGGATTAGTTTCTACCCATGTACGGTTGACCTAGATAATTAAATCTATCTACGCACGATGCTGTTTTTTCTTGGGGACTCTTGCCAATTAAAACGCACGATTTCCGGGTCAACATGCAGCTTCACTCGGAGAAGAGGGTAGAGGCTGATCCCCCAGGCTGTAACTGAAATTTTACAAGCATCAGCCATGGGTCAAGTGGCCACTATTCACAGGCTCACAAATAAATACAAATGGGGGATGGTGAAAAACGATGTCAAACCCACGATTCTGTTGGGCAGCTCGCTCCCCATTTAAAAAAATATTCAAGTGACCCTTCCAGTTGCTATATTTACATGAAGTGCGTCCCGTGAATCAAAAGTCGTTAGTACACCCATTAGTCTAAGTGGAGGAAAATTGGGTGTATGAAAATTGGGTCCCCCTAAATCCACGCATCATCACTTTACCTATTTAAATTATTGTGTTGGCACCCACTTTCAGACTCTGTCAAATATGTTGTTGGATGTGCATGTTTCATTGATCATTGTATCACATGTAATCCCCATTAAACCATATCATAGTGTTCATGGTGAAATTCCTATCGCAGCTTTTAAAACCATCATTTCTCAGGATTTTGATGCCTAAATCCCATGTTCCATCATTTTTTTTTGGTTAGATCCCCAATTCTTTGGTCACATCACCAAGGGGAACTCAACCGAATCAGCCGGAACAAAACCAGCCAGGGCCCCAGGGGCTGACTCACCGCCATAGGCAGCAAGTAGTGACATCCTTCTCTGTCCTCGGTTTGGTGTAACGAGAGGAACCAATGACCTTCTGCATATTTGGAGCATATGTATAGTATATGCATTATATGTCAATATGTATATATATGTATATATATATACATAAATGCATTAAGTTTATGTGTATATGTATATGTGAATGTAAATTCAGAAGTATATGTATATGCATATGCATATGTATATGTATATGTATATGTATATGCATATGTATCTGTATATGTATATGTATATGTATAATGTTATATGTATATGTATATGCGTACGTAAATGTACAATGTGTTTGTATTGAAAAATATTTATGTATCTATATGTAAATGCCTATATCTGTATGTACAGCATTCAACGTATATAAACAATTATGTGTATATTTGTGTATAAATATGCATGTATATAATCATATGTATACGCATTTGGAATCTGCCTTTTGAAAAAAAAAAAAAACTTTGCAAATTGCATTTTGCAAAGGGGCATAGCACCTTCTTACAGGACAAAAATCTTGTGATTCACGGCATTCTTGAGGAACTGCAGAGTTTTGTTTAGAAGGAATACGCAAAACAAGGGGGAGACCATGTCTGCTCACACATATTCATTTACTATATATGTTTGTATATATTTTTTAAATATATATATACATAAAGATTGCATGCAGTAAGTACGTACGTACATACGATTGTAAAACAAACAATACAGACACACACACACACATGACTAAGAAACGTAAGCATCGCCCAAACCTTTATGGCCGTTCTCGTAGCTGACTTGAATCGTAATTCACCAACCAAAGATAAAACATCATTGGTTTGATTTCAAACAATTGACCTGAAATTACACCAAACTAACTTCAAAATAAAGACATCAACTTTTTGGACCCTGTCACTATCCAGGCTCCAATTGTCCCACGCGAGAGCCGTTGATTGACCCACGGCCTCGGCTGCGCTGGTGAAACCAAACATTAAACACCCTACATTTATGGAAGAAATCAAAATTGAAATTGGAAGAGGATCCTCCAGATTGGAAATTGATGAAATTCATGTTAAAAAATTGGAATGCTCGTTCTTGGGGTCCGTTGTGTCAAGGATTTGCGACTGGCCACACAAAGTTCAGTCGTGACCCTTGGGGGTGTCATAAGATGCCCCGGAAAAAAAACTGGGTTCAAGACATTGGAATCCCCAAATCCCATGGTTTATCACATGTGGGTTAATACTTGTTGTTTTCCACTGGGAATGTATCAGTATATATATATATATATATACATAATGTATGTTATATTTTACATTATTTTACTCTATATATTGGGGAATAATTAGACATCTATTTCATTATTTCTGTGTGAACAGAAGGGCACCAGAGTCTTGATCCATGGCCAAGTGAATTTACTCATACACTGTCTACCAAATACTGTAATGTTTTGTTGTCCGGGCTGTGACTACCGCAGGCCTAGAATGACTCACAACCGTATGCTGTCATTGTCAAGTAGCCGTGTTGCAAATGTGAACATGGCAGTATAGAGTGGTTTTAACTAGTCCTTCCAAAGAAAATCATCCCCAATATGACCTATCCAAAAGAAACCAGACCACCAAACCGGTTGTCCCCTCTTAGTTTAATATACCCTTGCCATGTCGCCCTTGGTTCGACCCTCCGTTTTCAGATGACTCTGTTTGCTTACCCATCAGCAATCAACTGTGGTTGACAAAAATTACTTACCTTCCGGCCCTTTCACCTGGCAATTGAAAGATCCCTTATTATTGACATCCATGAATGATGAGTTTCCCCTGTATGGGTTGGTTGTACCCCTATGCATTCTCACATCTCCGCATATCTGTTGGGTGAATTTTCATGCGTGTGCAATGTCATGGATTTTTTATGGACGGGCCAATGACCCATGATTGATACATATCGCTTTCCTGGTTAGGAATTTTCTGCGTTGCTCGGAATATTCCCTTTTGTTGGTGAAACTTCCGTATGAATCTTTATCACCTGTAGTGCCGCAATCATATGTGGTTTGATCACCAGCATGTTTTCTGGATGATATTATGAAATTCCCATTGCCAATTACAAGACCACCATCTAATGGCTGGCCAAAAACAGCACACCTAATCTTAGACCATTTGTAACTTGTAGATACGTCCCCGAAATACGTAAAAATAAATTAGAATAGGCCCATCTAGAAATCTGGATAGATCAACATGCATAAATATTACCTAGCTATTTTTGTGAATATATATATATATACGTATATTAGGCAGCTGATCAAAATTCCTTTGTCCGGGAACAGCCATTCTTCGCGACTAAAAAACTATCTTTCGCGTATCTTTCGCGAACTCCATGTTTATCTTTCGCGGAACCAATGTTGAGCAACAACTCCTCTTATGAAGATTCATTCAGCACCTGCCAAATCACACCAAATTATCATAACTTCTTCATAACCTTGTAAACATGCAGCTAGCATCACGGAATCCCCTTCTCAGAACAGGTTGTTATTGATTAGGCATTTTTTTTGCAAGGCTTACTGGGCCACTCCCTTCAAAATGCGCTTTGACTTTCGCCCAGTCCTTCGCAAAACTTTCACGGAACTTTCGCGAAAATACCCCTATCCACAGACCCCAGCCATCAGCAGGGGGGCGCATCAGAGGAACAGCAAACACCAGGGGCCTTTGTGTTTGGCTCTCGCAAAGCCTCACCTTCGGAAGCTTGGCTGCTACCTATGAAGGGAAAGCTAAATGTGGTGTACCATTCTCCTGCCAGACCCCGGGCCCCGGGCGGCAGGAGGTGGTAGCCCTTAACAAGCTGTAATGTATACAATGATAATGGCTCATAATATCGAACTTTCGCGAATAAAAAAAATCGTTCGCAAACTCGAAAAAAATGTGAGGGTTTCCAACATAACATGCACGGCTTTCGCAATTTGCAAGGACCATTAGATCAACATAGATCAACCATCTATAATATATATATATATATAAATGTGGTGTTTTTTTACATTCTCTTTGCCGGATTCGGAGGAAAATCACCTTCACTGCGTATGTACAAGACTCCGCCTTTTAAAGTTCAACTTTTCCAGCAGACATCAAACATGAGAGAAAAAAGAAAGCTTGCTGCTGGAGCTACTGGAGTCACTATCATACCCTGCATGGTTAAATCGTGATAATGCACGGTTACGTGTTCCCTCCGAAAAACCTCAACAAAGTATGAATTGCCATGGTCTACGAAACAGTGGTGGTATGCGTTGGCCTTGCGGAGTAAGTTCCAGCACAGGTATCTGGAATACGAGGTTTGCATATTTTCAGCATGGGGAAGCCATGCTTAGAATCAATTGTGTGAGATTCACCGATCAGATTCTGTTGAACACTGCCGTGGTTGGCGACGGCGATGCGGCTATTTGCTGCGAATCTCACTCCGCAGGCAACAACAAACAACGCAAACGACAAGACGAAGCAAAGAAGCAACTCTTTTCTGGTCACCCCACTGGTCACGATCCTTTGTTTGATTGGACAAAGCAGACTGGCCACGAGCATTCAAAGAAAGCTCCAAGAATTGTTGTTATATTCCCAAGCTCAACCGAATCAACAATAATCAAAGGCGGAAACCAAGATAAATACAGCATCTATTTATAATATATATATATTATTATTATTACAATTAATTACATATAGAATATATAGACTATGTGATTTTATATGCGCGATACCCCCCTTCTGCACTTTTTTGTCAAGGCTCCAGAGGCATCGACACGGCAGTGGTCCTCACAGCTGAGCAGCTCCAAATTCTGCCGACGACGAATCCTCGATAGAGCGGGATTCCCATCTTATCTTAACACAAGAAATTACCCTCTGGTAATCAATATTATAGCGATTTTTATGGAATTTAAATCGCTGTTTTATTGGAAAATCATGGCAAAAGGGTGAAAACCCATCATCAACCAATGGAGAATTTTGGCTGCGATCGTGGGAGTTACCCTCTGCTAGACTAAGATAGCTATGAAAAATCACCATGTTTAATAGGTGAATCAATATGAATCAATGTAAATCATCTATAAATGACCAATTTCCAATAGCTATGCTAAATGACCAGAGGGTATAATATAACAAATCCCAAGAAAATCGGCTTATATGTGTAGCATGTAAGTTCATAATCCCCATGAAACTAGAGGTATGTATAACATGTATAAACTCCTGCAAAACCAGTTTTGTTGGGAAAACTTTCGGAAGAAAACATGTTATATTGCTCCGGTAAGTTTCATTTCTGTTGCTTGAATCCTATATGATACCAGCATGTGCCATGGTAAACAAAACCAACTTTCCTCAACATTTTGATACATTCTGTCCCTTGGTTCAGTCCATTGAACCTGTACAAAAACGTGTCAAAATGGTAAAGGTCAGGATCTTTTTAACCCAATGGATCCTGATTGGGCTTCTCTCTGATTGCCCCGCTGAGTGACTTCTTCTGGCAAAAGGCTCCTTCTGGTCTGATCAGTGAGCAGTCGCGCAGCAAGACACGCCTGGAGAGTATAGTTTGTCTGGTAATCCCATGGGCCCAATATGGTGTGAATATGTCTGAGTCATTCTGAAATTGTTAAATACCTCCGAATTCTGGAATGCATAGATCCAATACTAAAACGTTAAACAGTGTTTCTGGAAGAGACATTTTTTTTGCATGACCGAAGGGAAATATTCGGGAAACCATGGCTTTTCCTACGAACATGGCGGGTAAACCCTGCAAATGTTTCCTGAAAAACAATCCAATGCTGAGTAGTGTGGAAAACCTAAGCCATATGCTCCGTGTAGTCTCCACTCCATGTATGGTACACCGATGCATCTTCGTCTAAATACCTCATTTGAGGGGGTCAACGTTGGAAGTTTTTTCTTTTGGATTGAAATCCCAAGACCGGGTCAAGCCCATAAGGAACTCCATTTGCCCCTCTACATTGTAACAATGGGTGTAATCTATTTTATATACATATATATATGTGTATCATTATGTATCATTGAATATTTGCTATCAGGTTGGCCACATGTTGCACCGATGGGCCTCTATCAAACATGAATGTGCTTGCAAATACCAAAGACTCGGGTGGGTCCATCAGGGATCAAAATTACAGCTAGTGGAACTGGTAAATTAACAGATTCACATCATCTCCCAGCATGTCCCCAAAAAAGTGCTAAATTTCAATTCTCACATCACTGGGGCAACTTATTTCCGAATAATTCCGAACTTTCAGAAATTTCAACATCTGGTGCTTTCCCTTAACATCATTCGACCAGCGACGTCTACCTATGTGAGGTGGACGTCAAGTCAACCCTGGATTTCCGCAGATCCCTGGATATAATCATCACTTTTTGATACGTGTTGATATGTTTTGGAGGTAAACCCTCCAATGAACCAGGAAAAAAAATCCGAGGTTAAGTTACATCAGCGAAGGTTCAAGTAGCAACTGAGCGGCCCATGCAGTGGTAATAATATTTATACTTATTTATATGTATCAGTGGTAGTAAATGGTAATATATATATATATATATCATTATATATCATAATATATATATATATATCAACGGTTGTGTTTGACAGAAAATATCAAAGGCTGCTCGTATGGCTCGTATAAAAAAAATATAAAACATTTTCTCCCAAATGATCGTGGGCTGAGATCCCTCGACTCAATGCTCAGGTTACAGTCGGTTACAGTCGGTTACATCTACCAATTGAGTCATGAACAATACCATTGAAGGGATGGTTGGTTCATAGCTATGTCAATTTTTAGTTAGTTCAATCCCCAATAAACTGTTTATTGTAGTTTCCCTTAATATTGATCAATCAAACATCATTCATCACTTACATGATCTTACATTAACTTATATTATATCCCCAATTATCCCCATTTCTTATGGAGTTAAACCCCCATAATTCCAGTGAATAGCCAATAGTTGACCATGAAAAGTAGCCCAACATTTCATCCCATGCTACTCATGGGTCAATAGATGTTAATTGGTCACTCCTCAAGATTTGCTTGAGGGGCAAATTACAAATACATCAAATACAAAATATTCTCAGTAGATTCTCTTAATCGAGGATGAAGCAATGGGAAGACAAAAACCTCACCTTCACAAGTGAATAAACCAGGTACGAGCCATTAAAAATACCCTTATCCCATTCTCGTGAAATACTAGTTGGCTGACTGGGTTCATTCATACTTATTATATTTATCATACTTATTCATAATCATTCCTTATGGGTTATAAAGTCACAACATTCTGCAAAAACCCAGGTACTATAAGCCCTGATTCACCCATCAGGTGTCCCTGGCCTCGCCCCCGGCGACAGGCTGGCAGTACCTGAGCGGTTCGCATGGTTTACCTATTAAAAACGCTAATTTTCGATGGCCAGCTACTGATTTTGGATGGTTGAAACCCTATAAATAATGGAATAAACCGTCTATCAACTGGTGATCATGATGATGATGAATACTAGTTTCTGACCTATAAATTCAGAATTGGGATTCAATACAAAGTGAATGTGTGCAATTAATAATTGGATAATTGAATCATTGAGTCAATTGACCATGTTCTATTCTTGAATAAGTTGTCAACATAAAAGGTTTGAAAAATATCAAAAAACAAAATTGTTATTGATAAGTCATTCTTACTCATATGGAGAATTATAGTCATGTAATGATAGTGTATTATTCATACACTGGCATGAACTTAAATATGAACTGTAATATGAACTGTCATTGATTTGCTGTCGATAATATGTATATATATATATTTATTTATCATTGCTGTCTGCGGATTGGTTTGGACATCTGGCAAGCATTTTAAACAACACTGAACAATAAACAACTCAAAACTCATAACTATGAAGAACAACAATGACTTTAATGATAGTATTAAGCAACAACTGTCTGGGATAGTACATCCCAAATACCTCCGAAAGTTACAATGAATGATACAAGGGATGTAATTTATGGGATATTCATACTGTGACCAATAATAATTACTATGTGTGATTATAATTTATAACTTTCAAGTAGATATTTCATCAGAATACTGGTGGACTAAGCAACAATACAGTAATTCGGACATAATTAAACAATAAATTGGTACAGTATACTAATTAACCAGTATTCTGTACCACTATACTATATAATGGTTCAATAGTTGCCATACCCTCTGGTAATTATCGACATGGAAGTTTTCAACCGAGAAGCCACGTCTGGGTCAGATCAACCAGCTAGATCTGTCTGAACGGGAACAAAATCCAGTGCGGAACATCTGTCATTTTGATTCATTTTGCAGGTGCCAATTGTTGTGACCATTTTTGGTTTAAACCATGTTATACCAATGGTTGGTGATACCAATGTTATACCATGTGTGGGGGAATTCCCAATGCTTACCCCATGTGAAAAAACCCATGTTAGCCTCAGGCCTTCCCATTTGTCCGACAGGTGAACTCAATTATATAACTCCCCTAACTCATGTTACATACCCATCTGGGCAAATTATAATAATTCACTAACCTGAAATAAGACCATATTTGATCATATTTGGATAATTCCCCTTACTAAATTTACTAACCATTCTTCCAGTGAGGTCGCAGTGAGGTCGTTATAATTTACCCAGACCCATCTCTGTGGGATCATGTCCCTGGATTTTGGTTGGTCCAATCCCCATTTCTGCAGATTTGAAGATGCTAAAACTCTCAGACAGGTCGTTTCGTGGGCGAATTTCATCTGGGGTAGCAGTGAAACCACAAAACCGTCATTTGGAATGTCTCATCATCACGAAAACTGAAAAAACCACGCATTTTCAGCCATACCAGTACCACAAGAACAGGACCAAAAACAGATGGTTTGCATACCGTACCCCAAAATATGGAAATGCG